>WBMV01002340.1:193459-243188 GCA_013396655.1 Campylorhamphus procurvoides | reverse complement strand
TTTAAGCCTTTTTGCCCCCTTTAGGCAAATAAAATATGAAATGAAATAAAAATTCAAATATTGAGGTACAAATGCATGATGATTGTATTTGGGAAACATTTTCTCCTATGCCCTCTTTAAAGTGAACAGTGTACAGTATTATGATCTTTCATTGAATTTCTGGTTTGTTGGACACATGAACATCAGACATAAGAATATGGTAGGTTCATAAATAATTTTCATGAGTTAGGTTTATTTTATTAATGGGAAAGATGTTTTAGTTCATTTTAGAGCTTTCATGTCTTTTTCTTTATATAGCCTTTGTTTATGTAAATGAAGCACACTGTTATTACTTTTTTACCTTCAAAGACAGAAGGGGAAAATCACATTTATTTATATTTAAAATGCTTTCAAACATAGTAGATATCTGTGCACAGTAGACTTATGTTTGGAACAATATGTTGTGGAACCATAATTTTAGTTAAAATTTCAAAATATGTATTTTTTTATAGCTGTACATACATATATGAAAACTTACTATTAATTAAGTGTTTGTGATTATTCCATTGTATTCAGCAATATCTCCAGAATAGTCATTACTCTTTTGTGCTTAGATAACTGACCTGAGAGCAACCAAATTCCCTAGTTAAAATCAATGTACTGAGGAATGCTACTGTGGGGGGAAAAGAAATATAAAAGAATGTCAGAGGATTTTTTTTATATCCTTACACTTGTAAAAAAAGCATTACAGACATAGAAAACATGAATAGCATCTCCTTTTCACTTAGAATGACAGAGGCATAGGGTTATTAAGCATTTTTAAGGGACGATGAAAAGCATGTGTGTGCCATGTGAATATTATATACATGACTAGACCCCAATTTTAAAAAGTAAACATAGTTTCACTTCTCACAAGAGTAAAGGAAGTGTTTATAAAGATATAATGGTTCATAACATTTGGGGAAGAAATTGAATAGAAAGGAATGTGAGGTTACAATAATAGGCTTAAAAAATTCCAAGGAATGGAATGTATTAGATAAAAAAAGATTAATTTAAATGGAAAGATCTCACCCTACAAAATATGGCATCAATATTGTGGAAAAAAGTAACCTCCAAATTCCCTATCCATAAATTTTTATTGTTATTTTAATAGACTGATATTAATTCTATTTTACTATGTCTATGGATAATTTAAGAAATGCTGTGTTTTCTAAGCATAGAGCAGGAAAAGCACTGTATAAAGATATACTCTTAAAGCAAACCAAGAAATGATGTAGATAATTAGGTGACTGACACTAAGGACACTAAAGATGGTCAAGAAAGAGCACACTGACACATCAGACAGAAGGTTAAAGTACATTTTGTATTGCATATTGTAAGGCAAAATGAAACAATGAACAATAAAACTATTTACTGATTCTGGCATCTTCGAAATTTTGAATTTTTTTGAATTTTCATCTTCATCATCCATTTATTCATTCACTCTAAATTCTTAATCCTGTGCATAATGCACAACCTCTTTTGACTTCAGCTGGGATGTAGATCCTTTGGATTTAGTGATTCTGTATTTACCTACACCCTAATTACCTACAAAAGGTAATGGTTTATAAACTAGATTTATACACATATTTTAACTACAGTACTTCTAAACTCAAAGAGGTAGCTCATAGGAGCAAAACTAAACATGCAATTAATGTGGCCAAAAATAATGAAAGTGCATTCTGAGTTTTTTTTTTCTTTAATGCTGTTTTTATAAAGATGAAAGAGCTCATACCTTTAGGGAGAAAAACCTTTTATCTGTAGCAGGGCTCAAGCTGTTTAAATTTTTATGCACTAAATGTTTCCACTGGCTTCTTTAGGTTTTCTTCTATTTGCAATAAGCACACATATATATAACTTTATGAAAGAGGGTCCTAATCTGTAAGTTACTGCTTCCTGTGGTTGATTTGGCCCCTGCAGATATCTCTGCTTTGTATCAGCCTATGAATAGCTCTTATATTAAAATACAGATAAGTTCTGCATAACAGGCAGTTTACCCTTCTCAGTAGTACTCTTGCCTCATGTCTTATTAGCAATTGTGAAAATAAGTGAGACATCTGCCTAATTGAAATACGCTGTTTTGTCCTAGGATTCCTGAGCTGAGCTGGTATATGAGAATTTGTATTGATTACTTTGGAGTGATTAATGTGATATCATAAAGTACACTATGGTATTCTACTTTAGAATTTTACTGGTGAAATTCATCAGTAAAAAGAAAATTGTGAAAACGAGAAATTGTGGTTTGTTTGAATCAACATCATAGACCCAGATTTATGATAACATTACAGTCTCTTCATGTGTATGATTTTGATTGAATTTTGCCTGTTTTTGTAAACTAGCCAGCTCTTGAACTACTAAGCTCATATGTGATTTATGAGCAGATTAGAAACTTAGTAAATAAATTAGACAGAAGATTTCAATGTTATTGAAGGATGAGTTCTTAGAAATGTCTTACTAGTAAGTCCTTCCATCTGCTAGTATCTCTGTTCCTTCAGTCACATGTTTTGTTTATACCATAACTTAAGTTTCTTTTGAAAAAAAAACAACAATAACAGTAACAGCAGCAAAGAAAGCTTTGGAATCAAAAAGAAAAGTTAAAGTCTTAAAAATATTTGTAGAAAACCAGAAAATAGTTTATTATGACTCAGGCAATAACATTTTTTTCCTTACATCAAAGAAAATACTTTGAGGGAGGGAGATGTAAATTATAAGTCTATAAAATATTTCTTATCTATTAAATCATGTGGTTGTTGTGTTATCATTAGTCCACTTATATAGCATGCTCCATTTTTTCCAGGAGTCTTACAGGTCTAGTTAGCACTCTTCTCATGAGACAGAACACTTACTAGAGATGCAAAGGTTCATGGAAAGATTATTTCTACCTCAGTCTCACTTGGGCATCCAGAATGCTAGACTGATTATGTGCAAAAGACCCTGTAACAGCGTGGAAGGCACACACTTTTTTGGGTTCCTGAACATCAGTTAATTCCATCAGTGTAAGCTATTGTTTCAGTCCTTGGACCAGCTGACTTGGGAAGAGCTACTGTTATTGAATGCAGAAACTCCTTTACAATAGACACTGCCTTCTAAAGTCTCCATATGAAGGATGAGTTGTGCAGGAATTTTACCTATCACATCTGCTAACACTCCTAAAAATCCTTCACACAATCTCTCACAAGCCAGAGTGATTCTTCTGAGTGATAAATTGCCCCTTAACACAGTAGTAAGTATTTTAAGTGCAAAATTATGCAACACGTCAAAAGTGAGAGTTTGGGGACAGTCTTTAGTAAGCAGAGTTTAATAACAAATTAAATCAAGTGCTGTGCTGATTATGTTACTCATTTGCATACATAATTCAGTAAGTTTCCTTCATTCTCAATGTACTGGAACTCTCATGAAGAGTTTTCATCCTCCTTCAATGACATACAGCACAAGGGCTTATTGGTTTACTCCAGTCAACTACCAGTCAAACTCATAACCTATGCTGTCATGTAATCTAGTTATGACACATTTTGCCAAGAAAGGAAATTAGTGACTTGGAAAATATTTAATAGATGGAAAAATATTACTGTTTAGGGGAGGAGTTGGATTTTTTATTTTAGTCTGTTTATTTGAAAATATCAATTTTTAAAACAGCACAGTTTGACTGGTGAAATACAATTCATTTGAGATTCTATTCTGGTGGCCTTGCCAACCAAACTAATGTCTCAGGACTCTTGATCTTGCATTCAACAAGACTTAAAAGTTCCAAAATAATATTTATGAGTAAATTTATGAGTAAGCTTTGTTGCCAGTAATTTACTGGAAATTTTAGATGGAAACTCAACATTTGAGTTATAAAGATGGATAAACATTTACTCAAAGATTGTTGGGTAATATATTTTAGTGAAGATAACTGGGTGTGCAGAGCCAGCTGCAGATATAGCTCTGGGCCTAGACTGTGAGTGGATAAAAGACCAGAGATGTCTTTGACTGGGATCCCTCCTCGGACGAACCAGCTCAGGTTGCCATTTTGTTATTTAGTTATTGCACCATGACTAGACAATTTTAAGGATCGAGACATCTGAGGCTCTGCTATGGGAAGCCTGGGGTTGAGCTGGTGAGGAAACCTGGTCTGACTGTGTGATTGTGGGGGGCATAGAGAATCAAGCAGGGCACCAGGCAGTTCACTGGAGCTGCCCACTGAGAAAGGGTCTTGGTCCCAGCTCAGGCAGTGCAGGTGTGATTGTCAGAATGGCTTCTGGATAGTCAGACAGGGAAGTTGCCCAAAGTTTTCCTAAGCAAAAGTTATACTCACAAAATTGTTGGAATGCGTGTTGATACATGGTTTTACCTTCTAACCCAGGAGGAGGTGAGAGTCCTCATCTAGGAAAAAGAAAATTTAAATATAATTGCAACTTATGTTAAGAATAGTTTAACTATATCTTCAAAATTATTTTATTGATCTGAAAAATAATTTTAGCTATTGAAATGACTATGTATGTGTTTTATATATAAAGGATTTATTTTTTCCAAACAGAAAGCTCTGCTTGCGAAGCTCAGTTGAGGACATTTATTGCATTCAGTGAATATACTTTTCTATTGCATATGTGATAGGAACAGCCCTAGAACAAATTCATTTATCATTTATTTATTTTCATTCTGCACTCTAGGCCATGTCCTGTAGGGTGGGTAGAGGAGATGCTTCCCTGAGCATCCTTAATTTTAATTCTTTCTTTTGCATAGTCTTAGATGATTACCTTAACTAATGGCTGACACTTATTTATCACTAAGAGGGCAACTACTATATAATTGGATGGAGGAGTTATTCCTCCTTCTACAAAAATCTGTATCTGGGGTTTTTTCCTCACAGAATCTTCAAGTATATTTGTACTTGTTCAGATTTTTCATGTCATATGAAATGTTTCTCCCAGACAAAAATCAGTAAGGGAAGAAATATTTCTTCCAGAAAAAGCAACATATAATTTGATTTAGTTCGATTTAGGTTCTTCTTTCTGTGTTTGGTTGCATGGAGTTTTTTTTTTGGTTGGTTGGTTTTTGTGTTTTTGTTTGTTTTGTTTTGTTTAGAGTATGCATGCTTTGGTTTAGTGTGGTATCAGAAAGTAGGTTGAAAATCGTCTAAATTCTGTCTATTTAGTATTCTCACATAAAACTGTGAAGAGGAAGTTTTTGTGCCCAGGAATACTGCTCCAAAAAACTTTTTTTGAGGCTTATTAGGAGTTCACATAAACCAGACATAGCTCTGAGGAGATGGGTTAGTGGGCAGAGTGAAGGGTAGGAGACATGATGAACGCAATTTGTCTCATGGCTGTCCTTATTGTAGACACATAAAATAAAATGTATTCACTGAGTACAATAAAATGCAATCACCTTTGCAACATTCCTTACATAACAGCTGTTTAATTGTGCACAACAACATAGCAGTAATACACAACCACTTTAGTGGCAAAATATTCCCCTCACTATTAGAAAACTATGCAGAGAGTTAATAATAAGGACCACAGTGAAATTAGGAACATTCTATTCGCGTACATAGGGTACAGAGCATCCAGCTGAAAATACGCTGTGGGACATATAACAACCATAATGGCCAGGACACCAATTTGTCTGAACAGTAGACCCGAATTTGGTTTTCTGAGGTGGAATTCAGAGCACAAATACCCATGCATTAAAAAAATTGACAAAGTGTTACATTGTGGAAATGTAACCCTTTCCTATACTTTTGTATGTATGCAATTAGACAAATCACTTACAATCATGCACTTTTATATGAAATTTTAGTTATATAAAAAGAACTAGAAGCTCAAAGTCCCAGTGTAAAGCAGCTAGAAAAGATCAAAGTGTTTGAAGTTCTGCAACAGTGGGGTTTGCAAAATTAAGTAGCAGTTTGAACTTTGACAGCTTAAATTTTCAAATCAGCCTAAACTTCAAAGGATTTATCTTCTTTCAGAAATAGATTTGAGGGAAAAAAAAAAAAGCAAAAAAAAAAGCGCATATGCTGACATCTACTTATTGTCGCACACTGGAAATTCTTTTCCGTTGGCATGTCTTGTTTCTGAGGCTTCCATTTACAAGCAACTAGACACTGTTACACAGCAGTATTCAAACCATAAAACTTCCTTTGAGTAGAAATGACTATATTAACCTAAGGTTTGTGCTTTCAAATGGACTTTCATCCTCAGCTGTTTCTTTTAATTATTTGAGGGTTAGCGCTTGACCTTGTGTTTCTGGAATGTGAATCAAGGCTATATCGATACGAATTGTTCAGGAGGTAATTGCCCAATTCATCATTAACAACACAATTATAAAATAAAACTGCTGTCCTACAGTGTAAAATAAGCAAGTATTAAAAGTCAATCTGGATGGAAATGGCTTTGCATTTGTATCACTGTAACAAACTAGGCTTTGGGGAAAAAAGTATTCTCATGCAGTTCCAGAGAGCATCCTGTATGCACAAAACTTGAGGGCAAAAAGTACTTTTGACAAATTTTAAATAAAGACTTTCAAGCAGCCAGAAGGTACTTAATAAAACTGAAATTAGAGCTATTATTTACATTTATTTACAAAAAGTAAACTGAAATATTCTATTTATAGTGTCACCAGCTTTTATGGCTGTGCCACCTCTTTACTCAGTTGCCACTTCATCATTACCTTTACACTCTTTAGCATCCTGAAAGCACTATCTTTTGACGGGTTTAACTTTTTTTATTTTTTGTTGTTTTAAGTTTAGCTAGAAGTTAGTAGCAAAAAATGTGTTGCTTAAACTTTCAGAAGGAAAAGTAATTGAAAGACTGGACATTTATCTCTGTGGAAAAGATGATAATGCTTAATACTTAAGCTTAATGCCAACAGCAAAACTGTGTTTATGTGGTGTCAGTGTACATTTATTTTTGTTTTCTACTTTCTGTGATGTGCAAACTTGAATTTTTGTATTCAGTATTAATTAGATACCAAAAGCCTCAAGAAACTCTGATAGTAGATGGCAGAGATGAGAAATTGTTTATAAGACTAAAAGAAAGGAATTAAGCAGAAGAGTAAAGGATCCAAAGACCTCAGTGCCTGTTAGGGGTTTAACTTCAGAGTGGATCTAGTGTGACCTAGCCTGGTCTGCTGGCTTTACCATCAGTTGAAACACATTAAATTCATTCCTGTAGTGTATCTTCTAATTTAGTTTCCTCTGAAGGGAAACCTATCACATATGCCTTGGGTTCTGCGATGTGACCACAGAGCTGGAGTAGGAAAATTCAGAATTCAGTACAAGAGTGCACTCCTGAAATAAAATGCTCAGGCAGACTCATACTTAGAGCAGCATTTGATTTCTAATCAGCTGCTGCCACAGCCTACTTTTCTATGTGGACTGGCAGGACTGTGGGATCATAGAACCATTTAGTTTGAAAAAGACCTTTGAGATTATCAAGTCCAACTGTTAACCCAGCACACCAAACCATGTTCCCAAGTACCCGGCAGTAACCTAAAAGTTCCACTCTCCTCCCTCCCCACATGCACATAAGACAGATAAGTATGTAACTTACGCTGTCTGCAAAGTCCAGCATAATTCTGGGTAGCATCTTTAGAGAAGTTGTAGCCACAAAAATAAGTTTTAGGATTAACTTTTGGATTTTTTGCAAATAAACACACTGGAGAAAAAAAATGAACACAGTTTCTAATTATTTGCAAGGAGATTTTAATATGTCCTTTCTAATGGAGTTTCATGATCATTGAGCAAAAGTCCTACCTTTGAAATGTTTCAGCTTTATGTAAGCAATTAAATATGCAGAACAGGAATAGTAACCCAGTTGTTGCTTGTTTTTGATTAAAGTACAAGGCCTCTTTATTTTCCCCCTTTATTATTACTTGCTTGCAAACACTGAATAATATTTCATTTATTTGATTTTCCATGAAAAGATAAATTTTTCATGGAAAAGTTCAAATTTGAACTGGAAATCAACATAAGTTGAATGTTGTTCCTTGAATTTGTAACATATGCATTTCAGGGGTTTTAAGTTTGGATTAGTTTGAGCTGAAATGCCCTTTCCCATGTGCACTGAATTAAGAGGACTCCTGAAGTGCATCTTCCAGTTTTACGCTATCCTTAAGGATTACAGTTCTCATCACAGATCAGTGGACATCAAGTCATAGACATTTGCAAAATAAGATTCAAAAATGCAGTCCAAACTAGAACACTGACGGAGTTATGTACATAACACTATGAATGAAAACCAAACATAATTCCTGATTGTAAACAGACTTCATGTCTATATACTATCAATAAACCTAGCTTTGTTAGGTGAGTGATTAAGACTTGCACATATAGTTCCTTAGCATTTGTTTCCCACACATATTGCTGTATTTTCTAAATATCACATTGAAAAGCTTGGCTAATAGTTCTATCTTAAAATGATAAAATGATTAAAAATTAAAAAATTAAAAATGTAAAATGATAAAAATTAAAGTATCCTTAATATCATTACTTCATCAGACAAAATGAAGGCAGAATTGAGTCTGTTGGTTTATAGTTGAGAGGAATCTTAGAAAAATAAGAATGTTTTTAAAGGTGCCTGCTCTCAATACAAGTTTATTTCAGTGGATTTCTCTTTTAATGGTGTGAGCAATTTTTATGGCTTTCATACTCTACGGTGAAAACACCAGGGCTGAAAAACAGAACTGACTTTTGTAATCTGTATAAATTTTTAATTCTATAATTTTGTCATGCATGATTTAATGCAGTACAAATTTTAATTTGCATTAAAAAGTAGATTTCTTATATCATTATAGGATCTCAGCAAAATTGTGTAGACTTATTGAGTGGTTCCACTAATCCAAATGTAAAACATATATACATATATATTTTTCCCTTAAGTAATCTCTAATTGTAATTTAAGATTTTCATCTTGTTTTCATCAGGAAAAAATAATTTGTTATTTTTTTAAACTCCTAAAGAAGAAAGGATGTTTCTCTTATACCTAAAAATATCAAATGTGTTCACCTTGTAAATTGGTTGCATGGATGTAAGTTTGGCTTTCATTTCAAGCACCTCTCATCTAAGAAAAAAAGATGGTAATTTTTTTCAGGTGATCAGCTTAGACTTAATTGTTTTTCACTTCAGCTCTCAGTTAATATGTGGGACCTGACTAGCTGATTTCCAGACATTAACTGGAAATTCTGTTCAATTCAAATAAATTTTCATGTCAGCCTCGCCTGAGGACTTTTATACAGTAATATCGAAAATAGATTTCTAAATAAAGCATCATCTTTTATCTGATTTGTATTAAAATCTTAGCCTTTGTTTGTTTCTACTATTCACAAACTCAGATAGAGTCAAAGAATTTCTCAGATAGGAAACTAAACCCAAAACTTTTAATCCAAAATATACCTAGTTAATGACTGCTTTCTAAAATAAATTATCTATGCTGAACAGACAGATAACACCAAAATCCAAACTCTCTTCTTTTGGTAATCAACAGACAGAAATTTGATAATTTTTATGGTGCAGTTTTAAATTTCAATTTTGCACTCAATGTGAACATTCTAGATATAAATCTTAACACAATATTAAAATACATTCTGGTTTACAGTCCCCTAACACAGGATTTCAGATGACTTTTTTGTCTTCTTTCTCATTATTCTTATCACTTTGTAGGACTAAAGTTATCTCTCAAAGGTCTCAAGGGCTTTACTAAAGACTTTTTTCACCCTTCATTACCATTTTCCACTGTTTTAAAGCCATCTTGTTAAATTAGAACTGGCACAAGAAAGACCATATTAATTTAGCAAAATGTTTATTTTGGACTTGAAATAATTTAATCAAAGAAAAAAAATGAAACTTTTTTCTTACTGGCAGATATAGCCCTGTGGCAATTATTTGAGTGTTGGTTACTGTGTTAATCTAGCCTTTTAGCAGGAAAAAAAATAAATGTGCAGACTAAACCTTTCTCTGTCACTGGTGTGAGATAATATTAACCTTATTTTTCATTCTTCTTCATTTGTTCAGGTCAGTTCTTTTTACAACCATTATGCTTCTCTGATCATGCCTGCTTCTTTCTTTCCGTTTTAGTTATTGTCGATCTTGAGAAACAAGAACAAAATCCCTGACCTGTGCTGCTGTTGTTTAAAGACAATTGTTTCTATTTCTAGGAGGAATTACAGAACACATTGTATAAGAAAATTGATTTGGTTTTGAGACATGTATCTTTTTATTGCAGATTTCTCTCTTTCTTGAAATATGGCCATGGAAAAATCATGCCATGCCTTGTGTATAACCTGTTAGAATTTGCCTGCTCTTTGTCTCCTCTGGCAAGCACTAAGGCTAGGATGTGGTTATAAATTTCAGTGAACTTTTAGACAGAATGACAGTGTGATAAAATACCGTAAGGGAAAAGTTGAGAAGAACAATAATGCTAAAATGTGTTATTCTGCTCTGAATATTTTGAGACTCCTTTCTTAATTGTTTCTGAAAGTGTGTACTGATGGAATTACTCAGAAAGAGTACCACTGCAATTTCAATTAATGTATCAGTCAGGTTACTTAAACATGACAAGACTTTCTTCTCTTTGATTAGCTTATTTGATGCCCAGATCAGTGGTTTTCCTCTGGAAGAAAATGGAAAAAGTCAAAGTAGGTTAAAAAAAAACCCAACAACAACAAAAAAAGACACCCAACAATCTAGAAAGGAAAAGGAGGTCATTCACCATAAACAAAATTACTGATTAGTTGACATTCAAGTATTTGCAATTAAACCAGTTTAGAATATTTTATCATAAATACAACTTTTTAGGGAGCAAGTGTCATGGAAAATATTACCTCACCTAATTATGGACAATCTTATGTAATTGTTCACAGTAAAACATATCCCTCATTAGTTACAGTGTATATGACACTGATGATCATGTTAACGTGTATCAGTCTTATCCTATGACACTGCCTGAAACTTAGCCAATGACCATCATACTCTCAGTGAGACTGATAGTACTATTTCATATAACATGTCTTGACCATTATCCATTAAACAATTAGTGCCATCAGCAGCCATCCTATCTCTACTTTGACTATAACTTAAAGTCTAATGAGAGATGATAGATTTACAGTTTCATCATGAAGTTCTTTGCTCTGCTATTGAATAACCAAAATAAAATATTATTTCTGATCTTTATATATGCTTATCACAAAAATTATACATCATAATTTACACTGCTCATCAAGATAGCAGGAAAATTAATTTTCTCCCAGTAAGAACTTTATACAATGAATATTAAATAGGTTCTTCTTTGTATAAGTGAGTTAGATAGATCAGTCTACTCAATCATTACTTTTAAATTCAGAATCAGATTGCAGTTGCAAGGTTAGGTATTGTCCAAATGTTCTATAAATTTGGCAATTATATATATTCTCTGGAAAAGCTATTCTTAAAAAAACCAAATAAACAAAAAAAAATAAACAAACAAACAAAAAACCCAACCTGAGAAATATTATTGCATAACCCTGGAAGAAATGTCAATAGAAAACAGTAATGCTCTCAATTCAGAGAGATGATGACGAGACACTACAGTTTTTCATTCAAATTTTGTTAATTGCTTCAGACAAATGTACCCTGTATTGAAAAAGTACTCTTTTCTTCTTTAATAATATATATTAATTGCTGGCACAAAAAATTCTGTTTGACCTATGTCATACAGAGGACCAAGTGTAAAAGTAAAAGGGGTTACATAACGATGTTTTCCAACCTTACCTCATGATAACACACTTTTCCATACGCAGCATATTAGTCTGAAATTGAAGATGCCTGTAGAAAAGAGGCATTATATGGGAGCACTGAGTAGGTAAATAACTTCCCATTTCTTCGGGTAGATGATGATAAAAATTATGTTACATTTTTGTGTATTCGCACTTAAAGTCCATTATGTAAACAAGGAAAAACAGCCCACAGGGACATTAAGCTTGTGAAACTGGTTTAGTATTTTCAGATCGCATTTCTGTTGTAAGAAAGATTAATCTGCTCTTCTTTCTGTCATTAGAATGTAGTACATATTTAACTTTTTAGGGTGAATTGATTCCATATAATACTTAAAAAGAGAGTATCAGAGACATGCAGTCATTTTGCTTTTCCTTTCAAGTATTAGCCTTCCTTAATTTTACATTTATACTGTCTTTTTATGCACCAAATTGTGGATATTAAATACAGATTAAATGATAAAGCAATTGTAAAATATTTTTCAGTCTTAGAATCATAGCCATCTAGTCCACTAATGAATGTTAGCTTCCTTAACACACTTGTATTTAAATAGCTTCTGCAACTTTAGTAAAACATAAAATTTTAACATTCTTTTTGTATGAAATGTTTTCAAAATTTAAAGGTTCTGCATTGTATTGAACTTTAAACTATTCCCAGGCATTTTGCGTCATGAACTGGAAGACTTGACCTCTAGAGGATGTAGATTTCTAGGCTCTTAGCCAATTTAAAGTACTTTTCCAATATACTAATACACTTCCTGAATACTTTTGAGTTTCTCATACATTGTGCGGGAAATGGGAAATCAGCCCTGAAACTGATTGACTGAATAATTTCAAGCAGCAAAGCAGCAGCTTATTTTTCTTCCATAACATAAGTTCAATAATAACCTTGCTTCTAATTTCATTAAAATACCTAAAGGAGCTCAAGGTTCTCTTTGCATGGCATAACTTTATCATCAGAATTTCCACTCTAGCCTTGGAAAAGTTTCTTCTACCAGCTGACAGAAGTAATGTGCAGTTGTCACTCAAACTGTGTTTGCCAACTTAGAGAGAAAAGAAGATAACAAAGAAACTGTAAGATGCTTTTTGTTGATGTGATGAAAACCTGCATTGCTGTTTTATCTGTATTTTGGAATAACTTAAAAAAATTACTTGAACATACTTTTAGTATCTAAAATTTTAAGAAAAGATAATTTCCCCAAAATTGTACTAAATTTTCCCAGTATTGTATTTATTTAAACATGGGGGGAAATTTTGTGTGGTTTTGCATCAGTGATATTTTATTTCCCAAGTAAGAGTACTATTTTCCTTTCCCCAGACCCATCTTTGTTTTCAAATTGAGATTTTGGAATCAAGTAGAGGGACTGCCTTCTTTAAAATTACTGTTTCAATAAAGGGACTATCTATCATCTTAAATTCTTCTATCCATGTGAACTACCTAAAGGGAAGAAGAGATAGATGGAAAGATGATTTGTTTAGTGAAGAAGAATTTGTATTTCTGGCTTTCAGGAGCTAGCAGGTGCATGCAGTCAGTGAAGAGTTGAATGCATAGTTACCCCTTTGGAATCATGGATCTTTATTCTCAAGGTCAAATAAGTAGCAAGAGTGCTTGACAGACTGAGTCAAGATCCCTGATATGCAGTTTTTTGAAAATACAGAATTCGTCTGCCTCTGAAAGGATGTTTGAGGAAAATACCATCTGCTGTAACTGGATTTTTAAGCAGTAAAGACAAAAGGGACAGCTAGCATTGTTTGATCTTGTACACAGTGCTGTCAGAGCATTTCAGCCCGTAATTTCTATTTTGACCTATGTCTTCTAAAAGGCATTTAGATATAACAAAAATTTTTATTTCTGCATTATCACCCAACTTACTTGTTGAGTACTTTACTAGCAATATCTTACCATAAAACAAAAAAAGTGAGCTAAGACTAGATCAAATAAAGCCTGATGCCTGGGAGGTAAGTACAGCAGCAAATAAGTTTTGGCTATTTTGACTTTGAATCCATGTACAGAATTCTCATAGTGTATCTCAACTCCTTAAGTAGTTTGGTTGACTCAGAAAGTTGAGATAAGTAGTGCAAAACTCAGTAGAAAATGTGAACAGGTCTATATCCTAAGATTCATCCTTCTCTAAAGTGTAGATTCTCAGTGGATTTTAGAAAATGCTTTCATTCATTCCAGATCCTGACCTGAATGCAGGAAGTTCCATCATTTGAAAGGATGAGCAGACATTACCTTTCAAAGGTAATGAAAAAGCCGAACTCTGAGACAGGAAATAAAATATTTTGAAATCTTTCTTTGTTCTCAGGAAGTTCAGACTCTGTGCTGTTTATGACTGGGATAGAGGTAATTTTCTTCATGGTAGCTCATATGGAGCTGTGCTTTGTGTTTATGCTGAAAACAGTGTTGATAGCACAGGGATGTTTTCATTATTGTAGAGCAGTGCTTACACAGGATCAAGACCCTTTTAGCTCCTCATCCAACCTCACCAACAAGGAGGATGGGATACACAAGGAGCTGGGAGATGACACAGCCAGACAGCTGACCCCAACTGACCACAAGGATATTCTATACCATATGGTGCCATACTGAGCATATAGAGATAGGGAAAGAAGAAGGAAGGGGAGACATTTGGAGTTTGTCTTCCCAAGTCACTGTTACATGTGATAGAGTCCTACTTTCATGGAGGTGGATGAACACCTGCTTGGCAATGGGAAGTGATGAGGTAATTTCTCGTGTTGTTTTGTTTGGGTGTGTGGCTTTCACTTTATCTGTTAAACTATCTTTATCTCAATCCATGAATTTTACTTTTTTTTTTCCGCCCAGTTCTCCCTCCCAGCCCACTGGAGGAAGGGTGTGAGAGGGCAGTTGTGTAGAACTTAGTTGCTGACTGGGGTTAAACTATGACACATTCATGTCTGTTATATATCAGGGGTCAGATGAAGACAGAACAAAACATAACTGTAACTGATGAGATACTCTGTTTGAATAATAAGTCCTGAAATAATGACAGAGTGGATATTTTCCCTTATCTGACAGAGTATTGCAATAACCAACTTGCAGAATCACATTATTCTCCATACTGCTTAAGTCTCTTAATCTCTGAATGAGGTTTTTGACTGGAAAAGTCTTAGAGTTTTGAACAGATCAAGTCTCAGTTCATCCTGGTGGAAGTGGTCTACTTTCTAAATTTCTCATATTTCTAATATTTATAGTATTTCTACATTTCTAATGTTTCTACAGATATTAACCATTTTTTGATTTGAGGACTTGAGGCACTTTAAAAGAAAGTTATGATGATATACAAAGAGTATTTTTCAACTATACAGCAAATCTTTATGAATTCATAATGTAATTATTTTAATAAAGAAGAGAGACACGTAGTTTCAAAACCCGGTGTTGATTTCATCTCCTGAAGCATGAGAAAATGTTCAAATCTCAAATTGTAAAGATAATATATATCTGAGCTCTCTTTAACTCTTTAAGAGGACAGGGAAGGTTTAACATTTGATAACAGTGTTGTAAACATTTAAGCTTATTTTTTCCTGAAAAGATGAGAAAACTGTAGGGAAAACTGAAGACACTTAATTCCCCATAGGGCTTACATGTGACATTTTGCTTTCCCTTTTTTCTTTTTTTTTTTTGTTTTCTCTGAGTATCAATTGTCTATTAGAAGACAGGAGAAAAGCATGTGGTTGGATGTGCCAAACTTGTGTCACCATACATTATCCATCTTCATTGTTGGATATACCTATGTGATAAGATTCTTATTGGGCTGTTTATACTGCCAGCATCCTTCAGAATATTTTTTTCAGAATAAAAACTCTTTTTGTTGTTACTGGTTAAAAATCACATTGATGAAAATAATGTAATTAAATCCTATTCTATATATTAAAAAATATATTTTATCACGTTTTTCATAATTTTCTTTTCAAAGGTGTTCTGTTTCTACTAATGTATACATGAATATACATATCTACAATGCATAATAAATAGACCTAAAAGTCTGACTGTAAGAAAGGATTTGGCCTTTTAGCTGGAATCTGTATCCTTCTCTTGGGCTGTTCAGCCTCTGAGTGGCTATAAAGGAACTATTTACCTTTCAGCATATGGTCTAAAAACTTAATCAAATATAGGGATAACAGTCTTATATTTACCTGTAAATATACTCGCTTTCTCCAAAATGCTGATAAGGTCCTATTTCTTTATTATTGTGTTGTTTTCAGGGTGTTGCTTAAAAAAACAACAACAACACCAACACACCCCCCCCCCAAAAAATAACCCCAAAAACACAAACAAACAAAAAAACACCCCACAACAGTGCCACAATGACTACTCTGTTTTCTGACTACCTACGCTGGTGTTAGAAAAACAGGTTTATTCCTGCTGTGGGGAACCAACATCTCTTCTCTTCAAATTTTGCCCAAGCTACAGGGTTAGAAACTTTCGTAAATGAAGATATTCACTAAGCCTTCTGCTTCATCTGTGTGCCTGTAGGGAGAGGAATTTGGTAATCAATGGGCAGGATGAGCAGCTGACATATGTTTAAAGGTTAGGCGGGCTGCCTAAATCCAACAAATGTGAATGTTCTTTGCTCTGTTGGCTTCCTGATTTTTCACCTGGGTTTAATTCAAATGGGCTTTAGGGATACTATAACTGTAGTTGCCCTCATTTCTTCTGACTTTAGTGTCTATCCCAGACTTTTACTTCTCACTGGAGGGGGAAAATTCCTCCCTCTGAGATGTGGACCTTACCTGAGCCTGTGTGATACCAGCTTGATCCATGGCTTCTGAAGCATTCTCCAGCAGGTAAGAAGAACCTTGCTGAGGCACTTGGGGGCCCTTTCAATTAGAGCATAACTGATCAGATGGCATCTACATGGTTCTTGCATGTCTCTCTGTAAGGCTATGTGCTTAACTTCATCATACCATGCTTTTCATTAGTGTATTTGTATTATGACATCATACTTAAGATTTCAGTATTGTAATATTTTATTTTCCTCCCTGAAAGGGAAATGGGGCCATGATGTTCCTGCTACTCAGACATACACTAGGATTGGTATAACACTGAATTTAGGAAGAGGCTTAAATAGCTGCTTCACAGACACCCAGATTATGAAGGAACTTTTAAACCCATGAATATGGCACTTTTGCTGTTCTCTTTTAGTAAACTTAATAAGTTCATAGTATTTTACAAAATGACTGTGACGCTGCATATTTTACTTAGTAAAGCAGTAGTAGTCATTTCATGCCATCTTGTTATTTGAGATCATTTAGAGAGCAAGACTACCTTTAAGTGAAGGAGTGTGTATTTTAATGAAAAGAGAAAAAATAGTGATACTTAAAAAATGATCAATAATTTTCAGGTTGATTCATGAAAATTGTTTGATGCATCAATTTGTGTGGATATTTTGTTTAGTGAGTCACATCTCTTCAACACTTAATACATGTGTATGACAAGGGTTTGGTTTTTGTTTTTTATTTTCTTTTCTCTTTCATAGGAACAATTTCAATTATGTATTCTAAAAACAATGTTTTAGTTCTTCCCAACGATTTTTCGTATTCAAATATTGGGTTAGTTTCCAATCTGCAAGGTATTGAGACTTTTCTGTTCAAAATTTCCTTGTTACATTGGCAGGTATAAGCAATAAATCACTTAGATCTGAATGAGTCCCCAAAGTAATTTTTCTTAGATTTGCTTAGAGATATCTGACTGGAATGATTTTCAGTTTTTATAAAAGCAGGAATACATTGCCACTATTGCCATTACTTTCTATACAGATATCCAACACAAACACACTGATGATACAAAGGGCTCCAGAGACCTTTCCAAAGACTGAACAGTCTGAATGCAAAACAAGTTTGGGATTTGTTAATTTTTACTATACTTTTTTTCCCTAGTATCTCTGTAACTATTCTTAAAGACTAATTTGAATACTTTGGGAAACTGTTTTATTGTTTCCTCTCATTCAAAAATATAAATCCAGGGTTTACTGTAATCTTTTAGATATCCTGTATACTCTATATATAATTACTATGCAGGCTTTAATAAAAGCTGTAAAAGGTTGAAGGTGCGAAATTAAGATATACGAGAAATGCAGTAATATCTATGCAAGTTTAACATTTTAAATTTGATTGGATAATTTTATTAAATACCTTAAAGCTTTCTGCTAAAGCTTTGGTTGGAGAATTTTCCACCAAAACTGAGCTGATGCAAGAATGACATGCTTAACAAATTAGTTTATAGTTTGCTGAAGTATCTGTCTGGAGAACATGCATAACTTACACTGAAACATCTTATACAAGATTTTAATTTGAAATTTTTTTGGCAACGTCAAAAAAATCACTTTACATATGTTATTCATGTTGAATATGTTCATATTCATTATGAATATGTTATTCAGTGAAGATTTCTTAAATATTTTCATAATGAGCTTATAACTTTATTTTTTTTTGTTCAAAATTAGAACAAAGGAATAACTTTTATGCATGAAGGTCTCTGAAGAACTGAATGTTTGATCTCCTTAATTTGGCTATGAATCCTTAGCTATTCTAAGGTTTTATTTAAAACATTGCAAAATATTACTTTCAGGGATAAGGAAAATGAAATCCAAAAGATGCCTTCTAATATCCTACTTAATTCTTTCTTCATATAGGAATCAGAAGAAACTAATTTCATTCAGATTTACATTAAATTAAAACATAAAGATGAATGCATCATAAATTTAACAACTTCAAAAATAAACTAGTGTTAGTTGCAGTGATTTGAAGTCCCACCCAGCAATTCTTCATCATAATTAACTTGATTGTGGTTGGTTTCCTTGTAATTGCAGGGTGCAAGAACTTTGAGATTTCTACTCTGTTACCTATCATTCACATGTGTAGTGCAAAGATGATCTTTGCCTCGAATAGCATAACATAGTCATATAAATATAACACAAGAACTGTTGAAGGATGATACTGGAGATGTAAATGAACAGTGGGACCACGTTGATCTGCATAGCCTTCAGTACCATCCTGGAATAACCACAGCTGGACAATATGACCATTTTTTTTTAAAGCACTGCTTAAAGGAGAGGAACAATGAAAGGGAAAACCAAAACTTTTCAAACTGGCATATCTTCGTTAAAGGCAAGCAAGCTGAAAACAGAAATCTGGTTGTAAATTCTATGGTATAGTAGAATTCACTGTGTATGAAATGACTGTGTTTTCTTACAGTTTTCAATCATCTTGTAATAAAACTAATCCTTTTCTCCAGCAAATAGGTATAGTAAAACTAAAAATAATACAAAGCAGTATTACAATAGACTTCCTTTCAAGCACAATCCAAGTTTTGGGGTTCTTTTAATAATTTCTCATTATAACAGTTCACTTTGAGTATAGCAAAGTTTTCTGGATTGTGACATAAATGCTGTAAACCCTAAAACTTTGCTGGAGAACTGAAATAGTATAGCGTGGATTTTCTTGGACATGTAACTTCCAATGGAGTTATTTCTTTAACATATATGAGAAATAAGAGTATTACTCTTGCTGTTGAATCTACTTAAGATGTTTACAAGTATATATGGACAGAGAAATTTAGAGGAGAAGAATTCAGTCATTGTGGAAACTTTAATGATTAAAAATGTCAGTGTTTCCAAGTTTTTAAGTGTCTGACACATCAGAATAACTATATTTGAGAACTAAACATTCAACTCTCACCAAAGTTTTGCTCCATGATGCAGTCCTTTTTTAGGTCTGGGCCTAAGAGAGTTGTCTATGAGAACTGCAAAATTTCCTTTTGTCCCCTAAATCTTGGTAAAATTCAAGACTTTTTATCACATGGTTCTGGATTTAATTGATCAGCAATGAGATGGTGGATCATCTTTCACATAACCATTTTCCAAAGCTGGATCTGAGACAGCAGAGAGAAGATATAAAACTTTACTCCGGACTCCATGACATCAATGACTCTTACAACCATGAGTATTTGATGATCCAGTTTCAAGTGAAGCCACCTAAATAGTTGCATTGGCACAGCAGAGAAGTGATTGGCTTGAGGCAAGAAAAGATGTAGGAGTGAGTGGTTGGGAGTGGTTGCCAAACCAGCTTTTCTATAGTAAGAAGCTTCATGTAACGGATAACATTATTTAGCACTCACAGGACTTGACAACATTTTTCTTTCACATTTGTGAAAGAAAATGTCAGCCTGGAAATGAGAAGGCTTCATTAGGAAGAAATTCTTAACTGTGAAGGTGGTGCGACACTGAAACAGGTTGCCCAGAGATGACGTGGATGTTCCATCCCTGGACGTGTTCAAGGCTGCGGTGGATGGGCCTCTAAGCAACCTGGTCTGGTGAAAGGTGTCCCTATTCATGGGAGAGGGGTTGGAGCTAGATGACCTTTAAGGTCCCTTCCAACCCAGGCTATTCTATGGTTCTATGTCCTTCATGAAAAATAGTTCTTACAGCAAGAATTCAGGCCTTAAACTTCTAACATGTTAATTAATCTGAATATTTGGCAATGAATATAAAAGAAATTTTATCTTTCTAAAGATGAGAAATTTGCATGGTTCAATGAAGTCTGATGCTTTGGACATTTTAGATGGTTTTTTTTTTTTCCTTTTTTTCTTTTCTCTCCTTTTTGTAGATTTTTTTGACTGAAATGGTCCAGGCTCTGACCATTGTTAAATCTACTCTCTAACCCCATTTTTTGTTAAAAAACCCCAAACCTACTGTGTACTCCTGTTTTGGTTTTTTTTTTCTTTTTCTGCTTTGATATTTTCCACAATTGATAGCAACTGTAAGCCAGTCACCCCACTACCAGCAACAGTTTTAAATAACATATTTCTATTAGATTTAAGATTGGGCACCCATTAGAACTGGATAGACTGTGACTCATTTGGTGCTGTATATCACCAAAAAGAGCCTGTTCATCATTAATTGGAGAGAAATTGTTAGAGAATGAGTTCTCAGACCAAAGTGAACAAGATATCATTCTTTTCAATTCAAAGACCATTTTCTGAGGAAAAAAATGAAGGCATCATTTATGCTTTTTGTTCTTTATGGATTTCTTAGTATAGTTTTCATATATTTTTTCCTGTCTCTCCAAACAAATGAATATGGGACAAATAAAAACTAGAAATAAATAACTTCATAAGGAAGGGTAAGTACAATACAACTGCAAGCAAATTTAGGACCATAGGTCAAAAAACAAAGGAAAAAAACCCACCAAAATAACCCCACTCAAACCCCAGAGCAAAGTTCTGCTCAGAGGATAAAAGTTTCTCATCTGAAGTCAATAGGCATAAAAGAAGATACTTTCCTGTGTAAAGAGGACTAGGTTAGTCAATTGATAATTTTTTTGATTTGACTGTGCATGAAACTGGACTGCACATACCATATGCTACCATACGTTATCTGTAAAATGATAGGCTTTATTCCACACCATGCCTGGTTAAAGATAGGCATGCAGTAAAAGTAGTAATGATTTCACAGCAAAGACCCTTGTGATCATGCAAATCTGAAGTGCAAGAAGCTACTGCATATAGAAGAGTGGGGGAAATCAAGTGAAACCTGTTATAATAGGCTGGTAATTATATCACATCTCTGATCTGGCTGAGACTTGGTTTCAGGATAAATTTGCAAAATGTCATATGTGCTATGGAGTAGAATATGCAGCCGAAAATTAATAGGAGAAAAAAACCTCCACAACATATGTACTGAGTGTTTGACCTGGAAATGTATGAAAGCAGAGGGTTTAAAGAGAAATAAATGCTGAAACATCTGCTGTCTTTGTAATTTAGTAGATGCTTTTGTTTTGTAGATCATTCAAATTCTTTCTGATTATTTTGGTCTTCTCTAATGTATACCAGTAGCTGAAATAGTGAATAAATGTTTGTAAAATGTCAGCTTGTTCTCTATTTAAAAGAAAAATCCTTTTATGTTTTCTCAGCTGCCGCTAGATTTAATAACTGTACCAGATGTCACATTTAAATTGTGTTTTGCATTTAAGGCTTTGAAAGGCAGCAGAACAGACAGCCTTTAGAATTTCAGCAGCTACACCACAGTTTCTTAGAGTTCTCAACTTACTAATTATAAAAAAACCTTTAAAGTTGAAAAAATATGAGGCTTAAATGAAATGTAAGTATGCAGCAGCATACTAGATGAACCCAAGAAACACTCTTTGATACAGATATGCAAAGCATTGATAGTTGAATCTAGTTTTCTGAACAACAGAATTGCCACTTTCTCTGGCAGTTTGGTAATAGCAGCAAGGCTAAACACTATTTAAAAGAAATGTAGCTAGTTTAAAGTGTTAGTAATATCCAGAAGGTTCTGCACTTGCTAGGAGAAGACATCACTCTCAAAGTCATTAGCAGCTGGCTATGATTCAAAGTCCCAGTGAATACAATGGGGAAAGGATCAGGACACCAGCTTATCCCATGAAACTTCACTGAATGAAGTCTCTGAAGTTCAAATTCATTAGCAAATACTTTGAAAAAAATAGACTTCTTGATTTTTGATATTTTATATTGGCTTTCTTCTGGTTATTTATATATATTTGCATGTACCAAAAAAATGCACACACAATCCTGACATTTATTACCTGTTTTTTTCCCCCATATATTATTGACATAATGTTGAAATATTTTTTGATTATTTGTATTTTTTTTGGTGTTTTGTTTTTTTTGTGTGTGTGTGCTTTTTGGAGGTTTGTTTGTTTGTTTTATTTGGGGTTATTTTGTTTGGTTTGTTTGTTTTTTTTAATCATTTGATTCTAATGTGCCACCTATCAACATCAGGTGTTGAAACCTCATAAGAGTTACAACAGACCACCACCGTTCATGTTAGCATTTTAAATAGTTATAAACACAAATTTCTTCACCTGTTGTCAAGCAATAAACTCATAGCAGCAAGTCCTTATCTGCTAGAGGGCTATTGAATCCTAAAATGTCTCTGATATTATCATGCATATGACTGTGTGTTACCTTGACTGTGTGTTACAATGGACCAATAAGAGGGGGGGGGGGGGGGGGTTCACCTCGCCTGGCCAAGGTAAATATCTGCATGAGTTTTCTCTCAAGGAGTCTTGGGAAGGAGAAGGGTGGCTCAGGGAAAGAAAAAGGCAAAGACTCCATTTTACAATACAGTAAAAGCCTCAGGTTTTTAAGGCACTTTGATTGGTTTCTTCATCTCCTTCACAGGCTCATTGTTACAGAGTAAAGGAAATGTTTTGCTTGATATTAAAATATTTCTGATCATGGAAAACATTTTTGGCTATACAGACTACTTCTTGCAGGGAGAAAGGAAAACCTATAAGATTACAACAGGAATTTGTTATCAAGCTGAAAATACTTGTTAGTTATTGTACTCACAATTTTAGCTGCATGTGACCCTTCAGAGAGCACTATAGGGAAGACTTTAAAGAGATAGAAAAAAAATGAATATAAATATGCTTAATTTGTCTCCTGATTTTTCGTTGGCTTCTTTTCCCCCTGTTCCTTGTTTATGTTTTCCCTTGTTCTTCAAAGTTGCACTTCATGGTTGCTGACACTTTCCAAGTGGGAAAGAAAGGTGCCAAAGTACGAGAAGTGGAATGTTTATTGTACGTGTTGCAGTGTTTCTGGGTCTCAAGTTGATGTTAAGCTTTGTGAGAGATTGCACTGTGGTAGAAAGATGAAGTCTGTTTCTTGCAGCCTGGCTGTTTGTTATCTTCTTTCACACTCTACAGGATGAGTGAACAAGTTGAACCTACTGAAAACTTTATATACATATTGAAATATTTTAAATCTAGGAAGATGGCTATTTTATGTGTTTGTGCATGTTGAATTACAGTTGGAAAAGTAAATTCATCTCATTTACCCATGGACATCACAATCTCCAGTGCTGAAGCAAAGGATGGTGGTCTGTTCTTCAGGTCCTCTTGAGTGGGCTGGAATCAGTGTTAGCCAATGGTGAGACTGTACCATGGGGGAAAGAAGATCGTTCTATAGACAGAAGTGAGAAAAATGGTCTTTTTATTTCTCAGCAGTATAAATGCTCTCTGTGCCAGAGGAGAGATAAATGGTTAGTCTTTTTTTAATCTTTGTTCTGTATAAGCTGACTAAAAGACCTCTTTGTGGTCTGTGGAAGTCCATTAAATTGACAAAGCTCTGAATAGATGTCTGATTTAGTCTATGGAGTTCTCAGTGCAGAATTAATCTTTAAAATACAGCAAACGATACACCTGGAGCATGAAATTCTGATACATTTTACTTGAACTTTATCACTACCATCAGCAAAGAAAGAATATTGTCTCGTCCCTCTAAGCTCTCTTGTTTATTGGCAGAAACAGGATCTACAGATGAAAGAGTATCTATGGATATGATGTGCCAGAAACTGCCTGTGGTTATTTTGAAAACCAGAATCTTTTGAATTTCCCACTGAATTTTAAATTTGGGAAAGAATTAGTAAGTTGGGGAGGGGGCAGGGAGGGGTTTCTGTTTGTTGATTGGATTTTTTTGTTCATTTGTTTTTGCTTCTCTGGTTAAATAGACCCATACTTCGTAGAGGTACAGCTCTGGATCTGGTCCTGAAAAACAATTTTTATACATCAGAGGAGCTTAGTTTAGTTTGCATCATTGTAAAGCAGAACATCAAGACAAGCCAAAATTGTTATACTTCAACAGTGATTAAATAGAAGAACTAAGGGAAATGACTTCATCCAAACATCTGCACTTTATATATCAATAGTTAGAGGTCAGTAATACACTCAATAAAAATCAGAGGTTTCATTTCATGTTGTATGAAATGTTTGACATACTCATAAACTTTGAAGCATTGTTTTATATTTAATTTATATATATATTTAAATTTATTTTGAAATCTATTCAAATTGCATATATTGAAAAAGGGGGGAAAAAAAACAACCCCCCAAATCCTTTATTTTCTCCTCAGTAGAAATAAATATAAAATTTACATACAAATCATATTATTTTTACACTTTCAGAAAAGAAATATGTACACATTTTTCTCCAACTATAGTTTATGGCTTTAAACCCTTCTATGTGAAAGAACTTGTTTTAAGATTACTGATGTTAATTTTTCATTTCTATTGTCAAGGTTCTACTGTGTTTCATAAGAAATTGTACATTTATGCCACAAATGTGCTAGAAGGCTGCAAGTATAGAAGGGATATGGAAAAATGCATTTAATTTGATTTTGGAGTTACTCTGGTGTATGACCACCTAGCTAGTCAGGCTCTGGCAGCTGCAATGGTTTTGGAATATATTAGACTATATGAAATCTCGCATACTTAAAGACTTCAGAACACTGTCGAATAATACAGCATTGAAAAAAAAAGTAATTTTCATTCACCTCTTTTTCATAATTCTGTAACTTCAGGATTATATCTGAAAAAATGACAACTATCAACCTATCAACTTCTTTTTTAAAAAAAAATTAATGTCTATTGGATAAGCACTTTAAATATTCCTCTTAAAATGAGAAAATAGATAATGTATTGCATTTATTAGCATGCAATGATAAAACTAGTTTTAATTTGTTTACTACAAGTGAAAGTGTTAGCATTGGAGTTTTGGGGTTTTTTTACCAACAAGAGAGGTAATATATACTTTTAATTTCAATATTAACACCAATTCAGTAGAAACTCTGCTTTGCTATGATTTTTCCCTAGACATGGTTCTGCTGGTGAAAAGATATCCCTTTCTATATATTCCAAAGACTTTATGAAGAGTCATGAAAAATGCTTTATACTGGAAGTACAAGCCAAGACAGAATGATTCCATCTGTGTTCTGCCTGTGTGCATGGAAAAAGTACAAATTATTGGAAGAAATGCCATTGGAGGAAAAGCTGGGAAACTGAATTCTTCAAAGTACACACTGTATAAACCATGTCAGATGGGGCACCATGTTCATGCATGTTCTGCTGTCTTTACAGCATCGGTTTGGATATCTCCATTCATTTAATCATGGTGCAACTTTACCATCGACATGTCTTTGTTAACTACATCATTGCCCATGCATAGTACGAATCTCACAGGGCTAAACTGCGTGGTGGGAATAGCAACAGGGCTTATCAGATGATTAATCAGTTATGAATAACTACAGAGGTCTCTGCAAAAGCTAACATTGTAAGAGTCCAGCAGGAAATTCCTTATTCTTCTGTTATTTTTGCTAGAGAAAGCACTGTATTCAAACTTGTCAGGGATTTTTAAAAATGGTGATGTTAGTGTCTAGCTTCACTGTTAGTTTTAGGTGGGTTTGATTTGGCTTATCCTTAACAGGAAAAAGTAAAACATATGAACAACAATAATTGTTAAGAGATAACTAAGCAAATACCTGTAAGTTGAAGAGAGAAAACAAATATTCATTCCAATATTAGAATAGCTGCACACAATAGCAGTGTATTCCAGTCATGCACATCAGCACTGTTGCTGTACTCTTAGAAACAGAGACTTCATGTTACAAAAGCCATGGTTCCTAGAAAGAAATCACATAATCTCCTCCCAACAGGAAGCTGCTTGCTAATATCCTTAGGATTTCTCCTTGTTTTTATAATAATCATGAGATGTGTCCTATGTGTCTGGCTTAAGAAGTCTCTGGAACAGAAGATCATTGCAACTCTATCAAGAACTTCTGAGCCACCAAATAATACAGTAGTGCTTGATGGGTCTGGAAGGGTTTGCAATGCAACAACCTGCTTAAAGAGGAAATGAAGAATTGTCTGGAGGATTGTAATCACAGTACCAGCTGCACCATTACACACAACTGCTCAACATAGCCATAGAATATAAGTCCTAAATGTATATGTAATCTAAAGAATGAAGAATGTGTTTTATTGACATAATTTTGGTAGGTAATTTGAAAAACATTTCTTTTCCAAACTGCTAACCATACATGACAGCCACAATAAAGCAGATACCATATTCTATATACGCACTTATTTGGGTTTAACCTCATTCAATATACTCTTTATAGCAGCTTGGATTTAAGATTGTTTGGCTTTCAGTATCTATATGTTGGGGTTTTTTTCACGTACATAGTAGTAGAGTTAGTGGATTTTGATCTTATCTTTTTTTAGTGATGTCCTCTGCCTAAATGTATCAATGTGTTTGTTCTCTTTT
Source organism: Campylorhamphus procurvoides (assembly GCA_013396655.1). Taxonomy (NCBI): domain Eukaryota; kingdom Metazoa; phylum Chordata; class Aves; order Passeriformes; family Dendrocolaptidae; genus Campylorhamphus; species Campylorhamphus procurvoides. Next base: position 216,337 of record WBMV01002340.1, on the reverse strand, counting down.
GATTTGTAGCTGAGCAATAAGCTTTCTGGATAGGAACACTAGACAGTGCATATCACAACATACTTCATATTCATGATGGAACTATTGCCACTGCTGCCAAGAAATTAGTATAGCTTTAAGAGTTGAAAGTAAAATAGATCAACATATCATTATTGCATCTAAAAATGAAAGCTCATAAGGGCTAACGAAAAAACAGAATAGAACTTAACATTTGGTTTTGCACTGGTAGCTGAAGGGGAAACCCATGAAAGGAAACCTATTGAAGGTTGCCTCTAGCAAATGAGATGTGTATGAAGGTCCTCCTATTCAGCTTCTAAATATGTACTAACAACAATGGTGCAAACTGCCCATTCCCCATGCTGTTCACTGCAGTGAACCATCCAGTCCTGGCACAGACTTCAGTCACTTCCATTTTTGTGTAGTCTGGAAAGAAGATTGTGTAGTTTTCTTGTACAATGCTTTAGTTACTTGGCCTTTTTTTTTTCTTTTTTTTCCTCTGGCATGAGGGGATGTTGCAAGAAAATACAAAGTTAGGAAATTATTTCGGAAATTATTAGCTATCATTTTATTCTTAAGATGAAGAGGGTGCTAAAAAATGAAGAAAAAAGTTGAAAAATATAGTTTTGCTTTGTTTTTTAGTGGGTTTTTAAAAAATAATTAAACAATACAGACTATACATCTATTATTAACTTTAGTAAGAAAATATGAATATCCTAAACGAAGGTTGTTTAAAACCAAAAGGTATTCTTTAAAATTAAAATTATTATCAAAAATCTATTTGAAATATTATCTCAAGAGAAACTATTCTAAAAGAATCAAGGACATTAAACCTAAGTTATGTGCATGTTTGTCTCAGGCCTACATAGCTTTGAATTTTATGATGACATCTGTGATGTAAATTACATCAGTGTTTTATTATTCCACTTATAAAACTACAAGGAAAAAAAAAATCCTCAGTGTGTGTCTCTCGTGTGGCAAGTTCCCACAGATGCTGTCTTCCCCCATGATAAAGGTTCTCAGTGATGGCATGTTTTATAGGAACTGCCCTGAACACTCACTGAATCTTTGTGTTGCATTTCCTTCTCTGTATTTCTACCTGTCTGGCTGCTACTGATATGGATAAATAAAATGAATTTTAAAGCTGAATAGAAGCAGATAGAGACTGCTCAATTTAGAAGCCTTTCAAAAACTTTTCATAACACCTATCTCAGGTTTAAAGTATTTGAAATTTGCCAACACGGTTCCAAACTGAGCTACTCTGTGTAACATTTTCATTAATATATTATCTGTTTGATGTATATTCAGCTGTTTAGAACAGTCATTTTTTTGGGGGCTGAATGTTCCCAGATAGTCTCTGCAGCAGGAGTTCTTAAATTTTTACTTTTCTAATACAGTTTCTGTAATTTGCATCTAGTTCCATCTGTCATTATTAGCAATTGAAATTCTGTTGTAAGGAAGTACAAATGTTGTTTATGAAGCAATATTCTGAATCTCATTACTATATATTTAATTTTTAAAGACAAAATTTAAATTTGAGTAATTTTTTTTTAAATATCCTCTCTCTCTTTTAGATAAATCATTTTTGAGTTTGGATTAATAAACCACTTGGCTATCCCAGTGCCTATTGAGATAGATATTGCAGCTATAATGTTGTTTTTAATCAGTAACTAGTTTAGCAACATCCTTGTAATTTTACATTGTAATTTTTATCATTAACATTAGGTAGTTGTTATTTTTCCAGTTTTCATTTAGATAAGATATGCACAATTACATCTTTACCAGTTGAGAAATATTTTGTTGTTTGTATTCCTGCGCTGAAAAAGGAGTGGCATATGCTATGGTATCTGTAGTTTAATTAAACTTTTTAGTACCAATGGTGCTCTAGGCATACCAAAGCAATGCAATTTGGCTTTTGAGAAGCCTAGGAAAAATCCCTGCTTCTTCAGGTCTACTTTAACCAATAATCAATAGCATCAGCATTTAAGTTATGAAAAAAAAACACACCTCTTTTATTTGATAGTCTAATTTCTGCATTAATATTGGATATATTTTGAATTAGTTCACCTTATAAAACCATATTTAATGTATGAATAACCACATTTTGAGGGCAGGGCTTGAAGGGGATTATTTGGATTTTTGGGGGTTTGTTTAGTTTTTCTGTCTGGACAGTCCTTAGGCAGAAGCTTCTTGAGAGATGGTCTGGGAATTTCCATGGTGGAATAGGAAACTTAAATTTAGTGGTCATAGCTAATATTTAGAATTCAGTATATTATCGTATTTGGTTCTTAACTCAAACAAAGAGGTTTTTTTTCCTGTTTGTTCTTTCTGCTGTGCAGCTTTTAGTAGACTTTTAGTATTCAGGTACTACTAATAATGAGCAAACATCCTTGTTGGTATTTTGAAGACACCCAAGGTGCAAATCACCACTCCAGCCTCTCTCTCTCTCATTCCGTCATAGTGAAATAATGGTTAATACCTGTCATTCATCCCTCAAAAGCTTCATTGCAAGGTGTAAAACACCTTGACATCTTAATGTAGGTTTAAAAAATTGTTAAGATATAAATGAAATATCCCTAATGTTTAATGTTGTTGTCTTGTTATAACTGATCAAAAAAAGTTACAAACACTTCCTGACTGAATTTTCTTCTTATTTCTTGTTGATATGCATTCAAATTTGATTGTAACAAAGCTGTAAATTCAATTTCACCTTTAAAGACATCCTACAAATATTTGTCTCAGAAAACTTCATTACTTGACTAATTATGCTTTGGATTGCACAGTTATTTTATGCCTTGAATTAGTTTATTTAATTCAGGTCCATTTTTTTTTTAACATTTTATACTGCCACTTCAATTTCCCTCCCTACTTTTCTCAGCTGTTATACTCATTTTATTCCAGTGCTCTCCAAACTTCACAACAAACACACAATGCTGAATGAGTTACTAATTCAATAAGTAATCACAGAATACTCTGATTTAAAAGGGACCCACAAGGATCATCAAAGTCAACTTCCTCAGCTGGCTGGTGATGCTTTGCCTGATGTCCCCCAGCTGGCCCTCCTGGCTGCCAGGGGACTGCTGACTCCCATTCAACTCGCCATTAATTGGCACCCCCAGGTCCCTTTCCACAGCATTGCTTTCCAGCTTCTCATTCCCCAAGGATTGCCCAGTCCCAGGTACAAAATCTCACACTTTCCCTGATTGAACTTCATATGGTTGGTGACTGCCCAGTTCTCTAATTTGTCAGACTCTCTGGGACAGAGGGATTCAATGGCCTGTTGATTGTTTCTGTATATGCTCAAATACAAAGAACAGGGTTACCTATTAATGAGATAAGTGCAATAGGTTTTAAAATGTATGCTGAAGTGATGTAAATCGAGCAATTAGCTAACAGACTCTCTCTCTTTACTGGGAGAAGAAATATGTTGTCAACTACAGGAAATAGTTCTCCCAATAACTGTATGTTTTAAAAAAAATGCAAAAAAACCCGCAAAAACCTCCCACCAAATAATAAAAGGAAATTTTTACTATATTGAAATTATATAAACAATCTCATAAAAATAAGATTTCCTCTACTTAGTCTATGGTACAACCTATTTAGTCATAGCTAAATAAAAGGTCCTGAACAAAAGTGAAACATCTTTTCCAGGTGGTATTACTATCTTGGCCTAATCTTATACTTAGGAGATGTTTTCTATAAATGTGTAAGCAGTATGTATTTGCCCATCTCTCTTTTCAGACAGGCACACATATGAGAATGATGAAACTAAGAACATTTTAATTGGTTCATCGCATGATATTGTAACTGTTTCTGTCCTGTGAGAAAGAAAGTAATTTAGAAACCTGAATCTGCATTGACTCTGAATAATGTGAGCAACCTGTAGGAAACTGATGAAGACAGAAAGAATCCCTGTTTCACTTGTAGTGGCAGCAAAGAACAACTGAAAGTTTTGCTGCAGTGTTTTCAAGGGAGTTTTGCATTTTTGTTTGTGTTTTTTTTCTGTATTTATACTTTTTTAATTAGAATTTATTTCTGTCATCAAGATTAGAAATATATGTTCATTAGAATGCTCACAAAGTTACGTTACTTAAGTAGGAATTAAAAAATATGTCTAAAATATTCTCATATTCAAAGTATTTGTTCTAGCATTAGATGGTTTAGACTTATATTGCTTCCTAGCATCAAAGTAAAAATTACTTTTCATAATATGCCATACATTCTATAAACCACTAATTTCTTAGAACAAGTGTACCTTCTTACTGGATTAATTTACAATCGGTGCTGATTGTTCATCTCACAGCTATCCATCTCATTATAGGAAGTTAAATCTACTGATATTGTGTCAGAAAGGCTTTGATCCGTGTTTTCACTGCGTCCTTGGAGTACATCTGAGACAGCTTTTATGATATATCTTTTCTTCTGGCCACATGTGGCTCCCTTAATCTTTTTCAACTCAAATAGTATGTATGCTAAGTGTGTGCTGAAGGTTTGCAGCTTAGAGCCCAGCAGGGGCAGATTTCTCTCATTGCAATCAAATTGGAGGTTTTAACCACCTCCGAGTTGAGTTTGGTAGAGTGTAGAAGCTCAAGTACCTGCTGAAAAGGCAGACGTACCAAGCATTCATTAAATTGGAAAACATAGCTTGCTGCTTGTAGAGGAGTGGGTATGGGCATACTGGTATTATAACCTTCAAAATTAAGAACTGGCAAGAGGAATATGGTCCTGACAGCTCACCTAGAGTTTCTCAATGTGTCAGTGTCACTCTCTGGAGGCAGAGATCTCTGTTGGAAGCACTTTCCTGACAAAAGTGCAGAAAACAGTCCTGCCCATCTAATACAGGCTGCTTCACATTTCCCTGTCCTCATCAAAATTTCTGGGGAGCAGGAGGTGTTCATGAAGTTATTGTCCATTACCAAAGGTTTTGTATTCACTGAATAAAGCCTGAATAAAAAAGTTAAGAAAATCTTTAGATGATATTGCTTGATATGTTGGGAAACTTTTTATCTTAGTGTTCATTTCCAAACGGCTGCTTCTGAGCATGTTCATCTTATGTTTCACAGGTCAGATAACTCTTGAGTAACATCAGCATTAATAAAATCATTTTATCATTAATATCACATTAAGGATGAATTTGACCCAGCATCTCACCCAGAAGAGCACAGAGCAGCCTGTCCTGAAACCACATTCTTTAACTGTGTTTTGCTTTAATTGTATGTGCAATGCTCAATAAATAGTTTATAACATGATCTTGCAGCTCTGCGTATTTCACAGTCCTTTCCATTTGCTCATCATGGATGAACATGCAGTCAAAACATTATATGAACACTGAAAACAATAAAATTAATTTTCTTTGATTTTTTTTAAGAACCATAAACTATGAAAATATAGAAGTTTTATTGAAAAGGAATGCATCATAGTTGCTAAGTACCAGTCTAACGATTATATTTAAATCAATCTAAGACTAATCTAATTTTACACTTCTGCATGCTAGAGGTAATCAGGATATTGCTAACTGCATTGACTAATGCCTAAATTAGTGTTTTGTTTTTTGGTGGGTTTGTTTGTTTTTTTTGTGGAGTTTTTAGATAGGAAATGCACTGGCCTTGTTTGTTTAAGATTCTCTGCTCAAAAATAAGAATAATAATCATTAGCAGGAAAAAAATAAATCTCAGTATAAGCACTTAAAATTTTCTCAGATCTCACATTCAATGCACCCTGAAAGGTGATACAATATGTATATGTATATATTTTATGTGTATATTTTATATGTATATGTATGTATTTTATTTTCATATACTTTAATAAGGATATTAATTCACTCCCTGCACTAGTTATACCTCTGTGTTAGTTCAAGAGAGAACTAAGATATTATGCTGGCCAAGAAATAATCTCTCTCCTTTAAATTTACGAAAAAACAGAATTTTAATTAGGGAAAGAAAAAATATATATATATATATAAAAGGATAACAGTTCTTAACCACAACTATATATATATTCAGAGAAGAACCAAACAACAACAGAACAGTCTGCAACAAAACCACTCCACCCCTCAAATAACAAGGCAAAACAGTCAAAAAAGGTCCTTTTGGCTGGTCCCCAAAAGGGGGACTGCAATTATATCCACGGACAGCAGGTGGCGCTGTGGCACCTCCTCTGCCTCGCTCTCCCTCTCAGGGGTGCAGTTTATATTTACGGACAGCAGGTGGCGGTGTCGCGCCCGGCCGGCCGGCCGGGGTCTCCCCTCTGGCGAGATGATGAATAGTTCCCAGACTAGCTTCTCTTTTTCTTATGGAAAGCTTTGTAGTAATTATAATCACCCACGGCTGAGCACAGTCGAGTTGGAAAAGGAAGAAAAGGGACACAAAATCCAGTATCCAGTGATGCTGGGATCTCCAGTGTCTCTCTCTCTCTCTTCTCCTTGCTCCGACGACAGCCTGAGCTCTCTGACCTGCGCAGAGAGCCAGAGAAACACCCACCCCCTCTCTCCCCTGCTAGGGGAAAAGATCCCAACAAAGGACCTAGCCAGAGTCGTTAGTGTCTGCATATGCATGTCTTTTGTCTCCTTTATTAGCCAGCTCCACCACCCCAGGGCGTTGGCTCCGAACCTCTTTGGAAGGAATTCCAGATTCAGTTTGAAAACTCTGACAACCTCCCTGCATGAAGTATGATGATAGGGTTCAGCCAGTGTAGATGCTGCCATGGAGACTGTTGGGGTGTGTGAAATGACACTTCTTTGATCAGCCCTGTACTATCACTCTGGTTGTGGCGTGGCCTCAGTTCACATTCAGTCCATCCCTGGTTGAGCTCCCTAAGTCATAGTTTTTTCTGTGGATTCAGCCTGAAGAAAGTGGGTCTGGAGTAGGTCATTTGAGCAACTCATGTCCATGTGGTAAGACCTGGTTTTATGTGTCTCTGTTCCTTTGAAATTGCCTTCAGAAGCTAAGTGATTATTTTAAGGTATTATCCACACAAATTCTATGCAGCTTCACAGAGTCTAAGTACCGTCATCCCTGTTCTTCCTCTTAAAGCTCAGTCAACACAAAATATTCTTATGACTGGACTGTCTTCACTGTTGATTCAGTACCCAAACCCTACATGGGAGTGCTCTGGTACCAAGGATTAGGAGAGCATGTCCTTCTGCATTTCTACTAGTCTTTCAAGTCACTGTTTCTGCTTCTCTGAGACATTTATGATTCTTTATCCTTGCATGAAGTGTTTTTATAGCAATTATTCTCTCCTTGACAACTGTACAATACTATATTTAATGTTTGCAGTATTTTTTTCCTCTCCCTGCCTTTTTACCAGCTGCTACTTCCTTTTCTGGTCAACTTCCATGTTTGATTTCCTCATCTCTAGGACTGAGTACTCATTGCCACCTTTTGCTTGGGAATTGCAAACAGAATTGGATTGTTAATTGTTTAACTCTGGATTTTTTGAACACAAATATTCAAAATTCTTTGCAGAGCTCTCATTACTTTCTGTTTGTTAGCTCTACTCTGGACAGTCAGACACAATTTGCACTGTATCCTGGTGGCTTGAATCTGGTTTGTATTTAGTTTAGCAGAAAATTCAATTAGAGAGGGGCTTTAGAAGGCATCCGTTCTGCTTCTTTTTCTAGGTTTTCATAGTAACAACATGATTGATTTGGCACTGATATACTTTCTGTTTGGAGGTTTGGCTCAAAAATAGAGGTATTTATCCAGGATAAGGAACTATTATAATTCCTACTCATTAATAAAAATGCAAAAAATATGAAATAAAATATCAACCATTTTGTAGTCAGTGCGTTATCTTTCTTAGAGAGGTAATATGCTGCTCCTTAAAGTATATATTATATTAATTCCATTTTCTCATAAATATCTGCAGCCTACCTGCTGCTGGCATGCTTTACCTAGGAGAATTTTTTCTTACTCTGAGAGGAAGATCTGTTGGTGAAACAGGCAATATAGATTACTTTCCAAGATTTCCCAACTGGTGTTCCTGACATCCTTTTTTCTACCTCCTTTCTTTCCCCAATATTTGAAATTACTGAAGGCTCAGGGGATGCACAGAATGCTATATTTTTACATACCATTATATAATGCAATTTTGAATATGTTTTTATATACCCAACACTGAATGTTAAGATATATAGATTGGTTTCTGAGTAGAAGAGGTGATTGTGGGGCTTACTACAGTATCATATAATGAGGAAGTGCTGCATGTATAGTCTTCTTAACCAAGCTCCTTGATTGTGAGGTTCACACAGTTTATAATGTTCAAGTAAATAATTTGCTTAGTCAAACATAATTTCTGACATTTTTTCAATGTCTAGAGCCTTATATAAAACATGAACTTTAAGGAACTATACCTATAACTTAGTTTACTCTATTAAATAGCAAAAATATATACTAAATGTTATTATATAAACAATTTCACTTTAACATAAAATGATAGATTATTATAATGTAGCACTTTGTTCGGCAGTTACAATGTTCTGTGAATATAATGTGTGTCATGAATAGGTTTCTTAGGTCATTAATATTTTAAGCCATCTGAAGTTTCAAACCCTATATGCAAATAAAGCCTTACTTTACAGTGTGACCTAGATTTCTTTTTGCATAAAGAAATCAAACACATTGCTTATTCAGACAGTCTTTTAGAGAGTTTGTTTTTACTTTGTTGTTTTGGGTTTTTTACTTTTCTTCTTCCACTCAATTTGGATGATACTGGAAATACATGTAGATTTTATGAGAATTTAAAGAAAGTGGTGAAATGTTGATACTGATAATTTTTAAAGTTACTTTCCATAACAACATTTTGTAATGTAGCATACAGAACTGAAGAGCAAATGAATGCTTGGCCAAGAGCATGTGTTGCTCTTTGTATAACATTTGTCATTTGTGCTAGGGTCTCTATCTCTGATTGTAAATTAATCAAATACTTCAATCAAAGTAGGAAGCAGTATCTAACATTCCCTAGTTTTATGCATAAGAAACAGAGATTGATGAGAAGTAGAAGTGAGTATTAGAATAGCTGGGCTTTGTGCTGGAGTGCAATAGTGCCTTTGTTTTGCTTTCGTACTCATCACATATTTGACCTATTTTTCTATTTTGAAAATTTTGTCTCACAGTTTTCAGAATAGCAGATGCTTCAAGTCCTTCACTTGAATGGGAATGTTTTGTCTTATGGTAGCATCAATGGTAAATGTAATGGAAAACAGAAGCCTTCTGCTTTTAAAATAGGGAAGTTTAACCTAATTTCTTAGATCATGTTTCCACCCTTGTGTGAGGTTTTACAGGAATCTTAGCATTTCTCTTTTATTATATGTTCTTCTGCATTTGACTTCCTCATTCAGTTCAGAATTAAAGCTCTGAAGTGCTTTAAGTAAAACCATTAATATACTTCTCATTAAGGTTATGCTCAAGTCCTACACACTGTGCAATGCCTAGTGCTGGCATAAAAAAATGTAACAGGTTTTTCACTGAAAAGATTTGTCTTCAAAAAATAAAGAGATACTCAGAACTGGAATTTTTTTTTTCTCTCTGTGTATTTATTTTGTGGATCAGAATACACTGTCCTTTCTCTCCAGCATGTTGTGCATGTTTTCTGCACTTGATGTGAAGGCAAAACCAAGAGAGAAGGAGAGGGATCTCATAATTGCCATAGCACAAAAAGTTGCTCTATTTAACATGTTTCTCAAAAAGCTATTAATGTTGACTTACATACCTCTTCTGTTGTAAAAACCCAGATCTCAAAATCAGGAAGCATTATGCTATTGTGTTCTTTTCTTAAGAGTAATTCTTAGTTTACATGTTTTGTTTTTCTTTTCTCAGGTGAGTAAAAAATAGTTTAGCACTGAAAATATAGGATTGGAAAGGATTTCCCTTACGCTGAAGTCTAGCCATGGGCTGTCATGAGAACCACCTTGGGTAATACACAACACTGCTTTATCAACTTCCATTTAGAAGCACAGCTTTTTATTGTACTTTTACCCTCTATTCTGTCATTTGTAAGCCTGTAAGAGGTCTGTTGTCAGTTTAAATTTATTTATGGTCAATCTGTACACATTTGTTTCTGTGCCAGCATTGTTGTCTAGTTAAATAGTTTATCTTCCCTGCAGCTCTTGTGTGTTCTCAGCTGATTACAACTTATAACATTGTAATCATATTCCCTCTCATTCTTCTTTTTGCTGAACTAAGCAAGAGCTTTTAGTACATTGACAGAGTAGATTCCTGACTCTCCTTATCATTATGAAACCTTTGCTGCTGCTTTAAAAAAAAAAAATAAATATATATATAACCATATTCAAAGGGAGCTGTTTTAGTTGCATTTTACATGTGATAGGGCACTAATATTGTACAGGATAGTGAACTACAAAAGTGAAAAGTACATTTGGAATATAACTACTATGAACGGACTTTTCAGCTTTGTGTTTGGGACGAGAGACGCCCACACTCATCTGTTTGCATTTTTTCTCTGTCACTTTTTCCTTTCCTTTTGTAGCTGCTTGGAACACAGAGCTCAAACTGGGCCTCCGAATGGCATCATGGTGTAGTTCTATAAGAATTTCACCACCCCACCCCTCTAATAAGCTTTATTAGCCCTCTCTTCAGAAACATGATCACTGGTGGAGCGCTGGTCAACACTCATAGTGTTCCCTTTCCCTGCATGCTGTTAATAGTATATGTTGTACCAAAAATCATATTGCAAAATCATTATAATACTTTGATTTATTTTTTTAATTGGACAGAGAGTAGTTAACAAGAAGATATTTGTTGTTTGTCTTTGTTTTTCTGTGTGGTTTTTTTGCCATTTTTTTGGACTTTTTTTTTTTTCCTAATGTGATAGTGGAAGGCTAACTATAATTACAATCACATTTTAGGTAGGCTTTTATTTTCAAAATAAACTTTCTAGTTTTCACAACAAGCCACAAAGTCGCATCCTTGGTGAAGTACAGAATTAGATACAGTAAAGGAATCTAAAGGAAAATTTTATAATTTTAGTACAATATCTTATTCGGTTATAAATAAGATATTCTGGTAGATAAGCATCACAAACATGTGTCTTGTGAGAATTCTTATGAGGGCCGTGCTGGTTTATAATCATACAGTCAGAAGTTAATGCAAAAAAGTGCCATAAAAGAACATTTTATCAAGGAAAGGAGGAAGTTGATCTGCAAAATATGCACAATACAGATTTTTTTTTTCAACTGGCAGAAAATTTATATTCATGACTAAATTGGTTTCTAATAAATTATGTATGGCCTTTATGAAGTTAAATCATGAACTATACTGTTACAGATATGTTACCAGAACAAATTGCTTTGCAGTAGTTTCCACAAACCACCACTTTTTGTTTCCTTTGATACATTTAATAAAAGCACTTGTTTGCATTCTAAATGTTTTCTTTCTCAATTTCATTATAATATTTTTAATATCTTGATTCAAATGCTTTTTTTTTTTGAGAAGAAGGCTTTCAGATATGCAAGTTCCAAGATGTTTTTTAATATGTTTTATAAATGAATTTGGTCAACCTTTTCAGAAAAAAGAAAACAGGCAAACCAAATTAAGTTATATCTTGATTGTTCTAAAAAAAATAAAGGGTGAAGGGAAGAAGATCAAAATCCCTGTATCCTCTTATAATACAAGTGTTTGTTTAGGGTTTTTTTTAAGGTTAAATTATTTTCTCTTCAGAGTTGTCTAAGTATTTATTATCTAGTTAGATACTGGTGTCTATGGGGAAATAGTCATAGCTTTACCCACTAATGGTGGTCACCTTTACAGCATAACAACCTCTTTAGTAATGAGAATGGATCAAAGTACTGTGTTCTGATTTATTCAAATTTTTAAAGAAATATTTTTTATAATTTCAATCATTCTAGAAAGATACTGTTTTCCATAATCACATTATTATGTGAAAGATGTATGAAATAGGTCTTTTGCAATAAGATTTATGCTTTATCATTAGGCAAAAGTTTGCACTTTTTTTTTTTGTAATTTTTAAAAAATATTATTTATGTCATGAAGAGAAACACTAATTTAGATACTAAAGTGAGGGTGTTTGGCTCTTCCACCGTTGAATTATGGGAATTCATTCTGTACTAATATTTTTTTTTTAAATAGTCTAAGAAGGTTCTGGGAATAAAATTACTGCCTACTCAGAATTTTATATTTAATTATTCCCTTTGGCTGTTTCTCTGTAATGTTGCACTTTAAAACACAAATAAATATCAGTTATGTAAATAAATAGAAAAATGAGTGATTTACTGGACAATAACTTCAGCTAAACATTGCTAGGGTAAAGAGGAGAAGGGACTTGAGGAGGGAAAGAGAATGCTTACTAATCAGGAGTTAGTAAGAAAAAACTCTGTAAGGGAGACTACATTGACAATCTGAAGGGACTGTAGAACGCTTACTCTGATTTTCCAGCAAGGCTGTAGACAGAATATGCAGCACATAACTGTGTCTTTGCTTTAATGTGGTTGATCTTTGACACTTTCAGTGATAATATTGGTGGCTCAAAATAACCATACTGTATTGCCTGCTCTAAGCCTGTTCCGATATATTATGGAGCATGTTTCATATAACAAACGGGACCATTATTTCCCCCAAACAGAAACAATACTTGCAGGCAACTACATTTTGTGTAAAGAAGATACTATGTTTCACTTCATACTTGTTCGTGCTTTCACTCCATTATTTGCAGTGACATTAAGAAAAAGTATGTAAGATGCATTATTCTCTGCAACTAGACAATTAGTCAGGCAAAGTCAGTGAGAGATTAGGAATTCAGGGCTTAGAAAGGAGAAAAAAGTTCTAATGAATTATGGTGAAAGAGTGATAGATGTAGAATTAACATCAAAAGAGTTATGGTTTTTTCTATGTAATTTTAAGTAAATTTAGAAGTGATGTATTTTAAAGCATAAATGAGAGTAAATAACATGATGTTTTCAAGACGGTATTTTTCAATTATATTTCTCTTAATAGATCTTTATCTACCTCTTTTACTTTTCTACTAATTCAAGGGAACCTTTATGTACATCTTGTTAAATGGGATCCTAATGCATGAAAATAAAAGTCTTAGAATCCAATTTCTAACCTTGATTATTTGTGTATTTTAATGTTCTGGTGAGAAGAAAAAAAAAGCGTTAAGCCTGAAAGCAGTCCTTTGGGTGTCTGAGCATAACTGAGAAAGATTATATATTTCTACTGAAATAGGATTCACATTATAATTCACAAATTTATGAATTTTCAGCTTCTGAATTTTCAGTGATACTGATTAGTAGGAAAAAGATGTATAGCAAGTTATCTATGAAAGTGAGTGTACTATGGGAAAGAAAATATAATCCCTTTGGAACGATGAACATGGTCATGTTCAGACACTACTTAATGCTGAAAGCATGAGAAAATTTACATAACATTGCTACATCTTGCAAATCAAGATACTCCATCAATTTTAAACCACAGGCAACTGTGGTGAGTATGAAGATTAGACCAAAAGTGAAGAAGGAAGCAAATTAATTTTTCTTCTTATTTCTATTCTTCTCCAATAGCTATGCTTGAATATATAAGAATGCTTTCTATGCGTGTCTTTGTTCATGGGATTTTGGTTTGAGTCTTTGTTTGGTTGTGATTTTTTTTGTTTGTTTTTTTGTTTTTAATTCTTGATATAGAGATTTATCTAGTGTGTGGATTGAAAAACACAGGAAAAGCAAGGGAAGACTTTGCTTCCCTTGAAAGGGGAAAAGTGTGCTTTCTTACTAGAGTAGCACACAACTTCAAGTAAACAGAAATTAAGAACCAGAAACTATTTAATAAGTAAAGGAAAGACTAAGGCAAAGATGAGAACCACATTGATACTGGAAAGGGAGTTATTTTCCTACACAACTGGACTTTGCTGTTCTTTATTTACTTGGTGCTACTTGCTTCTATGTTATTGCTTTCCTTTACCTGTCATAAACAAGGGAGGCAGAAGTGTTTGGAAAGAGTTTCATATTACAGAGAGAGTATGGATGAGCAGGTTTCAATTCATCCAGCCAGTCTTTAGGCAAGTCTGCATCTAGACAGCCACTTACTATTTCAGATACAGAGCATTTGGGGGAAAAAATAAATGATGAAATAATGATGATGATGGCGCAGTGCTATACAGAAGGATTTCTTTTCACTCTGAAGAACCTTTTTCTATTTCATTCTGTGTTTGCCCTGGTAATTATCTGAATTAATGCAAAGCATAATCCATATGTAGGCTGAAGCATCTCTAATGAGCCTTCTAGTTATGAGATGTAAAGCCTGTACTCCATTTGCTTAAAATGAGTTAGTGAACTACAAGAATTGCTGTTGTGCAGAAAACACAGATTGGTGCTCATATGCACACAACTGGGCACACACAACAAAATGAGCCTTTAAGTTGCTGTAATTTAATAGTTTGGAGTTCTGCAAAGATAAGTAAATTAAGCTGAAGGTAAAAAATGAATGCTCACCATCTGAACCTAGTCTCCCCTTATTTATATTCTTTGAATTAAAAGTAACTTCACTAAAGAGTAAAATTTCACCAGTATGACACTCGTGTCTGTAAGCTCAGGCTAACTAGTTAAATATGTACATCTGACTGGATGGCTCTGTGTTCTTACAAACACTGAGTGGGCTCATTTCTCAAAGGAAAGGAAATGAGGGGAAGAGTCTCATCCTTAGAAATTGCTTCTTTCTCCCTGCTAATAACAATCATTAGTTGTTATAGCTGTTGAAAAGCACTGTTTTCAAAGAGGTAAGGCTGACTCGAAGAGTGTTTAAGTTTGAGGGGGGTTTGTTGGGTTTTTTAGGGTTTTTTTGTGGTGGGTTTCCTTTTCCTGTTTTTTTTTTTTCCTTTTTAATATATAGCTGTGTTTTTGCATACACTGAAGATTGCCCTGTAGTTTTCCTGTCACAACAAGGAGGCTATCTCTGGGGTGACCTTCTCCTGAGTAGACAGAGAAGACAATACAAATTGCATATAATTTATGACAGGACTCTTCAAGTGACACATTGTGATACATTTGGTATATTAATGTAGCTAAATTGAAGCCTGTCACTTAAAATTCAGTCCTAATTGCCACCTATTTATTTGGGTCAATGTGATTTGGGGATTTAAAGTTCTGTCTTTCAAAGATGTTAAGTGACAAATAATCAAGAATACAGAAAGGAAGAAAATGATATCTAGTATTAAACATATTTACATGTGATTGTTAATGACTAACAAGTATTGCTGGATTTGGTTATACCAGTTACAGGATATTTAAAATTCGACTACTGATTATTTTTGTTATGGTACTAATCCTCATAAACTAATGTAGCATTTGACAAGCAGTGAGACTTACCACAAGAAGGAAATGGATTCTTTTTTAAGTAGAAAAAAAATAAATTAGTAAATTTAAGTACTAAATTATAAGTTGTATTCAACTTTAATAGTTGAACTCTTCTGCCAGGCAACCTGCAATAGGACAAGAGGTCACAGGCTTAAGCTCTGCCAGGGAACGTTTAGATTAGATATTAGGAGGAAATTTTTTACAGAGAGAATAATCAGGCATTGGAATGACCTGCCTAGGGAGGTGGTAGATTCACCATCCCTGGAGATTTTTAAGATGAGACTGGATGTGGCACTCAGAGCCATGATCTGGTAATCACAGTGTTGTTGGATTTGATGATCTCAGAGGTCTCTTCGAACCCAGTTGATTCTATGAGTCTATGGACCAGTAAACAGCAAAAATGAACTCAAGATTCATAAAAGATGGCAAATTAGGTGCACTGTTTAAACAGAATGAACATAGGAATAACAATTTATTGTGAAATTCTAGGGCATAAAATATAATTAAAACAAGGCTTGATTTACTGTCTTTAAAGATTTTAAGATAATGGTAATGAGCACATTCGATAAGTAATGAGAATCAACAGCATGGTATTCAATTACCTAAAACATTACAAGCATCTTGAAGGAATAGGATATTTTTTTTGTTATTCTAGTTGAGCTTCTTCAGCACGGTGTTGTAGCAATAATAAGAACACTTAAATACTGTGAATGTGACTAATTTAATATTTAAATTCAATTTCATGATAGATCACTCCGGTAGGAGAAGAGTTTTTAATCTAATACTTTTAAGTTTTACGTTTACAATTTTTTAAAAAAATAATATCTGAGAACTTTTCATGTGCAATTACCATTGATTGTACCATTACACAATGCTTAGACTTTTAAATAAAATATCAAGGACTTTCTTCTAAAAATAAAAATGATAATAATAAAAAATATTAATCAATGAAGGGTAAGAAAACAGTTTTCTAGTGTATAATGCTGAATTCGGAGTTTTGCAACAACCTACCAATTGCTCTTAAGAAATGTGCATTAATTCGTCAAAGAACCTCTCAGAGAAGAATTACAGTGACAGAATATTGAAAAATATCTAAATTGTAGAAGAAACTATAAATCAAAAATATATGAAGAAATGTGCAGTTAGTATATAAGAGAGACTAAATGATGACACAAAACTTTCATGAACATTAAGTTAAAAGTATTGATTCAGAATTATTTTGAATTAAAGTTTCAACTAAATAAAAAATGGTGTCTCAAAGTATCTAGTTTTTATCAAATACATGCAAAATGAATTAAATTATCAGCCATAATGTTAAAATTTCAGGGATCATTTACCACAGATTTCAAATAAAAAAATATAAATATTTCTTTAATGGAAATAGTTCACGCTAACATGAAGATCTGTTCCCAATAACTCCTAAAGAAAATGAATTTCAACATTGCACACTCCATTGTTTATCTGAAGGTCACAGGCTGTCGTTCACTAAATACATATATAAAACTTAAAATGATTTCTTAGTGGGTTAACTTGATAATTTCTAAGTTAAAAATCAAAATAACATTTTGTGATCAAATTGTCTCCGGGATAGTATAGTATAAAAGGTCTAGGATAATTCAGAAGGAACTGACTTTTCAATACAAATTGAAAATTTGTTCAATTCAAAATTTTGTGATTAAATTTGGTCTGTACTTGACAAGCAGGAAAGGTGAAATCCACCAGACTGGAGATTTGGTGAGATGTTTGTCTCTAAGTTTCACCAGGGTTTTTTTATATCATTTGTAATAGTTTGTAACAGAATGCAATCTCCTTTGGGATTCGCTGTAAATTACAAATGCCTGTACACAGATTGATAGCGAGCTCTTGCAGAGCAGCATAGAAGTAAATGTGACAAAACTACTTGCGTTTTTTTCCATTCTGAACAAAATCTCGGAACATTCTCATTTTTGTCATCTGTTTTAATTACTTCACTGCTGTAGTAGCAGAAAATCAGTTTCCTTCACATATCTCTTTCTAAGCTGCTTCAGAGTATGCTAATAAAGGGATATAAGATAATTAAATGGCTTATGTAACCTTCACAACTTGGTTATTTGGAGGCTGTGCCCAAATGGGGAGAGTCTCGATTAATGTGATGCTGGAAAATAATATTTTCCATATAAACCATGACATGCCAACATCACTGCATGAGTGTTTTGAAAATTTCTTTCTGAAAACTTGAAAACCTGTGAAACAAAATGGCAATGGCAACCTTACCTGAAATTCTTGAAGGACTTTCTTATACTACCATGATTACTACAGATAGATATATTTTTAGGAGCAGAAAAAACAGCATTATTGTAGCAAAGAATAAAAATATTATTGCTCACAATAAATTCCAAGAACATGGTGTGTATCTTTTAGAGGTATTTTTGTCATCATTCCCAGTACAATCAGCTAAGGAAGCATATTTCCATTTGTAACCTGTGGAGGGTTAATCCCAGACAGAAGATAAGCCACACACAGAGCTGTGAACTCAGTCCTTCCAAGATCAGGATGGAGGGGAGAATAGCAAGTGCAAAGCCAAGAAAATTTGTGGGTCAGGGTAAGGACAATTAAATCTGAGAAGGAAAGAAGAACAATGCCCAGGCAGTCTCTGAACACTAGACACTTTGGAAGACAATTCCTGCTCTATTTTATTCATTAATTCATTTGTTTGTTTATTTATTCATTTATGTGTGTGGAATATCTCTGACCAATTCAGGTCAGCTGCCCTGTCTGTGTTCCCTCCCAGTCTCTTGCCCTCCCCCAGCCTACTTGCTGGGTAGGAGGGAGAAGTAAAAGAGAAAGGCCTAATGCTGAGCAAGCACTGCTCAGTGGTAATGTGTTATCTGTTTTAGCCACAAATCCACAACACAGCACCATATGGGTTGCCATGAAGGAAGTTAATACCATAAAGAAAGTCACACCCTATACATAAATGAAAAGCCTAAATATTTAAATGTTGTTGGTGGAGGGATCCTATTCATAGTCACCTTTGGTTTTGAATGATAAATGTCATATTTTCAAATAATGACAAATAACTTTATGGTAATTTTAAACAAAGCATCTGAAAACACTGTTGAAATTTAATTGGCTTCAAAATATTGAGAAGCAAAGGGAAAGAAGGTGCTCTTGGGTAAAGATGGAAGGGTGGTACTTTTGGTTAGAGAAATTGCAGTTTATGACATCAAAATGTTAATCAAAACACTTTTTCCTCTGAATGCATGCCTAAGCTTGCAGGAAAATGGTCTCTAGGTGCATTATACCCATCCATTTTCTAAAGAAAGTGCAAATTTGCTTTGGGAAAAAGAGAACTTGTGTGTTGGATTCTAAGGGAAATGGGAAACTCTCCCCCAAGAGCTGGGAAGCAAAGTCAGAAATGACTTTAGGAAATAATTATATCAAGCCTTGTAATACAGATTGATAAGCAACATGAGTACTGTCTTATTTTTCCTTAAATGCACTCTTTGAAAATAAGCCATACTTTGTTTTCAGGAAGCTGACACTAGTTACCTGTCCTTTCCCAAAGAGAATTGTTGCCTTTTAAGCATTTCCTGAAGCAGTGGTGGGTCTTGCATAGAGACTGAGGAAGGGCTTAGTTGGTTGAGTGAAAGTCTTGCTAGATATGAGTAGAAACTCCATGACAATACTTCAAACCAGAAGAGACTGTCTGAAGGGACTGAAAGTACTACTTTATGAAAACTGCCTCTCTTTCATTAGATAACTTTTAAATTATTCTGCTCTGAATCTAATGTATTTTTGTCTCTGAAAATGGTATATTCAACTCCTAATACTTTTAAACTACTTGAGGTTAGACAGATATAATTGAGTAGTTTTCAGTAGTTGTTTAATCTCAGTTTACCTTGAAGTACCTCCTGCAGAATTGTGCTCAGGTTCCTTTCTGATGGATTTACCATGTGAATGACAAGTCAGTAGCCTTTATCCTGTCTTGATGACCTAGATTAGGAAAGAAGGATACTGTTGCTGTGATACCAGTTGTGAATGGTGGCTTTTTACTGGTGATTGTTCTGGAGAGCGTTTGAGCTTCCAGACTATTTACTGAACTGCTTTCTCTTTTTCTATCTTTGCTTTATTTTTTATAAAGACATATGCTTGGAATGAGTAACTTATCTTAGACCTTAAGAAGGACTTATTTTCTCCAATATATATTTTTACATATAAATGTAGTAAATGTAGCTGTATATGGATGTAGATTTTTATTTTTTCTATCTTTGTATTTTAATTTAGGTTTTGGTTTTTTTTTAAATGCTCAGAAATGCCATTTGTCTTTGTTTGTCCTGGTTTAGTTTGATTTAAAAGCTAAACTTTAATCCAAGAGTTAGAAACCTCCAGAGGCTGGGCTTTCAGCTAATAGCATGTTTTGTGTTAATGGGGTAGGGGTGGTGAATCAGTTTTCAGCTTCGTTTAAATATTCTATTCTTGTTTGCACCCTGTTGCTCCTTTTGAGATAGCCATAATTTAAATAATTGATTCAGTGAAAAATATCCAGCAGTGTAAAGCTTAGCAGTCTATACCAAAAAGGTCATGTACCAATTACAGGAATTTTGCATAAAATGAAATAAGAAAGCCTGTCCCTTTCACTTCCAGGGAAAAAAACGTTAGGATAATCAGAATTCTCATGGGGCTTTTTCAATCAATATATGTTTCAGTGAATGATTGCAGCACCAAAACTGAAAAGCATTGTTCTTGCTCCTGCAATTAAACTAATAACTTCCTTCCTTGATCTGATTGAGAGGGTTGGAGGAAGAGAAGGGCAAGGAAAGAGAGGAAGGAGGAGCAGGAATGTTTTGTCTAGTTTGTGCCTAAGAAAGACTGGGGTTTTTTGTTGTCAGCAATGATAGTAATTTTGCTTTTTATAATGTGTTATAGCTACTTTTAACATTTTTAGTTCATTTTTCTCTGCATTTGTGGTTACATTTTTTCAAAATATTTTTATGTGGTTTGACAGGCAATCTTTACCTAGTTCTGGCACCTGAAATACAAACAGCAGATAATATGTTTTGTAAATTTTATTTTAATCCTTCCAGCCATTCAAGTTCAACTACTCATCAACATCACATCATTTGGAGATAGCAGAGCAAGCTCTGAGCCAACTCATTTTGGTATCAGTAGTAGTCTGATCATGCTAGTGTGGCATTCTGCCTGCATTCATTAGCCTGCTGAGTAGTTAAGTGTGTTGTTCAGGTAAAGCACTGTACCAATATAACTACCATACTTTCAGCATGCAAAGCATTTTCAGCATCTCAGTGTAATGCAGGCCTATGACATTAACATGTTCTGTGCTGATCTGTTAAATGAGGATAGCCTCCATCAACTCATATCTTAAATCTTGACTTCTGGCAATGTTTTCGTCTGGTCCAGAAAGCCTATCAGGTAGGAAGTTGAAATTTGGTCATCTTTTGGTTTGGTTCATTAAGAGCGTCTGGAATTCATCTGCATCGCAGAAACCTCCAGCACAAGAAACTCACTTGTACCCTTCGTACTGTTCCTTCTTCCTGACTGCCATCTCCTCTGTTTCCACTCTCTTTCTAGATACCTGAACAAAAGTTTAGTTAATTAATGCTTTGCAAATAAGATATATTGATAGAATTATCAGAGACAGCTACATAAAACGTACCTAAAAAAATGCAATATGTAGTTTTGGGCTAACTGAGGGTAAATAGCTAAATAGTGTTCTTTTCTTTGTGCAACCTGTTCTGCTTACTTGCTTTTGAGTGCAGTTTTTCAGCTTGTTTTTTTCCAGTTGATTGTCCTACGTGCTGCACACTATTTGTTGCAGACCTGCCAGGGCCTCTGACATTAAGGCAAATGTGGGAGAGAAAATTTTGTGGATATCTTCTTTTCAACTGTAGATTGCATAGAAAAAGCATGTGCTCTTAAATAAAATCCCTATATAAGGTCAAAGAATTCCTACTAAAAAATAGTGCATTGCAAAACATTTGCTCAAATGCACTACAGGATGACAATTCATACACTGCCTTAGAAAAGCAGTAATTTTTTTTTCTACCCTTCAAAATATTTGACTCTTTATACTTTTCTCTCTCTGGAGCCTTTTTAACAAGGCCACTGTTATAGAGGTATGGAATCTCTAAAGCTGGAAGGGACCCATAAGGATAATTGAATCCAGCTGCCAGTTGGACTACCAGTCCAGTCCTCACAGAACTACCTAAAACTAAACCATATGGCTAAGAGCATCGTTTGGATTCTCCTTGAACTCTGACAGACTTGATGCCATGACAACATTCCCAGGCAGTCTGTTCCAGAGACTGAACACAGTCTTGGTGAAGAACCTTTTCTTAATGTCAAATCTGAACTTTCCCTGATAGAGCTTCATTTAATTTCCTCATGTCTTGTCAATCCGACTGCAATAGAATTTGATCCTAAACAAACTGGTGGTTTTAAAAAAAATAATAAAATATTAGCAGTATTATTTTTTTCCTTCCTAATGGCTATACTGCTTGATCTTATGAATTATCTCCAATACAGCATGTCATGTTTAGAAAACCATGTGTTAATTAAAATTCTTTTGTTTTCAGCTGAACCATCTTATCTGAAACCATCTAATAAATTGTATGTTTTCTAATTATTTTATAAGGATTTTTTTTTCCTGGTTTGATTGTTGTTTTCTTTAGGTGCTTACTTGTCTTCACCTCAAATTTGTTTTTCAGCTTTTACTTATCACTTTACTGGGACGTAGATATGAGAGAGAAATAAGGAGAAAGTTACTGATTAAACAGCTTTACTGTAGCTCATTGAATGTAGAGATTCTTACAGATCCATCAATGAAACTTCCAGTTTACACATAATATATATTTTACATGAAAGCTTTGTGAAGTCTCTTTGGCGAACTGTTTTTGATCATTTCTAATATAATTTTTTCACTCTTTTCATAACTCCCATTCTAATGTATTTCTTCTGCATTGATTAGATAAAGTACATTTTTCTTTCCAATGTTATTATTTCTGGATAGCTAACATCTCTGCTTAAAAAATCTCCAAATTAAATTGTCTGACAATATCTATTATTAGTGATCCATGGATATCAGGAAATACTATGAAAACTAGTGAGGCAAAACCCATTTACACTAGTTGTGCCTCATTAAACTTGTGTAACATGGGTTTTCCTTTCACTTCATTTGTGAAGTCACATTAGTGCCAATGGTGGCAGAATGTGAAAAATGGTTTGGATTAATAATTTTCAAACTGGGGAAAAAAATTGTAAGTAAAACAAATTTACAATAAATATAAGGTCAAAAGTACTTTTGTATCTAACTTATCAGTTCTTGAAAGAATTTAAGTCTTGAACCAGAGCCATTGGGCCAAGAGTCGAAATTGGTAATGTGGTATCTATGGCTCATTTAATTAAACAAATGTCCCAATTGTTGGCCTCCAGGTGCATCCTTTTATTTGCAAGTAGTTCTGCCTGAAGAGATTTTTGTGTGTGTTTCTTTTCCTTAACTCACAGGACCACCATTCAGAGTTTCATTCAATTGACTTTCTTTCTCTCTTTCTTTCTCT
>WBMV01002340.1:121279-193451 GCA_013396655.1 Campylorhamphus procurvoides | reverse complement strand
CCTCTCCTCTCCCCTCCCCTCCCCCTCTCCTCTCCCCTCCCCTAATGGTGATTAGGACAGGTAACACTGACCAATCTTACAAGGGACAATTCTGAATAAAATTGAAACACATACACACTTCCTGAAAGAGTGAAATTGAATGCCTGATGACCCTCCTTATTTTAACTGAAGTAGAGCTATTTTATAATAAGGAATAAACCAGCAATACATTATATTAAAAAGCAATGAAGAAATTTCTAGGAAATAAACATATCACCTTGATCAAAGACTATGCTCCGAATAAATCTGCCTTTTTTTGGAATTCTGAAACATTTCATAATTCTTTAATGATGTTATAAATGAACCCCTGAAATATGATTATCTAAAATGTTAAACTTCTAATTCTCTTTCAAGAAGGAAATCAGGGTGTTACAGAAAGGTGGAGAACATAGAAAGAAAAATATGTACTACTCAGGAATATGCTAAAATTACCAACAGGTAAAACATTATGTAATCTACAAAAGTCAGTGAAATTGCGTGAATATTAAAGTATAAAATAATGTTTGTCATTAATAGATTCCAGGATAAGCGATGATGAACCTTTGCTGCTGATCAAGTTCACTTTTGATTAGGTAGGAAAGGTACATTTTTTCATTCACTCTTGGATCAATCCTAAGATTGGATGTTTTCTATCTGTGCTTTTGTTTTGGAAGAGTACAAGAGGAGAAGGCAAATGTATAATTAAATTTTCATGTATACGGTCCATCAGAAGTGTGGTAGTCAGAAAGGATGCCAGAATTTCAGGTACTATATTTAAAGCGAACCAGTTGGAGGAAAAATACCCAAGCCATCAACAAACAAAACAACCAACCAAAAAAACACCAGCCAAGGGAAAAAAATCCCCAAATCTATTTTTGAAATTTTAAGATGTAGATTTTTAACTTGTCTTCAAATATTTTGTCTTCTTTTCTAGTTCGAGAAAGAACAAAAAAAATAACAAATAACTGAGACTAAAACTAATTTTCTTCATTTCTTAATTTGGTCACCTGTCAGAATCATAATCTATAAATTCATTTGCTTAGAAGGATGTTGTATGCTTCTCACCTTCAAATATCAGCTTACCATTACTTATATAAAGAACTCATTTTCCTATGAATAATACAATTCAAATGCCACTATTTTATGCAGCAGTGCATTTGGTGTAAGTGCATTCAAATGTTCATTATTAGGGACCTTGGAAATCTGTTTTAAGGAGGTGTATCCATAAAAATATTTACAGTTAAATATACAAGTATTATAATTTCGGTACCTCGTTGGAATTCTTGCCAAAAAGCTTGGAGCCAACGCCTGAGTTTTGTCAAGAGGGTTAAGAAAGGACTTCATGAATATTCCTATCCTGATGTTAATGACTTAGCCCAGAGCTTTTTGTTCTGATCTCTCCCCAGGTCAGGAGGCGGAGGGAAGATGGGATCAGGTTGAGGGAAGTGGCCAGGGTTTTTGTGTTTTCTGCACAGGCTCAGGAAGCTCAGCCTCTCAGAGGAGTGAACGGGGGCAGGAAAGCACCAGGTCCAACATAACTGGAAAGCCAGAACTGTGTCTCTCCCTCTCTAACTCGACCATTCACCCCTGGGGACCATGGGCACTGTGGGAGCCACTGTGAGGAAGAGTGCACGCCTGTTTTTCTACACTACGGAGACGGGGGTTTTGCTGCTTTCACCATCGATCCCACAGGAGCTGACCTGCTGACTGTGCCCTGCCATCCTGCCAGAGAGAGAGAGAGACCAACCGGCCAAGGCGCTACATTGCCACCTGCTGTCCGTAAATATAACTCCACCCCCTTTTTTGGGGGTGGCCAAAGACATTGACTGTTTGGTTTTTTTGTTTTGTTTTGTTTTGTTTGGAGGGTTTATTGCAAACTGTTTTTGTTTGGTCCTTTCTGGACATATATATATGGCCTTGTGGTTAAGAATTGTTATCCTTTTCATATATATAATATATATATATATTTAATTAAAGTTCTGTTTTCTTCTAAATTTAAAGGAAAGGGATTATTTAGTTTTTTTTCTTTTGGCTGATCTCGGTGGGGGAAGAAGGCTTTTCTTTCTCTTGGCCAACATAGACATCTTAGTTCTCCCCTGAACTAAGACAACAAGTTGATATGTGGTTTATTTTTTCAAAGTGTGGTGGCAGTAGTGATTGAGTTTGCCTACATGCAAACCAACAAAAATATGTTCCCACCACAGACATGACTGTAATCATTTGTTAAACTTGAAGAAACTATTTGTTGCCCTGTGTAAAAGAAGGCAAAATCCTTTGTCTTTTTCCGACCTCCTATATGGAAGAACTCATTAGAAAGTAACCTACCCGTGACAGGATAAGGAGACAATTCCATGAGTAAAAGTGGGAAAGCTTGTAGGTTGAGATAAAGAGGGTTTAAAAGGCAAAGCAAAGACCACACACAAGCAAAGCAAAACAAGGAATTAATTCACTGCTTCCCATCAGCAGGCAGGTGTTCAGCCATTCTCAGGAAAATGGGACTCCATCACCAATAAAGGGTGACTTGGGAAGGCAAACACCACTCTGAATGTTTCTTCCTCCTCCCCAGCTCTATATGCTGAACATGACATATGATATAGAATGTCCTCATGGTCATAATCAGTTGGGGTCAGCTGTACTGGCTGTGTCCCCTCACAAATACTTTTGCACCCTCAGCCTCCTCACTGGTGGGGTGAAGAGCAGGACAGGCCTCAAGTCTATGTGAGTGCTTCTCAGCAGTAATGAAAATTATTCTCATCCTAGCTCTAAAACATGACATTGCACTCACTACTGGGAAGAAAGTTATCCTAGCCAGAACCAGTACAGCTACTTCTAAGGATGATGGCAGCCTGACTTGCAGCAGATTGTTTTTTCCATCCAAAGGCAAATGTTGGTTTTATGATGTCATCAGTGTTAATTAGACCTGTGTCCCTTAAAATTCTGAAGAAAGCCTTATAATTTACTGTTATTATAATAGACTTGTTTTTTTAAATTTTTATCTTGTTCTGGAATTTATTTCTAAATTTTACTTAAATTGATTTTATCACGGTGATAATGTATGATGATACTATGACAAGTATATCAATTTTGACAGGAAAAAAAGACTGCTAGTGAGTCTTATGTCTGAAAACCAAAACTGTGAACAAATATTTATACAAGCAAAACGCCAGAGGAAGAATGTTCTTTCCCAATGAAGAAACTACTTTAAAACCTT
Organism: Campylorhamphus procurvoides; assembly: GCA_013396655.1. Taxonomy (NCBI): domain Eukaryota; kingdom Metazoa; phylum Chordata; class Aves; order Passeriformes; family Dendrocolaptidae; genus Campylorhamphus; species Campylorhamphus procurvoides. The sequence continues at coordinate 190,222 of WBMV01002340.1, read as the reverse complement.
TTGCAGAGAAATTGTTTGCTGGAGACCACAGAAAATCAAGCAGCTGCAAATTTTTATTGTCAGTTTTGTAACTAAATCCTCTCAGTTCATAAATCTTTTCACTCACTAACCCTACATACTCTTAAAACAATAGGAGAGTCATATGCAAGTCCTTCTTTCTTAGAGGTCAACATAAATTTAAAGTACTAGTGCCACTCCTGCTTTTTTAATTTTACTTATTTGACTTACTGGAGGACTCTTCAGGATGCATAGAGCTAGAGAAAAAAAAAGTGTGAAAACTACTTTTTTCTCTCAGGAAAACATTTCTTGATGTCAATAGTAATACCATTAAGACTTGGCTGTATTATCATAGTTGGTGACTTTTTTGAAAACACTTTACACTGAATAGCTTACTTCTTGAAGACCATTTTCCAATTTGCATTTGTAAGGTAAAGGATCTGGAACTTCCCTGGTGGAATCAAGTTTTTTTCTTTTCCTTAGTTTGAGAGAAGGATCTGTCATCACTGTGCTCAGGTGGTCTGAGGCACAGAAATGGTCAATTATGTTAAGTAATGAATTCCTGGGATTCTGGTGCAGTCTTATTAGCACATTTAAACTGCTATGAGGACCTAAATAATATATTTACTGGTTTGTGGTAACAGAGAGAGTTATTTATGAATGTCTCTATGGCTGTTATGGGGATTCTTGCTTTGTGTTTCAGTGATAGGAGGCATATCTCAGGACAGCAAGCTGTGAAGATCAATCTCATTATAGATGCCACTATGTATTAGGTGTTAAGCATATCAGGAACCAGGCCTCTTGTGATTTCAAAACTCACATGTGATACTGCAGAATGCTGAGATGACACACACTGCAGTTTTGCAGGATACAGTTGTTGTCCTTTGATTTCTTAATCTTGCTTTGTTTAAATGATATCACTTTTCATGAGGCTACACATACCAGTCTGAGATGCCCTGCCAAGATAAAATCCCACTCTTGCCTATGCAAGTAGAAAGAGACAAAAGACATTCTGTATAATCTGCAGAGCTAGCTATTTTTAGAAGCTTTATTTTTGTCATCGAGAAAGTTTCTAATTAACACCACAGTATGTGCTACATTGCAGGTGTTCATGTTGTAGGGGTTATGATTTTTCCTGAAAGCACAAAACATGTTGTTTCTCCAAGAAAGATCTATAAAAGCGGTGCAATTGCAGGTGACATGTCAGGGTAGAATTCTACCTGCTACAAAAGTAAAAGTGTTTTTGTTTAATTGCTTGGTTTTTTCATCCTAGACATGCCCTTTCGGGTATTGGGGGTCTATCCACAGTGTTGTGGTTCCCAGCTTATATAGATTTAGGCATTGTAACTGATGCCATTATCTGGGAAAACAGAATCATAGGTAGGGTATTTGTTCATTTGTAACAAATAACACCTATTTAATTTTATTTTATGTTCAGGTTATGTCTTTTTGCTTCTTCTGACCATTTGAAACCCAAGAGAAAAAGTATCAAACTATTCCAGAATCTTCTGCTTATGTAGTTTGAAAAGAATACAGAAACATGTATATCCACTTCTATTTCTAAATAGAAAACAGCACTTTCAGTGGCAGTGAATAGCACTTTTTTCCTCCAACAACACCGAGTGTTCAAAATTCTGAGCTCTTTGCTTTTTGTGATTCAGCAGAATCTGCAGAGTCATGATGGATGGCTGAAACACTGTTCACTCTTTTGTCCATATGTCTTGTTGATTGCATTGAGGTTCAGTTAACACAGTCAAGAACTAGATATATAATACACTAGCATACAGCTGAACATATAGCTATGATGGTGAATAATTGCTTTTAACTTCCCTTAATAAGACAAACGAGTGGAATCTTCCTGGTTTGTACCTATTAATTGACACTTTTTGATCCAGTGCAAAAGACTGCATTGCATGTGGTCTTTTCAGCTACAGTCTGATTTGTCTTATTTGTCAGAAAAATGATACAGTGAACTCCTGCAATGTAGAAGAGTGACTGGCCAGGGATGAACTATAAGCTCTCTGCTCAGACAATGCAAATATTGATATATGAATGAAATTGTATCTTGGTACTATGGGAACTATACTCTTCAGTTTAAAACAAACAAACAAAACCGCTAGTAACAAAGCTCTTATGCTTAGATTTAAAATTTTTTTTGTTTGTTTTGTTAATGAGAATAGGCCAAGCTAATGAAAGCTTTGTTGATGGTGACAATAGGAGGCTGTAACTCAACACTGTATTTTTGAACACCTCAGTTTTTCATGAGAAATTAAATTTATATTCTACTTTTTGTTTGTTTGCTTGTGTTTTTTGGTTCTTAATTCTACTCAAGTAAAACTCAGGAGCTTAATTCATTGCCAAGACTAAACAGCTGCAATTCACAGAATCACCAAATATTCTGAGTTGTAAGGGACCCACTGGGATCTTTGAGTACATCCCTTAGCCCAGCACAGGACCGCCCCAAGAATCACACCATGTACCTGAGAGTGATCTCTGTCAGGCTCGGTGCTATGATCACTTTCCTGGGCAACCTGTTCCAGTGCCCAAACACCGGCTGGGTGAAGAACCTTTTCCTAATATCCAGCCTAAACCTCCCCTGTCACAATTTCAGGCCGTTCCCTCAGATTCTGTCAGTGGTCACCACAAAGAAGAGGTCAGTTCCTGCCCCTCCACTTCCCCTCATGAGGAAGTTGAAGACTACAATGAGGTCTCCCCTCAGTCTCCTTTTCTCCAGACTGAACAGACCAAGTGACCTCAGGTGCTCATTGTATGGCTTTCCCTCAAGGTCCTTCACTATCTTCCTTACCCTGCTGTAGGACATTCTCTAGTAGCTTAATGTCTTTCTTATGCTGTGAACCCAAAACTGCACACAATATTCAAGGTGAGGCCACCCCAGTGCAGAGCAGAGCAGGACAATCCCCTCCCTCAACCGGCTGGCGAGGCTTTGCCTGATGCCCCCCAGGACATGGTTGGCCCTCCTGGCTGCCAGGGCACTGCTGGCTGATTCAACTTTCTGTCTACCAGGACCCCCAGGTCCCTTTCTCTGGCACTGCTTTCCAGCATCTCATTCCCCAGCCTGCATGAACATCTAGGATTGCCCCATCCCAGGTGCAGAATCCAGCACTTGTCCTTGTTAAAACTTCATACAATTAAAGGTTGTCCAGTCCTCTCATTTGTCATGGTGTCTCTGCAGGTTCTCCCTGCCTTTGAGGGAGTGAACAGCTCCTCCCAGTTTTGCAACAACTGCAAATTTGCTTATTATCTCTTTGAGTCCTGAGTCCAGGTTGTTAATGAACATGTTGAAGAGCACAGAGCCCTTTGGAACGCCACTAGTGACAGGTTGCCAATCTGATGTTCCCCCATTCAGCATTACCCTCTGTGTTTTACCCATGAGACAACTGATCACCCATCATATAATGTGTTTATCCAACTGTGCTGGACATTTTGTTCATAAGGATACTGTGAAAGACAGTATCAAAAGCTTTGTTGAAATCCAAAAAGCGTACACCATCTTGATCAGCTAGGTGAGTTATTTTGTCATAAAGAAAAATCAAATTTGACAACAGGATTTTCCTCTCATGAAGCCGTGTTGACTGTGAACAGCAACTGCATTGTCTTTCAGGTGTTTTTCAATACCTTCCATAATAATCTCCTCCATAACGTTTATCAGCACTGAAGTGAGACTGACAGGGCTGTAGTTTGTTTCCAGGATCATCCTTCTTGCCCTTTTGGAAAACTGGAACAATGTTTGCCAGCTTCCAGTCTGCTGGGACCACTGGATTCCCATGACTGCTCAAAAGAGAGGCCTTGCGATGACATCAGCTACCTCTATAGCTGTGGTTGGATGAATCCCTTCAGGCCCCATAGATTTACAGGGATTGAGCTGGAGCAGCAGATCCCTCACAACTTCAGGGTCAACTGGGAGTTTATCATTTTCACAGCCAAGGTCCTCCAGCTCAGGACACTGAGACACCCTTAGTCCATCATTGCTGTTGAAGACAGAGACGAAGAAAGTGTTATACATTTCTGTTTTGTCTACATTCCTGTTTAGAATACAACCACCTTTGTCCGGTAACAGGCCTATGTAATTTCTGCACTGCCTTTTGCCATTAATGTATTTAAAAAGTCTTTTTATTGTCCCCCACATCTGTGGTCAGCTTCAACTCCAGCTGAGCTTTGGTTGCATGAATTTTCTCCCCACAGTGGCAAGCAGCATCATGACTGCTTTTTGTGAATAGCTCTTAATCCTTGGCCTCATCCTTGAGGTAGAGAGATTAATACCTNTTTTTGCCTTACTTCCAAAAGCGGATTGCTGGTCAGTTCAGTCCATTGGATTGACTGTGCAATAGTTGATCACTGTTTGTCTGCAAGATACAGACTTCTCAGCTGAACAAAATTTAAATTGTTTTTCATGACTGCTTTTTGTGAATAGCTCTTAATCCTTGGCCTCATCCTTGAGGTAGAGAGATTAATACCTCTTGTCCTGTCTGGCTTGGTCTTGTCTTATCTGTTTCTCTGAGAATAAAAGGAAAAACAAAATAAGAAATTGGAGGTGAGGGGATCCCTTTGACTGAGGGAGGAAAGAATAAAAGCCATTCCTTCTTTTTTCCTCCCAGCTCCTATGAGCTAAAAACATAACACCATGATTTAAGAGCTCTCATATTTTGAAAGGGGCAGCTGCCTGTGTCTTAGCCCCCCGGCAGATCAGGTAAAACTGTTGAGAATAACTGAAAGTTCTGGAGTCAACAACTCTACTCCTGGGTAAATGGTGTATTGACATCAACTACTCAACTTCCGTGTCTTCACAGCCATCCTCCTTTTTTTTTTTTCCATGATGCACTGAAGCTTGTGCTCTTTTTGTGCTTTATTTCAACAAGGGCAATGGAGCATGATTCTTACTCAAATTTGACTTGCTGTCTAGGGTACTGTTGTCAAAGGCATGAAGCATCTCAGGTGAAAAGAGATTTGAAACAGAGCTGCTCACCTCTGGGATGAATGTTCTGACAAGTAGGTTCATCCTCCATGTTTCACCAGTACATTTGGAAGATTAAATAATTCAAACATTTGCTAAGAAAAAAACATAAAAGGTCTTACAAAAGAAACAAGTCATCCTGCCTCTGTGCAAATAATAAATAATAAGGTGATTTAAAAAACAAACAAAACTGCACAAATTCTACCACATAAATCCTTAAATGAGGTGGAAAATGTTTTTTTTTTTAAGATTGATTTTAAAAAAAAAATATTATCCCTATATTGCCTTGCGCGTCTCATGATTATTTCATAGCATTTACATCAGTAGTTACAATATCAAGCTGAAACTGAAATGCATGCAACAAATTCTTAGATGTAAGAATTGAAAAGAAAAATGTGCTTTTTTAACTGATCTTTGTTCCTTATACAAAGTTAATTTATGCTTTTTCTGAGTGGTTAAATACTTTCTTTCATTAGTATACTAAACCTTGAAATGTAACACTTGCTAGGAGCTTTTCATCACCAGATTAAGCACCACCAGCTGATCATTTGGAGTTGGTTTATTTCATTGTTGATTCTGGAAGAAAAATTTCTTCTTATTTTATTCTTCATGTTAGGAGCCTGTCCCTACTTCCACTGGAGTGTGAACTATTGTCCACTTGGAAAAATGTTACAGTTCTGCTATTTGTGTTTGTACCCTCCTTAAACACAATGAAAGACAGAGACTTATACCAAAGATTGTGTCAATCCTAGATGTGTCTCTTTATATAATTCTAACCATTCTATGTAATGAAATTCATAAAGCGATTATCAAGTTTGTTTCTAAGGGGGACTGTGGGTAAAGATTAAGAGCTGTGCCACTTCTGGAACCTGTAATTTCAGTAGTAGATTTGTATTAAGTGAGACTTATTAATTCAGTCAGATACATATACTAATATATTACAATAATGTAAATCTGAATTTGTAATTATAAACCCTTTGAAATAAGTTAGGTTTAATTATATTTTCAGCTCAAAATTGCTGCAACAATATTGCTTGTCTAAAGGGTTTGTTTACTAAAATGCTGCTCCTATTTGTAAATTGAATTGTAGATAACATATGTTCCACTAAAATCACTGTAATAATTACTTTCAGAACACTTTTTAGTATGAAAAATTCTGACACTTGTTTTACAGTGAAAATAGAAATTAGCTCTGAATTGATGTTCAATTCATTTGACGATAGGTTCTGTTCTGGTTTTGCTTTTGTTTTGTTGTGTTTTTTTTTCTTCATTGCACTTTAATTGAAAGATGTTTTATTTTCCTAATACTTTAGTCAAGGTTAATGTTAATTCCATGTGAAAAGCCATATTTCAATTGAAGCTTGAGAGCTTTAAAATTTCAGACTCTGGTTTGTAAAGACTAAAACCCAAAAGATTTGACAACAAAATTACAGCAACAAAAATGAATCATATTATTTAAACTCTTTGAAGAGTCTGACAAATTTTGTATTGGATTTTCTGTGATGATGAGAATTCTGAAGCCAAAATGCTTGTGAAAGTTAGTGTTAAATATTAATATTAGATTCTGCCACACTCATACAAAATCTTATCCAAACAATATTTAAATAACTAGAGAAGACAGACTTCTATGAATTCCATAGTTGTGGGTTTCTTTTTCTGTTTAGACTGCAACTGTTTGTTTGTTTGTTTGTTTGTTTTTTGTGGTTTTTTTTTGGGGGGAGGGGGAATCTATTTCTTGTAAATGTATAGTTTATTTTCCCCCAAAAGACATTTGCATATCAAACTGTTAAAGCAGTATTCAGTTTCAGCTGGAGGTGTGTTATGATGTGGGGGCAGTGAGGCTGGAAATCAGATGCATCGAATCAACTTGTTCTGGAGCTCTACAAAAGCTATTTCCAATTTTTATGTTAGGTGCCACTTAGAAAATGGAGAATCTAATCTTGATATTCACCCTTACGTGTTTCACCTCACTAGATAACATACTAAAGGATGGGATGGGAAATGCAAGTCCATGACATGTGTGGGGGCTTTTTGTGTTCATTCTTTCTCTAAGATCCTGTTGCCTTAAGGAGCGAGGAAAAAAACTTCAGGCAACTTCCATAGGAGATAAGATAAGTGAGCAGGAGCTTTAATGAGCCAACAGGCTCCAGGAATACATTCACACAGGAATCCCCCTTTAGACCTTCATTACAGATTTTATAATAGTGTCCATCCAATCCCATTCTGTTATTTCCCCCAGTCCTGCCCCGTTCCGCCCTCGGCACACCCCGTTAGGAATTGGGTCTGGGGTCTCAAGACCCTTCCTTCATTTTCGTTGTCTTCTTCACAGCACGTCAGGTCCTTGGAAGCCTTCCAAAGCTTCAGATTTGGAGGTCCTTCTGTCCCTGTCTTAATCTTGTGATACAGGCTTCATGGCGCTTTTCTGCAATTCTACCTTGAAATAGAGACTAAACTGCTAATGGAATTCTAAGGGGTTGATATAGGGTGGTGTTAGTATGTATAAACATTCAGCTGCTGAAGTTATATTGCTAGTACATTAGATCTACATTAATTTCTAACATCCATAAAATTAAAAAATCAAAAATCAAAGAAAGGCATCATTCACAGTGAGGATTTAAATTGCTGTGTGCAGATCATAACCACTGAATTTAGGACCATGAAGTCTCTCTAAGCTTTTCCAAATATGTGATTTGCTTTTTATAAGATTGCCTTGAATCCCATATACAAAACTGTACTTTATGGACTCATAGAACATAATGCATTGATGCTGACATGGCTGTGAGTATATTTTTGTGGTGAAAACTAGGTTGTGAATTCATTTAAATCACTACAAAAATGCATGTCAGCAGAACTGGCTTATGAGAAACTGCTTTAAATGCCTGATACTTTTCACATGTACTGAATTTAGAGAGAGGGAGCCATATCACTGATAACCTGAGGATTTATAAGGCGTTTAAGCTATTGTCCAGTTAGTAACTTTTTCACTAAGTTAATACCTGAGATGCCTTAAAATATGTTGATCACTGCACACAGAAAGAAAAATAACTTTAAGCATCTACATCTATTTATTTTTACCTAAGGTTACTGTTACTTGTTAGCCTGAAGAAGCTAACAGTGCTTTTGAATCACTGACAGACATCATATCTATCATGTCTTTTAAAGTTGTAAAAAAAATCAATAAGAGTAAGTATATCTGTACAGTTTTCTTAGAAGCCTTAATAAGAAATCAAGCAGTCTGTTGTAGTCCAAAGAACCTCTCCAAAGCCAAAAGAGAGGTGAAATAACTTTTAATATACCTTCTGGATAAAATGTGCATGAACTTTTCTTTTTCTTTTTTTTTTTTTCCTAGAAAAGTTCCTTGTTTTGGGTTAGGAAACTAAGTAACTCTTAATGATGAAAAGACATAAATGAACTCACTAAGTACTCAAATACCAGTCAGCTATTTGGTGTTTTATTTCACTGCTTTTTTTCATTGAGTCATCTTCAGTAAGTGGTAGTCTTTTACAGTCAAATTGATTTTTTTATAGCATAGCATCAATAACTCAGTACTTTTAAAAGGGGAAAAATTGTCTAAACAAATCCCACTGTACATGTCAGCCTTTCTTAGTGCCTTTCTTTTTTCCTCCCATGGGACTGTAAAACACAATTAATGGCTACATTGTCTGTTTGTTGTTCTTATGGAGCAAACAGTGTATGAACTGACAAGTGCCTCCTCATCTCTGAGAGATGATTTGAATTTCAGGAATAGATACAAACTATGCAATGCACAGTCATTGCCAACATTTTGGTCTGTAAACTGCATATGCAGTTGAGAGAGGACTGTGAAAAAGATTCTAGTATCTCCAAATGTAAACAAGAAAACAGATCTATCTATATTGGAAGTATGAAAAAAAACCCAAAACCAAACCAAACCAAAAACCAAAACCAAAACCAAAACCAAAAAAACCAAAACATGCAGTTTTAATCTACTCAGCCTTCCAAGTAATAACCTGATTCAATATCCTGCCTGGGTGTAGTAGGTGAGGCAGTCTGGGATTTTAGTGGTTCAGGCTGCATTGTAATTTTGGGCATCTGGACCAAAACTTCCATTCTTGAAGCAATTTTGCATGATTTCAGTCCAGAACAATAAGAACCATTGCATAATCTGAATATGTTTTTTAATTGACAAAGCAAGGCAGTATTTAGAAAGAACGTTCTTTCTAACATTTTTACGAAGCTGTTTTCACAGTCTCTTAGAAGTGTCACAATAATACTTGGTGAATGTCAATGTAAACAGATTACTCTTTGTGGGTGTTAACCTGATGAATGCTGCCCCAATCTAATTAATCCATAGGCATCCTAAGTGGCTGTGGGAGCAAATTTAATTATGTAAGTTGAGTTTATGAGTTGGACACCAAAAGATTTGAATCATATTGGCATGATCAGTGGAGCAACTGACACACTGTAAGATACCATTATCCTACATCTCTGTAAATTGTGAGACTTTTTTCAAGGAGAAAAATAAGTGAGAAAATATTTCATAATTGCTTCTCCTTCTCATAGAGGCAGAGTTTGTATTACTGTGAAATGTACATGAATCTGATTTAGATCACTGTGCTTGGAGTAGTAGAGATTGCATTAGCAGTGTGGAAGATAAAATGGAATTTACACTAAATATTTTGGGTATGATTATGTCAGCAATGCCGTTGGCAGAGGACAACATAAATATCTGAGAAAAGTCTATAAATACTGTTTTAAGTGTATTTGGAAGTTAAATGTTTTCTAATGCATTTTTGAACCCTAGGCCTTCGACATATAACTTCCTGTACTGATTCAATTTATGGTGTCCTAATTGCCCTTCATCATTTTCCCTTGTATAAATTTCTTTATTAAATTCCATAACTGCAACATGGATTTGAAAAAAACAAACAAACAAAAAACAACCAAAGAAACCAAACAAACCCTTGAAACCAGGATTTTGAGGCATTTCAAGTGCAAACTATGAGCTGTGAAAGCACATAATGTACTTATGCAGATTAAACCAGTTCTCAAAGGGATTCTTACAAGTTAAAAGAACACATAGAGATAAAATTTGAAAGTCTCTGCAGTCCATTTTAAATTAAATTTGAATTGCTTTCAAACTTTTACAACCCCTCATTTGTTTCATTTTCTGAAGTCTGGTTATCTTATATACAGTTTAAATTGCATGTTTTTCCTTCAAGATATGATATATTAAGCATCTGACTCTTTTCAGGTGAAATGACCTTTGGATTTGCATTGTCTTGGAAGATGAATGACCTCTGATACTTGTTTTCATTGATTTGTTCTAAACCCACTATGGTTAGGTCTTCAACCTATTCCTGTTGCAGATCTTTCTCTCACTTTCCATATTAATTTAATAACATCTCATGGGGTCTGCACTGCAATAAAATATTTAGATAAAGTATTATTTTTTCTGTAGCAAAAGGAAGGTGCCATATTTGAACATCCCTCTGCTGTCCAAAATAAATAGAAAAATAAACAGATATTTGAGTTTGAGCCTTGATTTTAGAAAAATATTTATTGTAAACTGAGGAAAAAAATAACGCCAACTTGTACATAATTGGTTTATTCTGACATGTTGAAGTCTGTTTGAGGAATTTATTATAAGTAGTAGTATTAGTATAGAGTGTCTAACAATTGTTCAAATTAAGTACTTGTGCGATTTAGAGGATATCCAAAACAAAGTTCACTCATAGAAGAGTGTTTTTGTTACTATTTGCCTATATGAAGGTTGATACCTTAAAATATTTTGTTTTATTCATACTTGGATATTGACAATCACTTAATTTTCTTAATATCTTGTCTCCTACAAGATCTTTTTCCCGTTATGTCTTCCATACAAGAGTCCCTTCCGTTCCAATAGTAAGACTATCTCTTGAGACATTTAAGAAAAAGCTTTATCCTTAGTCTTTGAAAGAAAATGTGAAACTGTCATGATGTTTCCCTACAACTTGCCAGATAATTTGGTAGTAGAAGAATTGCAAGTCTAACAGCCAAAAGAATTCAAGAAAAAGTTGAATTATTAGAAAGTCATTTTGTTGAGGTTTTGTTTTTTTGCAGCTGGGGTTCAAATATCAAGTTCAGAAGTTACAGTGATGACAGACACCGGATATTTTCTTTGGTAATGGTATCTTACTTCAAATATGAATGCCATAGTTAGATTTACTCACTTACCCACACAATATATCCACCAGGAGATGGGAACTTGTACATGTGATAGACTTTTGTTTTATTCCCCAGATGGCAGAGTTTATGCAGCTGGCAAGAATCAGCTTTCTTTAAGTCTGTAAGAAAAAAACCCCATAGTTGTTATGAAGAATCTCTGCACATAAGTACTCCCTGCTGGTGAAAAATTGGACTAAAGATAAATAGAAACACAATATGGGTGATATTTTAAGCTTTCCAAAGATTAATTTCTAAAAATGAATGAGATTTTGCTAGGAAAATTATTCCTGCTGTGATAAACAGATGAGGAAAAACAAGGTCTTTATTGTGAAAGAAAAATAAATTTACAGATATAATAATATCATATTTGTAGTGTCAAATAGAAGATCATGCTTTAAATTATTTCCATTATTATTTAGATAATTGTGCAAAAATAATTAAGAAAACACGTAAAACTTCTTTCTATTTTATTTTTTTTTAAATGAACAATGACAGATTTTCTTGAATGTAGGAAGATTTAAAAAGAAATATAAGATTTTTTCATATGTGGTCATATTGTGTTCCGTTCAGTATGACATGAGCCTGTGCCGTCTGAATTTTTAAAACTTTTTTTGAGCTAGATTAAAAAATTACAAAAAAAACCATCAATTTTTCTAAAGACTCAATTTTTCCACTGTCCTTACTTTGAATTTCTATTGAAACAGATTAATTCCAGATATTTTTCCTTCTGCATCAAAAAAGTTTTTGTTAATGACCTTTTTACAGTTTTTACAGTTATAATAATAATTTTGCAGTTATTTTAATAATGCGTTTTGTGATGCTTATTATTGTACAATTAATGAATTAAATATGTCTATCTGAGGTACAAGTATGTGCATAATATTATTTGATAACTTTGTAAAAATTATAGTAAAGTCCTCTTATCAGCCACTACAGGGTATCCAACTGCAGCCAGAACTAATATAATATTGCAATTTTTTTTTTGCCAATGAGTACAATGTAACCATAAAGAAATCCTCAACTTGTGACAATTAGAGAATTAAAGGTGAGTATATTCTATAAATTTTTTATTTTAATTTTTCCTCCACAATTCCACTCAGGATTAGATTTTTGTTGTTGTTGTTTTAGAATTCCACAATATTGGTTTTAAAATAAATTAAAAAAAAAAAAAGAAGAAATTAACTGATATTTGCTTAAGGTTATGAGCCATCCTCAACACTAAAGTACATGGTTCAGCATTACATTAAATTGCCTTGTCTCTATTAAAATATAAAATCCACAACCAAAATAACATCTTAAATATCTATAGTCACAAAAAACAGACAGGGAAAAGTCAACCAATTAGAAATATCCCCCTGCACCCTCACTCCCCACCTCCCCCCCCCAAAAAAAATTAATATAATTGGGCATAAAAGTTACATACTCCTCTGAGATAACAATGCTTGAGTATTCCAGCTTTTCTATATAGGCAGACAAAAGAAAGATGCAATTTTGGATGCTCACAACTAAAATATAAGGCAGAAATTGAAAGGGTCTCATAGTGATGACATGCAATATAGACCTTATACAAGAGGTTTCCTTTTATAGCTGCACTAATGTACTGCAAACAAAAATAAAGAAAAGGGCTATAGGATGATTAGTAACAGTTTAATACTTGGCATATTACTTATTGCATCATACACATGACTGAGATATTCTTGAAGCTAAAGAAGAAAAGGTGTATTGTGCAAACCTTCTAGTTTTCCACAAGTTTGTTCTGAAAAGAAAGAATAAGGAGAGCCTAACAGTGACAGGATATTCCTTATTGTGTAAAACATTTTAGTTAAACATTTTGCACGTCTACGATGCTGTTCATACTGATTTGACTTACCCTTTTTGAGTAGTGTTAAGGTCACCTTGCTGGAATAACTCTCAGGCTTAGACTCACTGATTGATGCAATCATGCTCTATCTGCTATTAATCTTTTTTTTTTTCCTTTTTCTTTCTTTTTTTTTTTTTTCTGTGAGTTGCTCTTTGCTTTTCGTCTTTTGTAGATGAATCACATACAAAAAGGTTTAGGCAGCTGAAAAAGATGTGCGGAATAATAGATACTAATGTGAAAAATAAGCTTACTGCACTGAACATCTATCCAGGAAAGATGAAAAAGGAAATACATATCTTTAATTCTAAATCTGTATCTTTCCGAAGGACAGACGGCTTAAGGTTTTGCTTTTGTCCAATTCTCTTGGTTATTACAGTTTTCTTTTTATTCATTCCTTATGCTCTAAATATTTATCTCAATGCTATTTTCACATTACTCAGTCTTGGTGAGTTGTCATACACCCTTTTTAACCCTTCTTTCACAGTAATATGTATTGCACATATGCGAGTGACTTTTGTATGTAAGACGCTGTCTACTTTTTTCATGCAATTGCCTTAAGTTTGGAAGAAAAGAGTAGGCACTGAAGTGATGACTCTCTTGTCCTCAACTTCATACACCATTGGCGCTAACCCACTGTGAGATGTGTTTACATGCGCACATGTATAATTTTTGTTGCATCATACTGCACATCAGAGCATATATTATGCTTTAGTTAATCTATGATATTATTCCTTCTTTAAGAAGAAGAAAATTCCCTTTTGTGTATTCCTTAGCTGTGAAGCTCTGCTAAAAGACTCCGTGTGAATGTCAGTGCATTTTGTATAGCTACGCTCCTTCTTCTTGGAAATAATGTAAAAGTTTCTACATGAGGGGTATAATTTCCTACCGTTTCTATAAGGATAAGGAGTTACCATGTGTTTGCTTACTGGATTCTTAATGCTTTAAGGTGGTTGCAAGAAATTTAGGGTTGATATAAGCCTTGTAGATCTGTGCTCTAAAGTTATCACTAGAGGAAAAATATTACCATACAACAAACAAACAGTAAACCAATTGTGTCCAGGGTCATATTCACAATGCAGTGAATCAGATAACTCTTCTAAAATTGGTAGAACAAGGTGATTTATATTAGCTGAAAATCTGGCTGCTTTGTGCCTGATTTCATATACTTTGACTGCATTTTGAGAGCACATTATTTTCTCTTCATATATGAAAGGCTTGCATAGATGAGAATAGAGATGAACCTGATGTTGTATACAAATATTAAAAAAAAGAGTATAAACTGTATATATTTTAAATATATATATATGTATTTCTATTGGGGTTTTCCTTCAAAGTATTGTATATAAAAATGTCCTTGGCTGCATGAAAAATAGATAAAATTATGAGCTTTATTTCAATGAAACTTTTATTATAGGGGAAAAATATCTGTGCAAAGAACACTAAGATGGTTAAAAAGCAGCTTATCTCAAAGTCTTCTTAATAGGACTTCCTTCTTCTAGGACTGCTGCTTTCAAGAATAGCACACAACCAAGACCATTACTGGAATTCTGCCATCATGCCTCCATAAGAGTTGGGATAATGATCAGTTGCCCAGGAACACATTAACTGAATAAATTTTTTATGAGGCAAGCAGAGACTTGTGCAATATCACAGATGACCTATCAATGGAGTATTAATATCCACCAGGAATCTGATTGTTGAAATAGGATTTTGTATATACTGGGCCCTGCAGGGAAAGTACATTAATGTTGTCACAGGTACCTCTGTTACAGTAACTCTTTGCTTACTCCTACCCTGGCTTTCTAAAATGGCTAGTTGAGTGCCAGACAGGCACTATACAATGTCATTCAAGACTCCACTAATCATCTATAGTCTGTGACCTGAGTAAAAAAATCAATGGCAACATTTTTTTAGATATGTGAATTCCAAGGATTTCCCTTCAACATTTGTTAAGTACTCAAAGTTTTCAGTAGGACTTCTAGTTACATAAAGTTCTGTTCAATTATAGTCCCACTGATTTCAGTGCTTCAATCAATATAGATGTATTGGACCTAATGTGAGATATTGACCTTGACTTCACCTAGTCAGTGTGTAACTTGTATCCCAATGAATCATAACAGTTAGGATGGACTTCACCTCTGTAGAGTCCTGAGAATATTTATGAGTATTTGATTAGAGGAATAGAAAAAGACTCTTTCTACTGCCCGCATCTGATCTTGGAAGATGTAAACAAGGTAAAAGTGAATAGTTATTCCTAAAAGAAATAGTGCAGAATATTTTTTCCTTTTCATCCACACTTTAAGTAAGTAAATGTAAATCAGCAAGGACAATTTTGAATCTCAGAAATGTTACCTGAATCTTGCCATACAATACTCTATTTTAAGGGTCAAGGAGAAGAGAGACTACCCACAGCTTAAAGTGAGCTCTTTGGCAAATCTCCAAGAAGTGAAAATCCACTTTTCCTTAGAATTAGTAAGAGAACTGTGACCTAATTTCATTTACTGCATTCTGTGCATCTTCACCCTTTTGTTCTGATCAAGCACAGATCAGCTCTTTGAATGGAGGTAAGAATAGCTAGTGGGAGTTGCATTATCCACATTTGCTCATGCAACTGAAAAACAGTTTTCTGATTTCCAGCTTCTTGAAAGGAGTTCTTTTTGTCACTGATTTTTTTTTCTAAAAAAAAAATGGATTAATAAGCAGGTTTCTTTTTTACTATTCATTTTATTTAGGTTTGGAGGGGAAAGTGGCATTGTGATACAGTAGTTGTGATCAAACGTGGCTTTTGACATTGAATAAGTATTTTGTAAATGGTGGATATGAAGAAAAGGGAGAATAATAAGAGAGCAAACATTTACCTGATTCTTCATACAAGTTGCTGATAAACAGTTTCTCTCCCACTGAGTCCTTGAAATAAATTATTAACACCTCTTTATAAAGAACTTTCAGATTATAGGACAGGATAAGCAATATGATAAGGCAACACACAGAAACTGGTGCACAGGAAATTTCACCTGAACATGAGGAAGAACTTCTTTACTGTGCAGGTGACTGAGCACTGGAACAGATTGCCCAGAGAGTCTGTGGAGTTTCCCTCACTGCAGATATTCAAGAACTGCCAGCATGCAGTCCTGTGGCACGTGCCCTGGGATGACCCCACTTGAGCAGGGAGGTTGAACCGGATGACCCACTGCGATCCCTTCCAACCATTCCCATTTTGTGATTCTGTAAATAGGGTGGGTTTTTTCCCTTTACAGTAAGTACTGTCAAAACACTTAAGAAACATTTAGTTCCCAGCACTAAGTGTTCAATTTGAAACTTCTGCTCGCATCTAGGTATTGCTTTGGG
Source organism: Campylorhamphus procurvoides (assembly GCA_013396655.1). Classification (NCBI taxonomy): domain Eukaryota; kingdom Metazoa; phylum Chordata; class Aves; order Passeriformes; family Dendrocolaptidae; genus Campylorhamphus; species Campylorhamphus procurvoides. The sequence goes on along the minus strand of WBMV01002340.1, from coordinate 173,858 downwards.
TTGCTGTGCGTGATTTGTTCTAGTGAATTCTCAATTCTAAATCAACAACAGTGTGCTGGCTAAAACTTTGCTACTTATGTATGATTACAGCAGCAACTGGTGGTGTAGATTTTCAACAGACAGAAACCTAGTCCCTGTTAATAATAATAATTAAAAAAAGTAATATAACGTAAAAGACCCCAGGTTCTGTCACAGCAAGTCCAGATGAGGGTATGGTGGTAAAATTGTGTGGATGTGAGTGCATATACACATATGTGATAGAAAGAAAGGAGGAACCTGGGCAGTGACAAATGAATCTAATTTCCTTCCATGAGAAGGAGAAGCACTTATGGATTAAAGACTGACAGAAGATACAGTGTTTTGACTCAGCTGCTTGATACTCTGTCTAGATTTCCTCATAGCTTGTTAGGGGAAATACAACCTGCAAAAAAAAGTGTTAGAAAGTAGATTCACAAACTGTACCAGGAGAAAAGTAATGATTGATTTGCTGTCAAAATTAAGCCCAATGTTATATAACTGCATGTCATTCTGTAGGGGTCTGGTGTGGGTTTGTTTTGTTTTGTTTTGGCTTTTGTTCCTTTTTTTTTTAATTGTTGTTATTTGTTCATTGTATGTTTTCTGGATAAATAGCAAACACTGCCTAAATTGTTGACACAAGTGAAGAAGAGCAACAGCTATGCTGGCTAATACACATTGCATAACTGATTACTGGACTAGATGGATTATAGGGATAATTGCATGGTTCTGCAAGCAGGTAGGAATAACCTGACATATAAGACACATAAGAGAAAGGCGAGACAATTGGCCTAGATGCAGCCTTTGGAAAATAACATAATGAGCAAAGTAATTAATAAATTTTATTTTAGTCACCAGTGTGTGACAATAATTATACTGGTGCTAAAAAAAACAAACATTCTTCTGAGCTGCATAAATATGTGCATTTTTTACACACACATGACAGTGATGTAAGAAATTATCTTACACTTGACTGTGTTATGGCAATACTTGCCTGTAATATTCTGACCAATTCAAAACACAAGAAAAATCTGAAACAGAGACCCAAAGGTACAAAGAAGAGTGACTGAAAATCTGGAAGTAATGATCCAGGAAGGGAAACTGAAGAAACTGAGGGCATCTACAGAAGATATATTTTAGAAAAGAACTGGATACTAATTTTCTTATACTGAAAGGATTCTGCAATATAGGAAATAAGCTGCTTTTTTTGTTGTCATTATCTATACTGCAAAAACACAGGGCTTAAATGACTATGAAGAATGATTTCTTGTTTGTGCAGAGAGAGCTTCTAACACTAGAGCAGAGGGATTAAGTAAAATTGGAAGTAGCCATTTTTTTGAGGTTCTGAAAACACATTTAAATGACGTGACTTTGGACAGACAAATAAATGTAGATAGTCTTTTAGATCTAGTTTTCTAGAATTCTGGGAATATAATTGACATAACCTCAAAACAAACATTCTGGATACTCTAAACATTATTCCCATTGTGGTTTAATCTCAGCCATCGACTACACACTAAAAACCTGCTTGCTCACTTTTGCCTTGAGGGATGGGGAAAAGAATTTGAAAAATGAGAAAATTCATGGGCTGGGACATAGACAGTTTAATAAATAAAGCAAAAGCCGCTCACACAAGCAAAGCAAAACAAGGAATTCCTTCACCACTTCTTGTGGGCAGACAGGTGTTCAGGCTTCTCCAGAAAAACAGGGTTCCATCACACATAACAGTGACTTGGAAAGACAAATGGGATCAATCCAAATATGTGCCGCCTTCTCCCAGCTCTGTATGCTGAGTATGATGACGTGATATGGAATATCCCTTTGGGGTCAGCTGTCCTGTTTGTGTCCCCTCCCATCAACTTGTGCATCCCCTGCCTCCTTGCTGGTGAGATGGGGTGAACAGTAGAAAAGGCCTTTACTCTGCAAGCACTGCTCAGCAATAATTAAAACATCCCTGTGTTATCAACAGTCTTTGCAGCACAGACTTACAACATAGCTCTATATTAACCACTGTGAAGAAAATTAGCTCTATCCCAGTCAAAATCAGCCCAACTGTGTAGATGCTGTGACATACCTGAAAGTTTAGGAAGTGAATGAGTATTGGCAATGGCTAATTCTAAGGATCAATGCCAATTCCTTTTACAGTAGCTTCCTATTAACCAGTTCTTTCCTCTTTATATTTAGATGCTTAAGAGTGCAAATGTAAAAATCTCCAGATCCCTGTGGTAACTTCTATGCATTCTTATCCTTGTTTAATGAGAATGCATAGGATTAAGATATCTTTCTAGACTGTGGGTTGAGCTTTGAAGTTTAAGGAGAAATTCCAGCCTTTCTTTTATCTATCTAAAAATACCTTACCTTTCCAAAATTTTAATCAGTTATAAAATGCTTTTCATTGAAGATGTTCATACCCCTACGTTAACTCTTTCTTAAAAGGCAGTGTCATAACTGTTTTATTAATCAGGTGGGATTTTGTGGTTTTTTTAAGTTTGTTATATATTGAGAATGTTGTCCTTTCTAATTGATATTTATATTTCTTCTCTTTTCAAAAAGTACATATTTTTTTGCTTATTACTACATTCCACTACTGTTCAGTGTGGATCCAACTTCATATTTTTGAATGTATTTTGTCATAATTTCTTCCATTCATTTGAAAATACAGTTATTGTTCATAATTCAACCACACATGAGGAGTCAGAGCTCAAAATCTATATGTTGCTCATTTAAATTGCAAAATATTGGTTCATAAAACCATGGAAAACCCTCTCTTTTTTCCCTTCCAAAGTCACTACCCAAGAGATGTAATTTTCAATACTATCACTATGATATTGAGTTTCTTAATTTTAGTTACTTCGCTAATTGATGATAATGACCAATGTTTAAGCTAAATAATATGCAAATAAAAAAACCTCATTCTCTAATTGACTCATGTTTATTGATTGACATTATCAGAAAACAGGATTGTCATATGAACTCATGACCAATCATCTTCATTCATTGCTCCTTTTGTCACTAAAACCAGAAAACTGTAATAGCCCAACAGAGACAGAAAACAGACCTTCCCTTTTTGGTTTATCTGAGTGCAAAAAGTGAAGTTCAAAAATGTATTCCCAATCTTATACTAAACATGGCAGTTTCTAATAAGGCAGAAATGTAGTGCCTTGTTTAAAATTAATGCTTTACTTGAAAACAGCTTCCCAAACAAACTTCAAGATAGTCTAGTTATGAATTTAGGTGTCATTTTAAAGAGTGGAGTAAAATATTGATTTAAAACTATGAGTTATGATTGATATATGATTCTAATATAATACAAATAGTAGTAAAATATACAAATACTAGAATTTTATGTTAATCTAAAAACAGTATAATTTACTGGTAAGATAATTCTGGAGAAGCTCTGCACAATTATAGGGTATTCCAAGTGCACATAGCATTAATTAAAACTTCATTATTTATATTTAAATGTGTGAAAATTAAAAAAAATCTAGAGAGAAAAATTTGGCACCTCACAACAATTCTGAATTGAAAAATCTGTACTGTTGTGTGTTTTTCTATTATTTCATTTTTCCATTTTTGTGATAGGTAATTCTAAGTCTGTTCATTATTTTCCAAAGGTATTTTTATGTTTATGAAAATTGTTTGTATGCTTCCTTTCTTTTATTTATTCATTTGGTGGAACTTTTTTTTAATTTGATTTGATTTTAGCCTGATTTTTCTCTTCAGTTTTCTGTTTCACTTTAGATTTACCATACATCTGTAATTTTGCTGGCATAACTGTCTTTTCCTGTTGAATGAAATTTTATTCTCTGGATGTTGTGTTTATTGACTGCATTTTATGAAGCATGTTGTATTCCATCTCTGCTGTTTTATTTCTAAGTTTATTTTTTACTTCAAAGCAAATCTACTTCATGGGCTGACTTGCTGAGTTTGCTGCTGCCAAACATTGCAGTCTTGTTTTGTTCATCATTAAATTCTCTGAGGTTGCAATGCTGTGTTACTGTATTTACATCTCAGAATAAGCTCTTTGGTTGCTAGTTTCTTGGATCATTTGCCAGGAACTTCATTCAAATAAATCTTTGATGCTAAGGCCAACGTATTTTTTGAGAATAACTTCATTCTTGGTTTTGAATCCACCTCCAAATAAGAATTTTCTGCAGGGTTTTGTATTGTTGTCATGTAATAGGTAATTATATTTTATTATATTTATTCTTGATATAGAACCTTTACTTTCTTGGTTTATTTGAAAGTAGGAATTACCTAATCACTTTGTAATTACAAGTAGGGCATGAAAATAAGAATATATAGAGTTGTGCTGTTTCATGTAGCATTGTGGGTGACATTTTACTTTCACATAAGGTTTCTATAATAGTTTCTCACTGGACTAGAATTTGCTTTCTTGAGAATTTGTGACTATAATTTTGGTGAAAATTTTACTAAAATTTTACTATTTTACTTGGTTAATGTTTACATAGAGTATGTTCTTTTGTATACTATCAAGTTATCTCTAGGTCATTGTTGATTAACATTCAATATATGCACATTCAACACTATTTTTAACCTGCAGGTGAAAATAGTGGTTTGAAATTTTATTATATATGCAGTAGCTATGAGAACTCCAAAAAGCTAATTTGCCTACTTTTTCATCATGGAAGGCAACGGTACCATGATTAAATAGTCTGCAGTGCATAAGCATGAGATGGCATCGATCAGCAGGTGGTGAGAACTGTATTGTCCATCACTTGTTTCTCTTTGATTTTATTCCTATCTCTCTTTTCATTATTATTACTATTATCACTGCTATTGTTATTATTATTGTCATTAATATTATTAGTTTATTTTGTTTCAATTATTAAACTGTTCCTTGTCAGCGGTCATTAACTATACGATCCCAGTTGAGGGTGAAAACTGGAACATTTTATTGAAGTGCGCGTTACAATATATAGTACCAAGAAACGCAGTATGTTAATGAGGAGGTAAGACATGTTAATGAGGGAGATTAATTATGCTAAGTAGGGTTTAGGTAATTCAGTTCAAGTTTTCATCATGAGGTAATCTTTGCCTTCTAGGACTAATTAGGGGAAACAAACGTTATCTGCAGGCCTTGAAACATCTCCTTTGAATTTTCCCAGATCTTGTAAAAGTGAGAAAAGAATTATAGATAGTTATAAATCGTCTGTCCTTGATCAAGTAATTTATGTAGCAGGCCCCTCTCTTATCGAAGGGAGGAAATTCTTTCAGTATATGCGATCCAAGGTCTGCTGGATAATCCTTGCAGGTTTCCATCTGGTAACAACTGTTTATCTTCCCCAACAGTTCCTGTCTCAACTCACAAGTTTTACCATTCTTCTGATTGTTCCCACCAGGGATGAGAGAAGAATTGAGGGAGGAAGGGCTCCAGGTGTCAGAGCAGAGATTCCCCTGCAACCCGTGGTGAAGACCATGGTGAGGTAGGCTGTCCCGCTGAAATCTATTAAGGTCCATGAGGGAGCAGAGATTCGTCTGCATCCCTTGGAGGACCCCACAATGGAGCAGGTGGGTGTGTCTTAATAGAAGCTATGACTCTGTGGGGAGCGCATACCTGCAGGCATAGTCCTGGCAGGACTTGTGATCCCAAGGGAGACCCACACTGAAACAGTCTGTTATTGAAGGACTGCACCCCATGGAAGGGACCTACATTGTAGCAGTTCATGAAGAACTGCAACCCATCCAAAGGACTCATATGAGAGAAGTTGTTGGAGGATTGTCTCCTGTGGAAGGGACCCCATGCCAGAGCAGGGAAAGAGTGTGAGGAGAAAGAAGTAGCGGAGACAAAGTACAATGAACTGACCACAGCATCCATTCCCCATTCTCACACTCTGCTTGAGGGGATGAGGTCGCTGGGAGTGAAGCTGAGCCTATGAAGGAGAGAGGCATGAGATAATGTGCTTGGTTTTATTTCTTATTGTCCTGCTCTAATTGTCAATAAACTAAATTAATCTTCTCAAAGTTGAGACTGTTTTGCCTGTGACAGTAATTGGTAAGTGATCTTCCTGACCTTATTTTGACTCATGAGCTCTTTTGTCTTATTTTCTCCCTCTATCCTGAAGAGGAGGGGCAGTGATAAAGTGGCTTGGTGGGCACCTGGCAGCCAGCTGAGGCCAACCCACCATACTGTCTAGCTATGTTAAATACAAGTTTGTCACCATTCCTACTGTATAGATAGATATATTCCTTTATTCGCTACTGCGTAGATAGCAGCAGCATGTGTATGAAGAAATAGAATGTGAGCTGTTACATAAGATAGAGCAGATCCAATAGGGTGCTGTATCAATCTTTCTGTGGCAAGGGATCCAAAAAGTGCAGAGCACATCATATAAAGGGAAATTACAACAAAAGTGATGTCTTCCTCTCTCACTTACATGTAGCCAGGGTGAAACCTGAGGAGAAAACCCAGCGGAATGAAAATTGATAAAACGCAGATGTATGGACATTCAGGGACTGTGCAAGTAAACTAGGCAATGTTTTTGGACTCAGTTATTGCTGATGGGAAGTTGGTAGAATGGGTTCCACCAGGGGCAACTTGCACTTTCACAGGCATTTTCTTAGCCTTGCCTAGGAGCTGACATGTGCTCCAGTGGCTAATTTTTAAATTAATTGCACTTTTTTTTTTTAGTATTTAATTTGCTCTCAATATCAACCTCAGCTTCATGTCTACCTGCATATCTTTCTGTTGCATTACTCTTTTCATTTCTTGTATATCCTGCTGTAAGGACTTAAAGAGCTCAGTTGCCTCTCTCAAACATTGTCAAGGCCACAGAAGGAACTTGCCATATGACACGACAGTGGGAACTTGAGATAAGCAGACAAAGGAGGAATTTGTGACAGGAAGGTGCTGATTCCAGGCTTGGTGTAAGCGAGGTCTGGTTAGCACATCCTGGTTAATGCATCCAGATAAAAATTCCCACTGTGGCAAACTGTGTGAAAGGAAGCAACCACTAACATGCATATCACCGGTCAAAGAAAGACCACCATGTTTCTTCACTCTAATCCACCGCAAGGGATTTATTAACAAGAATCTCAGCTACTCACATTTAGGAGCAAGTCATAACCCCTGGCCTAATCCCTTTTTACCCTTTTGTTTCCTAAGTATTTCACAATATTTTTGAAGTAGCATTACAAAATGAATAAACGTGAGCTAACATGATATTTGGCTTTTTAACATTGGCATGTGTAATGTCTCTTTCTTCACCCCATGTTATGTAGCTTGTAAACTCTTAGAAAAGCCTATGTTTGCATAATGGGACTTCTCCCTCATCTGAAGTCACTTGTGTAATAGAAGTGATTAATATAGTGCATCACTGTTAGCTGCTAATTATGCAGAATAATAATAAAGGTGCTCTTTTCAGGTCCAGATTCCTTTGCTGGATTTGTTTAAATTTAGTAAGCATTGTAACAGCTGTTATAAATGAAATGTTACTGATTTGCATTTCAGAGTGGTGGGAAAGCATAACACTGGGGTTTTTGAAGTGCAAATTTCTTTAGAGTCTTTCTTTATCAGGGGCTGTTCTTGGCTTACAGACTCAAACTTGATTCAATAAAGAAATAACATAGAACTCAGAGCAAATTACATGCTTACGTAAGTCTTAGATTATATGAAAAGAAATATTTTTTTAGCCACCATTCAAGGACAATATTACAAATCTGTTTTTCCTTTTAGTCTCATGTGATATCTCAGGTTTTAATACCCAAATACTGGTTTTAATACCCAAAAGTTCAATACAATCCTTTAATTATTGTGTTTATGTAACATATGGCTATGTATGTATTATGAAAAGTAATATGCACAGCTGTATTTTATCACTAATTTTGTAACTATATTTGTCCATTTCTATTAATGTTATATATAAAATATTTTTCAAGGCTGCAGAGAAATTATCTTTTTCTATACCTGATTTGAATTTAATCTTTGCTTCAAATAAAAACATGGTTAGTTTGTTACATAATCTCACAAAGTCTGTTTTTTGAGTGAGGTGTTATTGACCTTGACAGATGATGAAATAATTTTTTACTGTATTAGAAGTTTGTGGGCTTTTTTCTTTTTTTTAATATGTAATGTTTTAAAGGAATTTTTTTTTTTTTTTTTTTTTTTTTTTTTTTAAATTTGTCCTTTGGTCTGTAATATTATCCCATTTTTATTTTTTACTTGAAGACTAAAGACTTCTTAAGGGATCATGGCGGTTTTATTCTTGATTCTGCAACGGGAACTCAATATAGTTGAACTAGTGTATCAAAGTTGAGCACATACTATTTCAATGGGAAATAAATACTCTAAAGTCCTTTGGGAGATTGATTCTAAATTAACTTGTTATAGCAGAAAAAAAAAAAGGTTTTTTTATGCTTGAAAAGATTCTTTTCTTTTAAATAGAATGCAACCAATTTTAATCTTTTTTTTTTTTTTTTAAATCTTAGCATTAAATTTCAGCATTGAGTCAGAAATACACTCTCAAGTGGGGTCTCTCTATAGCAGAACTCAATCCTGCAATTTAATATCCCATTCCTGTTGTATGCAACATTGGGTATTAGACAAGAAAAATCTCATTCATCACTGATAGTATGAAGTACAAACAAACTGCTCAAGATTGAATTCATATTCATTTTATATCTGTGATCAAAACTAACACTTTTTTGTAAAAGTCTGTATGTGTGGATTGAAAACTATGACTGCTGTGATGTATACAGGGCTTTATTTTAACTTTATGGTTTAGGCAGTGATGAGACAAGTGAAGGTCAAGTATAAGGAAATACATGTTTCTCTTTTTTCTGATTCATAGAAGATGATATAATGCAACTTTTTTTTCATGCAACACTTGTCACTTGTTTAAAGACTTCATCTCTTTGCCAAAAGAGTTTTGTCACCTTGAGGCACTTAGTTATTTTCATAGACAACAATTACGACCTTGTGTTTGAGTTGGTGCCGTTTCTCCTGAGAAAGATCGTTGATAAAATCTGTACTGGGGAGTTCAGTTTTACTGCCAAATTTAACATTTGTTACATGTTTTGGTGGAAGTTTTTTGATTATGTGTTTCATTGCTTTGGAGACACACTGTTCACCTGCAAAAAATCTGGTGGCAGAAGGTCTGGAGGCTGCTCTTCATATTAATGTTTGTGTGACTGGCTATTTCAAGGATTACATGATTTCTAGTCCTGTCTCCAGTCTCCAGCCCCTGCCTCACTCACTAACTCACTCTCTGTTGTCGTTAGTGGAGATCCTATGACTACATTGATGAATACTAAAAAGCATAGTCAACAGACATTTTTTTGTCATGTATTTTGAGGTGAGTTGATTGATATAGTATAAAATATAGAAACCCAGCATATTTTCAGATCTCATAGTTTGGATTTAACTTTGAAAATAGTCTTAGGTGGTGAGAATAAGGATATGTGTGTATTCAAATTACTATAACCAGATCAATATTAATATGAAATGTCACATAGTAAATAGCTTCAGCTGGAAGTTGTATGAAATTTTATTTGAGCATTAGATATAAGGGAAAGTGTTAAGCATCAGCCTACTGGGCTGTAACACACATATCTGGGGCATCTTTCGTGCTGTATCTTTTTCTGATGGACTTTTCCCAGTTGATACAGTTTGACTAAGACCTTTTAACAGAGTGCTTATTTTCTATGGAGCATCCGACAGACTAGAGGTTGCTTATACTTATTTGTTCTTTAGTGTTTCCTCTTTTTTTTTCCCTGCCTATTTACTTGACAAAGTGCCTGATCACAAAACTAATAGTTTTTGTTATTACTTGAATTAAATTGCAACATTGGTTCAGAAGCCTTTTCATTAATACTTTATTATAAGTCAGTAACAGGGCTTCACAGAACTGAACACAAACTTGTTTTTGTAAGATCACGGACATTTTTGTGTGGATATATATTAGTTTGAGACAGATTTAGTATGGTAATTAAGCTAAATAAGACACAGGCAATTAAGAAATAAGATTCATTTTTATTTGAGCAAATTATGATGCTTTTTGACTTTTTATAAATGTCATTGCATAAAAACAAAATTAATGATCTGATTATCAGACAACTATTTTGATTGAAATCCTCTTTCCAGAAGTCCCTATCTTGAGGCAAAGCAACTCTAAATCAAACAGGAGATACCTTCATTAAGAAGAGCAGATCCTTCTCAGAATTCTTAAGACCTCTAACACACATGTGCCATAAGCCGGAAGAGATCATTTGGATGACAATTGCAATTTGCTAGACTGGCTGCTTAATTTTAGCAGCTTTACAGTGTAAGAGAAAATTAATTTCCAGAATTTTTAAAGTAACTTGCAACTCTGATCAAGAGTTGATGGTAATTAGCTCAGTGCAACAAAACAGGGAAGAGCAGTGCTTCTTACTGTAACTTCTTACTCTAGCAGTGCTTCTTACTCTGACTCGTTTATCATTTAATCCTATGAGTGGCTGAAATTTTTCATTTTAACTGAAATGGTTCATTTTCCTGCTCTTCCTTTCACCTTTTCCATGTCCCAGAATTCTCTATGATCATCCTGAGGCACTGAGAGATCAAGAACAGTAATCGTATTTGTATTTCAATGCTCACCAATTGTAACCTTGAAGAGTTCTTGGTTGTTGTAATAGGTGAGCTGTGTTTTAAACACATACAAGCAACAGAATTATTTGCCTCTCAAAGGAAGAGGATAGAGACATTTTGCATCACGCTCTTTATTCTCAATGATAGACACATCTCTCTTCTACTGCCTTATCACCTACTGCACTATAGAGTCAAGCTTTTTTTTCCAGTCTGCAAATCAATCCTAAGAGAATATCCTTTTGTGAGTCATTTCTTGAATTTATAAACTTGAATGTGAACTGTCTATCTACAAGTGGTAATACATATGACTGCTCATGCAGAAATAGAGTGCAAGGAGTAACATCCTGCAAATAAATTCTTTTCACTGCAGTTGTAGCTGATGCCTTGAAGAACTATTATGTATATTATTTCTTACCTTTTGAAGACTGAAAGAGTGGGCTATATTTACTTATTTATCTTTGCAATGAAAATTTTTTCTGGACTTCATGTAGTCCATTCCTAGAGAATTACTGGGGCAAAATAATGAATAACGTAATTCAGTAGATGGAGTCAAACTGGATACAAGTGAGAAAGTTGCAGAAAGAGTATTCATTTTTCATTCATAAAAAGGTGGTATTTGACTTTGGAAAGGGTGATATATTCAGTTTTCATTATTTTCCTTAGCATATAATATAACACATTTCCAAGAATAAAATTGCAGGTAAGACTTGCTGAGGTAAAAATCCATGTGATGGGAAGGTGAATCTGAGTATGTTGCTTTCTGGAATTTGATCTGAATTCCTCCTGATGAAAGTGACTATTTGAAAAACACAAAATACACCTCAGAGTATTCTTCAGCCAATCCTAAAATAAGCATTCTACAATGTTGTAGTAATTTTTGTAACAAGCAAACTCACAATACTTTCTTCACCTAGTATAATGCTGGTAATTAAATGTCACTTGCACTATAGTGAACACATACACTCTTTTTGCAACACTGAAGATAAGCATCATGATCTATGAAGCAGATACCATTTGAGTTTGCTCAGCAACAGTCAGTTCTGTCAGGGATCTCAAGAGAATTCCCTTTTTGTAGAATGATCCTAATCTCCTTCAGTTTTCTCAGCTCTTGCCATTCTGGCATATATCAAATTAACACCAATTTAAAGACTTCTTAGTTGACAGTACAACAATTAGTGCCACCAGAATAGGAGAAGTAATGGACTTGATTGCTCTCAATGTTGTTAAGATTCATATAAATGCAATCTGAGACAAGCTGTTCTCTTTTTTGTTATTTTTTGTTGGGTTTTTTTGAGAAATATAAATAAATCGAAAATCACAAAGAAGGTCTCTATAGGGCATATTTTTTTCCTAGATTTCAAAAAAAAGTAAAAATTATTGAATCCCAGTTTGCCAAAAAAGCACTTCAGAAAAAAATGAGATTTTTTCTAAAGATTATTTTAGATTACAAAAATCTAGTAATTTAAGTACAAAGAACTTTGTATTTATTTAAATTATTATTATTTAAAACTTCAAAGAGCTTTTTTCAAAATTGTTTATGTCTTACAGAAGAAAAATATTTTGTACAAAAGGAAAAGAAAACAAAAAATCTGAGGGGAGATAGAGATCTGGAAAAATTTGCAACCTTATCATCACAGAGTCATTGATCATACAGTGAATGATATTGAAGTGAATCTGTTACTTTCCAGAACTGTATAGTTGAGTAAAATGTGAAAATGTTCATCCAGAGCTTATGGCATTACTGAGAACAGAATTGTCTTTATCCCTTTTTTTTTAATATATTTTCTTAAAATTTTGAGGGGGTTTTGCCAATGTTTTCTTTCATATAAAAGAACACGTGTAGTGTAGCACATTAAGCCTTCTCTAGAGAATACAGTGGTTTTTAACTTTTGATGAGCCCTTCTTTCTGTACAAGTAATCACAGTCCTGGAAAATACCGCCAATAATTTACTAGAAAACTATACAGGCATGGTCATACAGTCACTGTTAATGTTTTAGTACAGTCGCTAACATAGTCTTGGTGTATGATAGCTGCCATTATTCTAGATTATTACCAGGCATGGTTTGTCATTTGCAGAGGCCAAGACAGAGCAGAATGATAAACCCACATTGCTTTGAAGGACAAAATTCACCTTAATGCCTTGCATATAATGAATTTCATGCCCTATGATGGCTTCAATCCTGTTTTCTGGTTAACCTGGCAGAAGAACAGTTCATATATATCTGTACATTTGCAGAAATCAGTCATCGTGTTTGTGATACTGAGCAGGAACTAATAATTACAACACATATTCTGACAACTTTATCCTAGTTTTTTAATGGCCAAGGGAAATTTCAACGTTACGGTGCACAAGTCTTCTTAGAGATGTTTTTTTTAATGTAAGCATCATTTCTCTGTGTGTGTGTATGTGTGTGTGTATTAATCTTAGAGCAGATTTGATTTCTAATCCATATATTTTTCATGATGTAACACTTTGTTTTGGTTTTAAGAGATTGATATGATTGCTCATAGCAGGCAAGAGTTAGATTTTAAATTATAACAAAACAAGAACAACAGCAAAAAACAAACCAAACCAAACCAAAAATTAAAAAAAAATGGTTTGTAAAACCTTTTAGATTCAAAGAAAACTGCACAGACATATTACCAATTAAATGGATTTTTACTGTGATATAAGACTGAGACTGAATAACATATTTACTACTGTTTCTAATATATTTTGGAAAAAATGTGTTAATAGATCTTATTTTATATATATATATATATATATAGTATGCATCTTTAAAACAGAAGAATGAAACCATGGCCAATCTGAAATAAAAAAAGACTGTGCCACGAGTATACTTTTGCTATTCAATGAATTTTTAGTATATTCCTCTAACAATATAATTAAATGGATTCGCCCTCTCATTAAGGTACCTCTTATTTTTGCACAAATAATTTAAGTTTTTTCCTGGTAAAGTATTAAAACAAAGAATTTGTTTTTAAGAGGGAAATGTATCAAAATAATTTATTGGTCTCAGTTTAAGGAGCTATTGAATGCAGTAAACTTTTCACACAACACGCCTGTATTCTGGTTTTAAGACTTTTGTTATGATGATGAATAAATAGGGACAATTAGGAAGATGCACCCCAAGGTTTTCACAATTCCTTCTTTTTTTCTTTTTAAGGAATATGTAAGGTAACTGTAGAGCTGCATTAGCATAGGACTGAGTCTAAAGGCAATGCCACATCTTCTCTGAAGAATACAAATAAAAGTACAGTCTTTGTATCTAAGCAACAGTCCTGCCTGATGCTGAAGAAGGACATCATCTTTCATGCCTAACTATTCCTTTAACATGAATGAACCCCTGGAGGCACTTGGATGAATACTTGTCTGTGCTCAGGGACTACCATAGTGCAAAATTTCAAATATACTGCCTTATTTCCTTGGTTTAACACAATTCTCCAAACATTCACAGGAAAATTGAACTAGCTTAATAAATGACTGCATTCTCATCAGTTGTTTAGATTAATACTACATCAATCCCTACTTCATTCAAAACAGGTGGGAGTTTTTCTGGAGTCAGCATAGAAATCATGACAACCAGGTATGATTCCTACCATACAGACTTCTCTGATGAGAACCAAAACTGATTCAGTCAAAAGGATGAGAAAATTCTACAGCTCTGTAGATGCTTACAGACTGCAGTGGATTCTTCCCCAACACCAGTAATGTAAATTATAATCAATTATTGAGATTTTTTTCTTGAAAAAAATAGAAATAAAATCATACCACTGAGAATAAGAAGGCATGTTTCTATTTTTTTTAAATTTTGAAGAGCAAGAAAATGGTTCATGAGTGCATTTTCTAATCAGCATTTCCACTCTTCCTATGGTCTTAAGATGTACTAATACCGTTCTTTATTTTGTAAGAGTCATGGAATGGAGATAAAACTCTTTAAGGCAGGCTAGAAGTATTGCCATAGATTCTTAGAGGGATGTTTATGCAAAATGAGGTGGCAACTGTGACTTAATAGTTGCCAACTGAAAGAGTGAAGAGGAAATTGCATTATGTGGATCTATGCATTGACAAAATGTTCTTTGAGATTACAGTGGTCTAAAGGCAGTAGTCATTGTGTGCAACAGCAGAGTGGCATGCTCCCCCTTTTTGTTCCTGCTCTCCCATGTGGTCCCTGAGATGCCCTGAGAAAGAGACACACAGAGATCACAGGAGAGGATGCAGAGAGAGTTTATTCACATGATCAGGGCTTTAGGGAATTTTAGTTACTACCAATAGGAATCTAGGGATAATCACCAATGCTAAGGCCAATATGTGGACTTCACATAGTCCTGCAAGAATGAATTCCTGCACAATAGGCTAGGGAGATAAGAGTTTTCTCAAGGGGTTTTGGGAAGGAGAACACTGACTCAGGGGAAGAAGACAAGGAATCCATTTTACAATACAGTAAAAGTCTCAGTTTTTAAGGCATTATGGCTGGTTTCTCCGTTTTCTTCACAGGCCCATTTCTTGCATGATTTACTCCACTTCTGATACTGTAAGTCCACTGCCACAATTGTGCTCTTCAATGCTGTCTCTTCAATGTCATAAAAAGTTATTTTGGAAAGCAAATAAATTAAGCATTAAATATCCATGTTTCTTTTAGATTATGAGCAAATTAAAAATTAGTGAACTTGGCATTAATTTTGCTCACTGAGATGGAGACTTAGTGGCACAAATAGGGGGAAATGGTCTCATATACAAAGTTTCTAGTTTTACTTTGGGTCTTGGATATAATTATAGGGTGCATGTGAGAACTGAATTGATAGGGTAGAAAGATATTTGCCATTTTCCTACTTTGAGTTTTGAGAGGGCAGGGTACTAGAAGCTCTCATTCTCAGGGGTCAAAGTCATGGTTACCTAGCCTGTGTATTATGCCAAGAACAAGTTCTTCTAATTGCTAGAATGTATATTTCTCTGATTTTCCCTTTAACATCTGAAGAGTAATTACACTAGGTGCAATGCTCTTGAAGTGAGAAAGATGACTCTGTCCAAACCATTGTCTGAATGAGAACAAGGATAAAATCACAACCTGTAAGATGTACTGATCTTCTTTTAATTTTTCTCCTATAACAATATATCATGGGATAACAACAGTCTTGATAAGTCTGACAGATAAGGAAGTAGTTTGCTTTCTGTGGTTGCTAAGCCAGCCTGGACACCTGCTCTGCTCCTATGTAATTTCTCTGCACACAGCTTCAAATATTGTTTGATGATCACCTGCAGCATTTGTAATAAAAACTGAATATGAGCTCCATACAGAAAAAATAAATGCATCTCCAGTGAACTTGAGTGTTGACTTGAGATACAGAAGAAAATACAGCTCTTCAATATTAAATAAGACTTTCTCACTGAGCTAGGGGTAGACATTGATCTTCAGTTCTGCAGTCAAAGAAGAAATACAGCAAATACTGTTTTTATTTTGCTGGGAAAAGCAAAGAAAATTTAATTGAAGAATGAATAGCAGTCACAGGAAAACAAAGGAAACAAGCAAAATCTTTTTCATTTTGCAAAAAAATTGCATAATTCTTTTCTGTATGTGGATCTCGCATTGGCAATCTGAGCTTTGCAGTCCCTAAGCTCGAATGTCGCAATGGCCAGGCTTGAAAAACAGCTAAGTGCTGATGTAAAGAGTCCAAGAAAAGTAGTACCAGCACAGAGGGGGTGACCTGCCTATCTTGTGCCAGTCTGTGCACCTGCATAAAATGAAATGATTCTGCTAATTTTAATACAACATCATTCACAGCACTGGGACTCTGTGCTTTGTTTGAACTGTGAGTCAGTTCCTGCAAGCAAATTCAAAGTTTTTGTTTGAACCTTACGTTTACTTCACTTGAAAAAATGGATGATTTTTTTAGTGGTTGGCTTTGAATAGTAATGGAGCATAGTGACATACTTTTCCAATGAGTAATTCAGGGGTGATGGAAGAATCCTGTTGTCTTATAGTTCTCTTCAAAATAATTTTAGCTTGTTGAGTTTGCCTGTCTTGGTTTTGTATCACAAATTGCCTGGATATCTCATAAATATTTAGATTGCTTAGATGTTGTTTGAGCAAAATACTTTCAAAATAAAATATCTGAAGTTCCATAGTCAAACTCAGTTCAATTTCTAGATTCAAAAGCAATAATAGTACTATGCTGCCAGTATTTAAGGATATTTAGTCCTAACTGCAACACTCAATGCTTGCCACTATAAATAATGCATGATATATTGAAAAGTAGATGTGAAAGGAGAGTCCATTTCTATATAGCATTCAATTCAATGGCATCTAAAAGCTCTAAGTATCTTCCTTTCTTCAGCAAAAGAATCTGGTTTTGTTTTTTGGGGGTTTTTAAATCAAAATTTGTTGAAGACAATTATCTTAAATAAAGGGACTATCTTCAAGCAACTGTGTTTGATTTTTGCTGATTACCTTTTTGAGAAAAACCTCCTAACAACCACAAAACTAACAAAAACCCTACAAGGTTTTGTTTATAGAGGAAAGCTATGGCTGTTATAAATCTCTTCTGAGTCTGATGATATGTATTTCAAATCCCATTAATTAAATGCCTTCAGGAAAACCAACTTGCCTTGTTGGAGTTTCTGCTAGTCTATCTTAAATGTCATCGACATACAGAAGAGACCTCTGTGCTTTTTGTGCTGCTGCAGCACACAGATTGTGCAGTGTATCGTGGAAGGGCACTGTCTCGCCACAATACCATCTGCTTGAAAGTGCAGGGGGAAACGTTGAACACTTTCCTGAATTTCATGCCATAAAAAGAGTGAATAGGAGGTCATTAGCCTACAGCAGCTCCCTTTGTAATCACATTATATCCATGCAGAGAAAATCGCCTGCCTGAGCAGTAAGTCCTTCATATTGTTTAACTGGTTGGATGCTTCCTGCCATTTCTGCAATGCAAATTGCTTTCATTGTTTTCACTACAGGAGAAACACTTTGTGAATTTTCAACTCAACATTCTGCAATGTTTAATGAAGTTAGCACTTTATATATCAACGGTCTGAATTAGAGGTTTTTTATTTTTATTTCTCACATTACTATATTTTCAGTTTAATGAAATAATTTCATTCAAGATAAAGGTAAATTATCTTGATAAAAAGTCAGTAGTTCAGATACCAAAAGGACAATCTTAAATTTTTTTAGTATTAAGTAAATTAAAAACACACTGAAATATTACTCTATTACTTCCCCTGCCCATGAGCTGCATAATCCTTGCAGTGTGAAATCTTTTTTTGATTTTGATAAGTGGTGTGAAAAGAGCAAAATATGCTCTACAACATTTGAGTTCTATTCTGATGGTGGCTAAACAGACGTGGTAGATGAACAGAACCTTTCATGTTTCACAGTGTTTTCTGCTGTTGTCCACAAGGCTGTGCTGGTTTCCTCTAGTTATAAACCTCAAACAGAATTGTTACTTCTTGTATGGGGTTAGGTTTGAAAAATATCCCAATCTATTGCCCTTCTAGCAGTATATACCACTGAATGAAAAGTTAAAATAGTCAAATACAATAACATTTTCACTCTTTTTTTTTCCTGTTTAAAACCTTAGCTTTTCTATTTCTTTTGCTGTGCTGTGTGTGAGCTAAAGATAGGCATTATGAAGCATAGTTTGGTGTAACATGTTTTGCTGCATGTACACTAAGATATTTCAGGGATAAATTTCACTGTGAATGTCAACTATTCCATGCTGTCTCTACTTCTGTACAGTCTTTTGTGAATTGAGTTATTACAAACACTCAGTGGCTTGCATATTTTGTTTAAATGAGGCCATCAAGAGTCCAATATGTAGAATTTGTGCTTCACAGGCTGTGAGATCTTTCACACTTGTAATCAAAAATAATTGCCATTCAACCTACAATCAGGGTTGCAGAATGGAAAGGTTAAAGTATTTCATGGTTTTATATCTTTTATGATCCCTCTTTGTATTCCAATTATGACTAAACTGAGAAACAAGAAAGCTCCTCTGTGACCTTGAAAAAATCAAAGGTTGTGACGATGATATTAAATATGGTGTTTATGGCGACGAAATATAGGAAAAAATACATATTTTCACTTTGTTTCCCAATATACTCATCCTCAACACCATGGTCAGGTTTAACATCAGTCTGCCTGAAAGGGTTTTTATTTTATTTCTGTGCTTCCTCAATGAAACTAGAGAGACACAGAGAGAATTTCTGGCTTTACTTGAGTGAAAGAGAGCTTTTATAGCCTTTCATTTGAAACAGAGATTGAATGTAATTAATCTGATTTTTATGTAACTTTGCTTATGCTTAGTGACTTGGTATACCTTGACACATATGAAGAGGTAGAAAATATTTAAAATAGCCTTTGGTCTAGGTGTTGTACTTCCCCTGAGCTACAGATGAATTCCAAAACTTTATCCTTTTTTTGTGGAGTACCAAGAAACTGGGGGGAACTCTTTGACCTATGTAGTTTGTGTCCTACCTTGCCACCTTCTACCCTGTTTTCCCAGCATTTTCCTTTTAATTCATGTTATAGCCATGCCAATTGCTCCTGACAAACATTTCAAATTGTCTGGAAACAACCATGGAATTTCATTTGGATGCACTACACCCCTACTGGGAAAACAATGAAACTAGGGATGCCATGCTCTTACCTGTAGCACTGGAGCAGAGTAGAAATGGAAAACATTTTATTTCCCTTTAAATCTATTGTTGTTTTTTAAAAAAATATTTTCATTTGAAGTAAAAAGTAATGAGACTCATCTGCCTCTTGAATTTGAACTTTATGTGCAAGTTTGACATCTAAGATAGAAGTTTAATGGAAAGACATTTTCTCTTCTTAAACTTACCAATTTTGTTATATGGTAAGAAAATTAACTTACCTTAGCATATGTTTTCTCTGGGGCAAAAAAATCTAAGAGATTCCTCAGTATTTTAAGATTTTTTGAAAAGCTTGTTAGTATCTGTTTCGTCTCCATGATGTGATTAAACTGCAAAGCCTGAATTCATACTTTCCCATAATTCTGGACTGTTATTTATGAGGAGTTTTAGCTGTTAAAATGTTTTTATTAATTTTTATCTTAATTTGTTTTTAAGGAAAATAACTGTAGTCGTTGATAAGCTTAGTCTCAATCATTACTTTTTTACTAGAAAAATTAAAGGTAAATAACATGTATTAACTCCTAAATTCTCATTCCCTATCCACTAATGTTTTTAGCAGATATGCTCGTTTTCACAGTGCTTTGTCCAACAGAGTTATTTATAGCCTGAATTGTCAAATTACAATATAAAAATGCTTTTTTTTTGGCGGGGGGAGGGGGGGTTGACAGAGAAATTTACAAATGGTTAAATGTTTGGAATTAATATGTCTTTTTTTACTGCTTAGACAATTCTAATCCCTTATTCCTATCCCTTCATTAAATCTGTGAAATGGCTGTACTCATCATTTGTGTGCATACATATTAATCTTGATTATAAAATAAATGGGGATGTGGTTTTTAATCACCATATAATTAAGGAAACAATCATAATCTTGTGAAAGATAGTAAATATAAATTAAACTCTTGAAGTCTTAATTGCAAAATGCTAATTGACTGAAATTTGATTTAAGCATGACCCAGAGAAAAACTGGAGATTACTGAGACTCTGTTTTTGAAGGTTGACGGATTTGCCAGCATGGATTCAATACAACCTACTTTGGTTATTCAACAAACTGTGCCAGTTTTCACCTGTGTTTTTCTGGTTTTTCAGTGGACTTTCTATGGAAAAGTGTGGCTTAAATATGTTCAATGAGAATAGATGTCTAATAGTTATGATTTGAATTAAATCTCACAATTATGCTACCAGATGAAATGAATAAATATTTTATCAAGAAGGTAGGGGGCTCCTAATCCCTCCAAAACACTACATACTGTGTAAAGTGTCTTTATTTTCATCATTTTTCCATGCAGACTTCTGCCAGAAATTTGGGTTTGTAACAATACATGGAGATATGGCTCTGAGAATTTTTAAGATTTATTCACTGTAGAAGTCTGCAATTACTTCAGTTTCATGCTGGCTTTTGAGATACTACAGTGTCATCAATAAAATATCAAATTTTGCTCTTGTTCACCACACTGTTTTTGCTTCTTTTCATCTTAGTGTCCTCAAAAGACTTTCAAAGATTATTCCATATTCTGTTACTTGCACCATCAATGTATGAGGCAGCAATGACATTGGGGTTGCTCAAACTGACCTTCTGCAGAGCTCTCTTGGATTGACAGCCCAGTTGACCATGGTTTGTGTTTGGTTTGTTTTGTTTTAATTTTAATAAACATCTTTACATTGTCTTTTTGACGCGTTAGCTAGATGCATCTTTACTGATTACCTCTGACTGAGAGAGTGACAAAGTATTATGGAAGAACATGATTGCTTGGTATGAGATACTTCCTCTCACCTTCCCTCTGAATCCTTCCGCTTTCTGTGTCTAGCTCTGGGTGTATTTGTTAGTATTTTGAAGTACAAACATATTATCTCTTTCATTAAGTGTCTGTTCTTCAGATTACTGTTCACTAAAACTTTTAATATCTTGGTTTTGTCTTGTCTGTTAAGGTATTTTTTTTTTATTTTAGATATAGAAAAGTGATCCTTTATTTTTTTGTATTTCTTTCTCTTTTCAAGCACTGTCATATAGGGTGTTTTTCTGTGTTTGTTTCATTTTACAGAACAAATTTTATTTGCTCTAAGCAAGTTGGTTCATTTCTGCCTCTAGCTAAAAATTAGTTTTGCAGAGCCATCTCTAAATTAAATTAGTTTGCAGATGGTCCTCTTATCTGTATGCTTTAGAGGGATTAAAACCTCAGGGTTCAGAGTACTGACTGACCTCTACAACTTTATTTTTTTATTTCTTCTTTGTTTTAAAGCAATTTATTTATCAGTTCTGACATCCAGGGTTTTATCCATGAAGCTTTTAAGCTTATTAGGAACCTGCCATCTGGAACAGCATATTAGGAAAAACTTCTCAGAGGAATCTGTTATAATTATAACATATTTGTTTAGATGTGTGTACTTAAAAATTATATTTCTTCTCATCAAGGTTTAGAAGTCAACTGAAACTGATCTTTCAGTCAAATACGCATATACAATGAGCTAAAATTTGAGGGGCAGGATACATAATCTAAATGAAACCAGATGAGATATTTGGAGGGTAAATGTTGATCTTGATCTCTATGACACACATGAACAGATAACAAAACACAAGCTCATCAAGTCTCAGCATTGAGTGTATCCCACTGAGCATAACTGATAAATAATAAGTATAGGTTATTAAGTTTAATAAAATGCACTGTTCTTCAAGCAAAAATTATTATTTATTATAATCCATTGCTGCCTATCATATTAATTAATCCAAATCAATAGTATTTAATTATAAAGTTAATTATAACAATTTCTTAAATTTGAACAAAAACTAAAGCATAATATTTTATAATCTTTAATTTCTTCAATTATTTCCTTAAATGAAGAATGTTGGTTTACTGCTTAAAATGTATTTATCAAAACCGTTATGTTAGAAAGGTCAAACATACAGAAAAAATGAAGAGAAATGATAAATAATATACAATATATATTATTAGTTTTCTTCCACCTAATGCAATAATATTCAGAAATACACAGGTTTTTTTGCAGTAACACTGGTACACCTACATATTTTAGGATGGCATTGCTCAGGTATGATAATCCCACATCCTGGAAATCAAGTAAAAAAGTTAGTGTGGAATTGAACTCAGATATGTTGACACTGATCCTTCTGGTTCTGGAAAGATCTTGGAACACCTTGTATTGGGTAAATATAAATTATCATTTATTTCTTCAAACTACTGTCACTTAGATCAGTGACAAAGGAAGTCACCTGGTGTCAGTGTTGCCTGTCTGCCCACAACTCAGAATGTTTATTTGGGCTGCTGGGAATCTTCCATGTTAAAAATTTGCATCTTCAAGACCATGTTGCCATCATCACTGGAGGATTTTGAAACTCACAGATCTTATTATTAAAGGCTTCATTCTTTTTCTTTTTTTGATGGATTACAGAAAGGCCATCAGATGTTTATGTCTAAGCATTTTTATCACTGTCTCAGCTTTATGGTTAAAAAAATTCCAGTGCTTTTTGCGATCCACGAGAAACAAAATAAAAGCAAAGGAAAATCTTTTTATACCAAGGTTCAATTTATAAGTTAATTATTTTGAGCATGATGTTTAATCTTTAGTGTTGTTATGAGTTAAGCAGGAATTTAATTGTTATTTCAATACTGTCTGATTTATTTGTAAGAGTATTTGGGGAATAGTCTATTAATCAATTTTATATCTTGTTTTATGATGGTAAAAATCCCATATTCATCTTTTAATCATTTGCTAATTACTGTATTATGGAGTTGAGATACCTGTTCCTTGGCTAACATTTATGTCATTTTTCTGTTGGGAACCTCCTTTTCAAAACACTCCGTTTAGTAGTCTTTCAACATAAATTGATCACTGGTGTTCTACATGAACAAACTTGATAAAAATCTAGAACGGTTTCATAGCTCAGGGGCCCCTTTTTCTTAGCCTGTCTGGAAAGCTGTTAGTATAAATTTAGAGGACCAGGAGGTGGTTGGAAGCTAGTTTCTAGATATGCCTGAAGTAGTCCCCAAATTTATTTTAAAGACAGCTTCTAGAAATTCTTCCATCTTCTGGCAAACTTGGACACTCCTGCCAGTCCCTCTGGATGAGTAAGAGTATAGAAGCTACACCACTGAACTCGCTATTACTACAGGATTTCTCCATCCCTGAGGAAGTAGCCACAGTAACTGATGCCAATACTTCAGGAGATGAGTCACAGCATTCAGATAATTTCAATTTTTCAGATTGTCAAAGTGATTATCACTTTCATGTAGATGTAATTCATCTTAAAACATCTAATGAATTAAAAAAGTCTACATTTCATTTTTTTATGATAAGTAATGAAATTATTTTTTCCTCATCTCTGGGTCCCTGAGGTTGTTCAGATCATATTGTAGAGCTCGAATTGTGCCATAAGTGTAAGCTCTCCAGCAGTCTGACAGTACTCCCAAAAAAAAAATGTATAATGAAGTGGAGGAAGCATGTGAAAGTTGTGTTTTGTGTTCAGAAAGACACATTTTGTTATGATTTTATGAACCTGGAAAAACTAGAAAAACTCTATTTACACAGCTATATATTTTTCATAGCTTCCATATGCAGATTGCTCATTTGAAACTATCCTGATATACTGAGGTCCATTGGAAAGAGTGTGGCCAGCAGGTCAAGGGAAGTGACTGGTCCCCTCTACTGGGCCCTGGTGAGGACACATCTGGTGTGCTGTGTGCAATTCTGGGCTCCTCAGTACAAGAAAGACAAGTTGGTACTGGAGAGGGTCCAGTGGAGGCCATAAAGATGATGAGGAGTCTGAAGCATCTCATGAGGGGAGACTGAGGGAGCTGGATCTGTTTAGTCTAGAGAGGATTGAGAGATGCATATAAATATCTCTATGGCAGATGCCAAGAGGATGATGCCATACTCTTCCATGGTGTTCAGCAACAGGACAAGAAGCAATGGTCACAAACTAAAACACAAGAAGTTTCACCTCACCATGAGGAAGAGTTTCTTAGCACAGAAGATGACAGAGCACTACAACAGCTGCCCAGAGAAGGTATGGAGTCTCTCTCTGGAGACATTCAAAACCCACCTGTGCATATTCCTTTGTCACCTGCTCCAGGTGACAAATGATCTCCAGAGGTCCATTCCAACTCTGACATTTCTGTGCTTCTGTGAAAATAGTGTATTGTATGTATAATGCATGAATATAGAGAGAGACTTCATCTTCTTTCTTAAACTTTTGTAGAGTCTTCTTTTTATAAGTGCTAATCTTCTGAGTTATGTTTGTCACTTAAATATGTAGAAAAAACTGTGGGAAGAGAGGCAGGTTGTCAATGCAGTCTTTCTCCAAATTTAAACTTCATGTGAGTCGCAAGAACAAACAGTAAGAATTGAGTCCTTGAATTGTGGTGTGGAACTACAGCATCTTTGATCCTTTTTTGGGAAGTCTAGGGCAAAGTAGCTGCATGATGTCAGGATGACATGACCTCTTATGATTGTGGACCTTTAATTTTCATCAACAATCAAACTGGACCATGCCTTTAATATCTTATGTCATAAAATTTTTGTTTGATGAGATGAGGAATCTAGCACTCCACTTAGCATTAGTTCCAGTCACTAAACATTCACATTGCTAATACAAAACCCCCTATGTATTTACTAAAAGGAGAAATCAATAGCAGTTTCTATCAGTTCTACAAATGCAAATGGAGTTTATTTCTAGGTTCACTAGAAATAAAACAAAATCAGTACTGAAGAATTAAAATAAAAATTATATAAATGTTTGAAAGACAAGAAAACCTTTGAGAGCAATAAATAATTTTCTGTCTAAAACTATGAAAAAGGCTAAAAAATGTTTATTAGAATGTTATTAACCCAGGACTAGTCCAGGTTGCCATTATACCCTTAGTAAGGGTATATTTTTTTGGTTTCATTCAGTGAATATAGGGTTTTCAGAAGAATGTCTTGTCTTAGAAGTTTCAATATTTACTTATTTACTATAAATAATTTTCATGTTATTTACTTTTATTTCGTTCTTAACAGGAAATCCTGAAATGTTTTTTTTTTTAAAATAAGTATTATAAAAATTGCTGTCCAATTCTTTGATTATAATCAGTTAATCAGTTATGTCCAATATCAGTAAGTTCTGGATGATCAAAAATCCTAAACCAAAAAAATACAAAACTCTAATACAAAAATAATTCTATTAACTCACTTATGCACCATTTATTCTTACTGTATCTTCACAAGTAGGACACAATAAAGACAATAAAATTGTATTAGGCAATGTACCTGTGCAGAATTTCCTTTTGACATTGCATTTTTTTTTAATTATTTTGTTGTTGTTGCTGTTGATGTTGTTGTTGTTGTTTGGTTGGTTGGTTGTGTTTTGTTGTTGTTGTCGTCAAGTAATGTCCTTCTTTTTACTTTTAGTTGCCTGTTTGTGGCTTCTTTTGGCTTTCTGATCATTAATCTCTGTCTCCTTCTGAAACAGTCTCTTAATATCTTTCACTGAATGGATTTCCTCTGTATAAACCCTAAAACATGCTAACTGATCCTTTGTCATATATAATCTGTTCGGTGCTCTGATTATTATTTTTAAAAAAAAAATTGTTTTCAAATTTTTTTCATTGAATCCTCACAGATGCTTGAAGACAAATTCAGCAGCACTCAGAATCACCACAGTGACTGTGATAGCTTATGAAAATATGATAAAAACACACCAAATTGTAGTTGTTTGGAATAAATGTAGTCACAGCAATTAAAAGGATACCCTCCCTTAAATTTGGCTAACTTTACAGCACAGAGAACCCTTGGTTTTCTCTTTGTCCTTTTCAGACATATTTTTTAGCATCTGGCAATATTTGTTAGTCAAAATGTTAGCCAGCTACAGTGATGAAATTTAATTACTCTGTTGAATAAAAGATATCTGTCAATCATAAAAGATATGAAATTTACAAGAACTTCTGTTAAAAATTGTTTTACAAGCTACATGCTTATTTTTCAAATTAAGTTTGTGTATAACATAGAGTAACATTACAGATGCTCTCAACCAGCTCTACAAATAAGGCAATTGCTTCTTACACAAAATAATCTGTAGTAGTGTGATATTTGCCCAAAGTACAAAAAGGATTTCATACTGACAAGTGCTTCTAGAAAGTACTGTATGTTGCAGTTCAGCAAATGTTCTCCAACATTATAGTGAAATTAGATTTTTTTGTTGTTGTTCAGATATGACTATCAGTGGTAAATTAAATGCAGACGAGATATATTTTAATTAACTTCAGTTCTTCATTCTGTGAAGCCTGACATCTGATTTATATTTTTTTCTGGAACGCACATGTTTTCAGAGGAGGTGTTTGTGCCAAGTGAATCTTTTTGAGAGTGCCCCTGCAATGACATGGTTTTAACCCTGATGTCTCAAAGAGGGTTTTCCCTGAAACTTCGCTGAAATTAAATGAACCTTTTCATGCAATGAGGATAGAACAGAGCTCTGACTCCTTAAGTTTCCCTTGGTATAATAGAGCTTTTGATACCCAGTGTCATAAAAAATCAATTTATAAATATATATATATATATTTATATATTTTTAAATAAGCATATATATATAAAAATATGCACGTACATATCTCATTACTATGTAACACTATTTAGATTTCTACAGATGGAAATTATCTGTGGAAGTAAAAAATTTAGAAATCTATGCATTACGTGCAGACATTCTGGGTTACAGAAGATAAAAGAAAAATGAGGAGCAGTGTGTGTGTTGACAGCTCTTGATCAGTCTCTTTCAAAACGGGATGGCCTGAAGTTCCTTACCACAACACAGAGCATATTGCTCTATGTGTATGAGAAAAAGGGCACAGATATTATTATTTGAACTCTACTCACACTTGGCTGAGGCCACCACAGAAATTCATCCCCTCTCCAGTCAGCCACTTTGATTTCCTTTTACCAGTTCTTCCTAAGAAGTTATTTTCCTTCCAGATTAGAGAAACTTTTTGATCTTATTGAATCGGGTACCGATTTCTTGTAAAAACGCAGCTGAAGGTAACAACTATGTTGTATATGGCCAAAGATGAGAGAAGAGATAAATGAGAATAAGGCTCACATTTCTACATGTAATCACAGCATATCTGGTGCCCTTATCACAGGAGCTAGGAGCACATGTGGAAATGGAAAAGACAAGAAAGACTGGGACAACTTGTCAGTCAAACAACACTTGATTGTTTGGGTTTTTTATCTGTATCCTGCTGTCAGTTGTCTTTATCTACATATTCAAGGAACTTTTGAAACTACACTTTTCAATATCTGGATTTCATAATTTTTAATTTTCCATACCAAGTCAGATAAAGAACTATTAAATTTGTCTTTTTTTATTTGAATCCAGAACTAAGCAGAAAATGCAAATTTCTGTATATTGACAGGATACACTGGGATCCGGTGTCTTATTTTTGGGTTTGTTAACAAAATTTTAATGCTTCAGATTGATCTGAAAATAAGTCTAACTATTAAATAGATAAAACTATAATGCTAATAAAAATAATATCAAAATACTCAAGTCAGCCAAAAATTGTGCTGTAACTTATATTTTTGATGGAAGCAAAATGAAAATTGAATGCAAAACCAAAGCAGTTTGATACCACTTGTTTTTAATGGACTATAAAATTTAATTTATGTTTTTTTTAAAGGAAGCCTCCTGTGTCATATTGGCCATAACATGAACATTGAGATGTCAATATATCCTAGAGTTTAAAAGAAGCTTGGATTCACCGTTCATTTAGAATTACAGAATATTCTAACTTAGAAGGGACTCACAAGGATCATGGAGTTCAGCTCCTAAGTGAATGGCCTGTACAGGGATCAAACCCACAACCTCAGTGTTTTCAGGACCATGTTCTAACCAACATCTAGTTCAATATCAATGTTTCTTTTTACCCAATGAATTATGATGATTTATGTGCAGCACTTTTCTTGGAAAAACTGCTGTTCACTAGAGACTTGGTTGAGCTCAAAAAAGTGCATTTAATTTAGGACTGCAGGTTTCACTTGAATAAGATTGATGTAGCCCAACATCTTCTAAATATGAACTGAGAGAACAAAACTTACTTTCTTCAAAAGTATTAGAAACACACCAGAGATCATTAAACACAAGACTGTAAACCCTGTCCTACAGATATTATTCCCTACTTACAAAAGGGTAAATACAGAAGTTTTCCTACTGTACTTATAAATGAATGCTCAAAAGTGGCATAATAACTTGTAGAATTTGGATGTTCAGTTTACTGTGTTGTTCATGGACTAACTGTCTCCAGAGAATGTATACTTTTGCCCCTTAGAAAGAATTGTACTAGAGGTGAGCAACCAATGGAAAGCTTGTCTTGAGTAGCTTATTAAGCGTGAGATGACTCCTCCAAAGCTAATACATGAGAGATTTTATTTGGAAACAGTTCCTCTAGCTGTGGACTCATAATTTATTTTCAAATAGGTGTTGGTTCATGGTTAACTCAGTTGAGCACAGATCATACAATGATTTCCATCTGAAATGTCTGTGAGAAGTGCATTTACTCTCTGCCAAAAACAGGGAAAAGAAGAAAAGATGGAGAAATGTATCCTTTTGATGCTTTGGTGCATAGAGAGAAATCCATGGGAGAACTCATTATGGTGTAAAAACTTATTTTTACATTCCTGTCATTGTATCTGTTCCTATATTCCTTCATACTTTGAGTCAGCACCGGTCCAGGAGTACGACTAAAGGTGAAGTAAAGTGAACAACTTGTGTGTGTCTTGTAGGGTCTTCCCCTCACCATGAGCTCATCCTGTATCCTGCACATGTGTGTATGGTAAGCTGTCTATACAAATGTAAGTTCTGCTGTCATCATAGTCTCCTCTATTGGTTTCTTGCTAGTAGATACATTGCAGAAAAATTCTCTGTATTTTCATAATTCCCAAAGTAAAACTGTCAGGATTTTATTAAGAAAGAGAGAAGCATTTTAGCCTGTGACTGTGGTGAAAATCACTAGATATACCTTCCTAGATGTAAATTCCCCTCCATTTCAATAATTTCTCTATCTGTTAACTAGCTCTCTGCAAAAAAGGTAATCAAATTTACATGGAAAATCTTAAACCACATTATATTAAATAGATGTTGGCTGTATTTTGACATATTTGGGGTGATGTTAATAAATTCCAGCTCCATTTGCCACAGGACATTGATGTAAAAACAAGCATACTGGTTTTGGTTGGAAAGAATTCTATTAAATATAAGTATAAATTTCCATTTGTTTTGGAGTTTGTGAGGCAAAAAATGCAATCAATGAGAGTCATTAACAGCCCTGTAAATACACAGTGCAGAAATGGATCATTGGAAGTTGTGTTCAAATAGATTCAGAAGATGAGAAATGATGACAGTTCAAAATTTCACAGTTGAATTTAGCTAGTATATCTTGAAAGAGCCTCTGCTTTTGATAAGTAGCACAACATTAAAGAGTTGCTTCAAGCATTTTAGTGGGGATTTTTTAAATGTGTGAACTTAAAACCAGATATGCAATACTTTTTTCAGTGTCTGACTCCTTGGATAAAATGGTGGCATCAATGCTGAAGAGCAATTTATATTTAAGGACTACAGAAAAAATTGGGGGGGAAGGAGCGTCCTCTACACAGCTAACCCTTCAGATGAGTTATCTGGCTCCCAATTTGAGGGGGAAATTTTTCTGCACACCAGGGTAAATAATAAAAATCTCGGTTTACTTTGATTCATAGCATCTCTGTCTCAGACATGTCTGCTACTCAGCTTCCTGCTCAGAGTGCTGCTTTCTGTTTGAAGCTGTAAACTCCTCCTACCCATTTCAATGCCCTTTCTGTTACAGAATTGGAGACTCTGTATGCCTGAGAGCATGCTGAGGTCTCTTAAAAGTCAGAAGCCCAACCTTTACACTCAGTATGCTGTGTACATGTCCTCCCCATGTCACAGGTGAGACCCGGTGCTGACCTTCACTTTCTTTTCCCCAAAGAGAGTTGTGGCTCCGTGTTGCTGGTTGCCAGATCAGAGGCTGTAAGGTATTCAGCGGGATGCAGCAGCCTGCAGCCTGCAGCCTGGATGGTGTTCTGTAGGCCTAGCCTCTTCTAGCCATTTCAGCTCACAAATAAAACAAGCAAGCATTGCAGTGTCACTTGATGTTAGCAAGAAATCAGGAGCCATTTTCATATCCCTCCCTCCAACCTTGCAATGAAACGAAACTTTCTGAAACATTTTTAGGCTTTTCCCCCACCCCCCTCCCCAAATATGCAAATACTGATGGCTTTCCAAGTGTTTTACATTTGTTCAATTAGCCAGATGGATTGCTCTGTTGGTTTGTTTTTCAGTCCCGTAACTGGCTGGTTTCCTCAGAGCCCAGCTGCTAGCAGCTTTCTCTCCAGACTGGTGCTACTGTTGGCTTAGCCAGGTGCTGGCTGATGTTGCCAACTAAAGCATCTCAGGGGTAAAGCTATGCTTTTCAGAAGTGTGTTCTTAATTTTGACTTCTGAGAATGTTCCCTGGGAGGCTTTGGCTCTTCAGCTTTCTCTCTGAACCTGGTCACCTAGATACAAATTCTCCCATTCTTTGGTCAGTGTGACCCAAGAAATTATATTTTCATTATCCTCCCCTCTCTTATCTGTGTGCAATGACTTGGGTATTGTAGTTTTCTCCAGTCAGCTTACAGGACACATGATTGTGGCATTCCTGTGGTGTGATGACTTTTATTGGTTTCCAGCTGTTACAGTTTTTGAGGTAAATTGTCAGTACAAATTGCTGGTTTTTTTCATTTTTGTGCTTGATGCATTTTTTCTTGGGGCATGCAACAGTATATTCTGACCTAAGTATTACTTTGTCAGGTTTTTAACATTTTAAGTTTTAAGGTTTTTATGATAATACCATTCCTAAACTGTGATGAGAAAATGAAGTATTCTGTAAGTACTAATGACTTTGGTAGGTTTGATTCAAAACATTTGTCCAAGCTGAAGTGTCTTTCCTCAAAAACCATTCCATACCCTTTTCCTTCACAGAGTACGGTTAAGCAAATGCTGTATTTCCTTGCTTTTCAAGACAGGATCAACCATACCCAACCATCTCTAGCAAATGTTTGATAAACTTCATCAGATGATTAAACCATTGCATATCCACCTTGAGTAACCTGTTACTAGTCCAACAGTACGAGAAATCTTCTAGTTTGCCAAATCCTGTTCTTTCCCATCTCTTTGTAATTTTTTTCAAATTATTTTAGCAAAGATTGAACGAGATTTAGTATTAGTAGAGCGGAAGATTGGGCTTCTCAGACTCCTTAGAAAATATTTTCTGTAAAAGATGCTTTCATCAGAGAGCTGAAAGGGGCTGTGGTAGATTCTAAGTGCATAAGACAAATGGAATTGTTACTCTATTATTTTTACATTAAAACTAAAGCAGTTCCTGTGGTTCAAGTGGAAAACAGTAGTAAAGAATAGTTTTGCAATTTGCATGTGTATGTATGGAAATAGATCATCAATTTTCATGGCAAATTACTGGAGTCATGTATGTTTCTAAGAGGTAAGGACTAATTCCCTTAAATGCAATTTCAGATACTGTTTCTTTATAGTACGTCTGCTGTCTTACTATTTACCAATTTATTTACTCTTTGGCAGCGTCTGAATACAGTATTTGGACCATATATATCACAAAATTTTTGATAAAACCTTGAATCTGTAACTAACTGTTGTGCATATATTTGAAACAATTTTACTAAGTTTTCTAAATCACCTGTTTCAGAGGGAGATAGAATCTTTAAAATATCTGTGATTATGGCCTAGCTGTCCACTTGTATGGACGTCTTTTCTGGCTAGGAGTGACTTGACAGAATCTACTTATAATATTATTCCACTTAAAACTAATTTCTATGAAATTTCAATTATATAACAAGCAGCCATTCAGATGTTAAAAAAGTATGATCTATAGATAACAATCCTGCTTCTTCACATCATGTGTGTATGTGTGTACTAGTGTTGGAAAGCTGGTAGGCACTGAAAGGAATGATCCACAGCAACCTCCACCAAGCAGACTGAGGGCTTGGATTGTGGTCTTCCTTTCCTTTTTTCTCTGAACAGCTGTTCAGTTTCATATACAAAAAATACAGACATCGAAAGCAGGGATCTGTTAGATTACTTTTTACCCTATGAATCCGCATCTCATCCTGTAGCTGAAAAAGTGATTGTGTCAGGTTTTTGTGGGAAAGTTTTAGTAGTAAGGTGACAAAATGTCAAAATTAATGTAATTTGGCTAATGTGCAGTAAATAATATATTGATTGGTGCACTGAATGATAAAAAAACCCAAAAAACAAATAACAACCAAAAAAAAAACCCAAACCCCAACAATGAGTAGCTCCACAGTCAGTGAATACCATTCATCGCAGGAACTGGATCATTACGGGCAGTATGTTGGTGACAACATACAATTATTGATATGAAACTTGCACCATAAAACATAAAGCACTTAAAGATTGATGTATTTCTGGCCTTTTCTAGCTCTTGACTTCTCAGAGTTAATGTAACATACTTTTCATGTGAATATAAAATGAAGGTCATTATGTTCTAGTTATATTCAATTGCATGTTCAGGAATGGGAGTATATTACTTGCAGTAATCAAACATGCATTCCAGTTCTCAAAAGAGATAATGCAATATGTTCTTAACTCAGTGGAGTACATTTAATATTATGGCAAGACTTTCCAAATAGATTTATAGTGAAGAAAATGAGGTGAAGCATTAAGATACTCTGAGTCATTACTAATACTTTATGAGTCAGTATTCTTTGCTTCAAAACTATGAAACATCCTTTCGAAAGATGCAACAAAGCAGTGCTTCTGGATTTTTCTTTTAAACAATAACTCACTTAGCAAGCACATTTTCATCTACAAAGATGTTATTAAGCAGAATTTAATATAACTAGATGACAAGCTTTTATGTCTGAAAATGTTTACTTTGTGTAAAAGTATATTAATATATTGAATAATACATCTGAAGAAGGTCATTGCTTTCAATTATTGATAACATTTCATTCTAAGATGTGCGTATTTTCTAACTGTGGTGTATTTCCAAAGTTTTAATCAAATAATTGAATTTCTTTAATCAATTTGTTCTCATGATATTATGCCATATATGCTAATTATGCTATACCATAATTTAAAAATAATTTAATATGCTTTTTACAGTGCTATACTCTGAGGAAGGCAAAATTTAGATGATCATCTTTTACAGAATAACGTAATAGTTCATCCATTGTCCTACTTCTGTGTAAATAAAGAATTCTTTGAAATGTGATTTAATTAAAAGTTCTAGCTTCCTTCTCAAATTTAAAGACTGATTTTATTTATGTGAAGAGATATTCTGGAATTATATATTTAGGATCTCACTGTAATTAATTTTGAATGTGTTGCATCATCCAAGAGGGAAAAGGGACAAAATGGAGGTCATCTAATGCAGAAGTCCCTCAATACTTGAATGAGGATGGAGAGATAAAGTCTGTGAGGCAAGTCATGGTCCTCTGCTGGAGCTTGTGGTGTATTTGAACACAGAAAATAAATTTTAATAGAAATTTGACTGTGTCCAAGAAAGCTTGGTGTAGGCTTGACATACTGTCTGTCAACTCCTGTCCCTGGCACCCATTATCTATGACAGTAGACTGGCATGTCATGACTATTATAACCTCTGTGATAGGGTGAGCATTTTGGTAGTCTATTTTTTGTCTAAATAGATTTGAGACACAGGCATAGCCTACAGGAAGTGTCTCCATTTCAGCCCTTTCAAATGCCAATAAAGCTTTTCAAGCAGTTTCCTGAGACTGATAAAAGTACTTTTTTTTTTTCTTGCAACAGCTAAAAATTCTTTTGATGTGGAATTGTTTTCAATTTGTTACATATATTTTGGAAACTATGACCTGCATTTCCTGTGCTACATGGGATGCTAATGGTTATTCCAGTATCCTAATTAATTTCTTCTTTAAATGTCAGGACATTTTTCAACAATGATGAGGAATGTTGCAGTTATTTTGAATACAAATTATATATTTGGATATGGTTTGGGCCTAAAGAGTTCTTTTCCCTTCTGGTAGAATTTTTAAAGAGGTCTTTCAGTGCATATAAATTGATGAATTACATTTTTGGCATTTGTAATTTACAGCAGTTCAGGTATAAAGATGAAGAATTTGAATGTCTCTTTCTTCCTACTCTTGAATCTACATAGAGATTAATCTCTTACCTAAGTAATGCTGAGTTATCAATCATTCATGCTGTTAAATGTCAGAGGCAAAGAACACACTGTGCAGTAAGACTGAACTTATGTTTTAAAGAAAAAATATTCTGTTTCTCAAAGAGAAGGAAAAAGTGTTTTATTTTTTTAATCATATTTACTTGAAAAATGCTAAGGCTTGAAATTTCCCTACATAGTTAAAATCTATGTTGTGTTGTTGGAAAAACTTATTTAAAAAAAACAACCAACCAACCAAACCAAAAACACCCCCGCTCCCAAAAAAAAAGAAAAAAAAAAGACTTAACTGATTTCAGTTGCAGTCTTTGCCTGACATAGAGGAAAACAGTCTCCTACCTAGTGAGAGAAGGGCATTAAAATAGGAGACTACTAAGAGTAATGACTCAAATTGGTTGTCAGTGATATAACAGAGGAAGAGGTAGAAGAGTGTAAGACCAGAACCACGGTTGAAAAGGAAGGCTATGAAAAGCATAGGGCTTTCTTGGTGCCACTAAGAAAATACTGCCATTTCTCTTTCTTTGTGGTTTTGTTTTTTGTTTTCTCCAACTACTGTGTCTTGATAAAACCTCTCCACAAGAGAGCTCAAAATAGAAGGAAAATACTTTGAAGTTTGGAAAGTTCAGGTAATTTTATGATCCTTCTGTGTTTGCCTATGACCAGATGTTTTTCTTCTTCAGAAGTAAGGGAAAAATGTACCTTTCTTTCAGCCCCAAAAGTGTTTTAGGGTAATGACAGTAAATTTTTCAACCTGAATGAAATATTCATGATGTGTTTTGACCTAGATGTCAAGGCCCTTTACCATCTTTGTTGCCCTCCTTTGGACACTCTCTAAGAGCTTAATATCTTTCTTATATTGTAGTGACCAAAACTGCACACAATATTCAAGGTAAGACCACACCAGTTCAGAGTAGAATGAGACAACTATTGCACTAGCTATCGTGTAAGAACAGGTTTTAGGGAATTTAATTATTATTTTATTATAAATAAGGAAAAGACTAAACACTTCAAAGGGAAAACCAGAATTCTATATACTCATTCTGAAACTAATTTTATGTAGCAGAGCACATTTATCAGAAAATATGTATTAGTCACTATTTGCATATACATCTCACAACTTTGTGTACAGCTGTGGAAAGCGGAAATGCACGTGCATCTATATACTCTCTTACTTTCATGAAGATAAAATTATTTACCTAAATTCTTATAACAACGTCAAAGTGCCTACGAGAATTGGTGGGGTTTTTTTGCCAGAAACTACTCTTAGGGAGGGTGCTGTGCAGGGCCAGGATCTGAACTTGATGATTCTTGTGGGTCCCTTCCAACCCAGCATATTCTGTGATATTTTGCATAAAGTACATCCTCACACTAATATTTGCTAAATCCAAATTTTTGAGTGTGTTTGGGTTGTTAGAAACAGTCATTAAGTTGTTATTTGGAGTCTTCAAATTAACTGCACTGTGGTAAATGACGTTCAAAGCATAGTCCCCCGTTCCCATCCTGCCCCTTGGTCCCCAATGGACTCCAGGTTCATAAGCACACACACACATCCCTCCAGTACCATCACGGATTCTCTCTCTGCCTTACACACTTGCCTGCATCCTGGTCCCCTTACCTGTTTCATAGTCCCTGACTCCCTAGGTAGTCCAGTTTGATGCCTGCTTGCAAACTTGTCTCTCATGCACCCCACGTTCACAAGTCCTCTGGAGAGCAGGAACTCTGTGTTGACCTAATACCCTGGCCCAGACCTGAGGATCCTATACTTGACATGGAGTTCAGGTCCAAGCTTGAAAGGAATCTATCTATGCACAGACCCACACACAAGTGTACACTCACTGGGTTTGGGGAAGATGCAGACATGTGTCAGCCCACAGCAGCTGGCAGCAGGCACACAGGCTGTGACCTGTGGTCCTGTTCCAGCTGCCCATGCAGAGATCCTCACCCACGCCAGTCTTCCCTGTAGCAGGTTTTTGGAACAAACCCACCCACACATACCAACACACTCTTCATTCCAGCCCCTAGAGCTGGAAGTTGAAGACCCCAGCTCACTTCAGTAGCTGATGCTAAGACTCCACTTGCTGCAGTAGCAGAAAACACAGGCCAGAGATGTTTATATTCCCAGTCCAATTTTGATAGCTCACACCCAATTCACTCATGTTGCTCCCCCCAGGTAGCTGGCACTGTGTGCATGCATGGCACACGTACACGTAGGGTAGAAACTGAGATTATTCTCAGACAAGTGTACTGACTGGCCCCATTTTGCACACAACTGACCCCTGTTATACTCTTTTCTATTTACTCCCCCTTTCGTATCCCCTTTGCTTGCACATTGTCTCATCAGTTAGCATAGTCCCTCTGCCCCCCTTCCACAACATCCTGGGCCCTCATGTTTGCATCCTTAACAATTGCAAAGACATGGTTTACCTGTAGTTTCTTGGTAGCCTGTCAATTATTGTGCTGGATCAGGCTCATTTCTGGTTATTGTCTTCATTAAGGCTAATTGTTCAGGTTTTATATCTTTGTCAGTTTGTCTTCCTCCCTTTCCTTACCATCCCTATTTTGCAAGGTCATTAGTCAGACAATCATACTGAAGAAAAACAAAACTTTCTCACCTCCACATATCCTTACTTGTGTGACTGGCTGGGTTTATTATCATGACTTCCTCCATCAATTGTCAGTCAGGTTTGTCTTTGTATATTCTTGTTTATGGCTCCTTTGACCACGTACCTTTAAAAGAGCAGACACTGTGCTTCTGCATACTCTTACAGTGTTTTGTTCATTAGTAAAATGATTTTACACATAAATTTTCATTTACAGCAAACTTTTATATTAGTGAATCAGTGATGCCTAAACTGCATTATCTTTGGACCTCAAGGCTTGGTTTGTTCAGAGCATCTAGTCAGAATGGATATTAACCTGAAATACTCTATTCTTTGCAAATATTTTGGTTATATACATATATATATATATATAATTAATTTGGCATGTTGTCAATGATATACTGATTATGGGAATACAGGTCACTCTGGCTTATATTTTCCTTTTTCCCATGGGATAAATCTAGAACTATATTTGTAGAATTGCTCCATGTTTATCAAATGTTTCTGAAATCAGACTGTTCCCTGTGTTTTTGATCATAGTTACTGAAAATTGCAAATTTTGTAGATCTGTAGTTCACTTAGAAAACAAACTATACTTTCATGCCTAAAACAGTAGTTGCATCATAGGCTACAAGCCTGATGTGTGCAAAAGTGCTAAGGGAGACTATTCAGCATCCATACTGTGGGCTAAGACTGAGGGATGACACTGAGTGGGAAGATAAGAAGATCATTCAGGCTGGTAATGCTAGATTTTATTTCAGCTTTTGAAAATGTCAGAAACACTGTCATACTGAAAAGGTTGACTGACAATGCAATCACTGATATCTAAAGAACTAAGATGAAGCTTTATCTGCAGTTCAAGAAAGTATGTGCAATTAGAAAAGTGTTTATCTTGCTGAGATAATAAGAGAGACAAGATTAGATCTCAAGTTAAGTTAAACGAAACAAAATAAAATACCACCCCACACCCTCCAAAGAAAAAACACCTAATCTCCCCAAAAAAACCCAATATACAAAGAAACACACAAACAAACAAAATCAAAAAAAACCTCAGAAAGACAGAAAAATAGGAGTTGGAAAAAAAAGTTTTAGAGCTTGTAGAAGCAAAGATAGATAATGTACTCCCTGTTCCTCAGAAGCCAAAGATAAAATCACCACTTTCTTTCTTTAGACTTTTATCTCCTGTCATCTGAATTTATCCTGCTTTTTTGTCCTGTTCACAGGGTAGAGAAAGTAGATAGAAAGCACAGACACCCCCCAATTTGCTGTGAAATCTCCCTGCTCTGCATGCAGTGCACATATCTTTGTTCATTTCCATGTTCTGTGTGAGCAAGGATGATGCATCTTTCTTTCCATCTATTCCATTGTTGATGCCTTTGACTGATGTTGCAAAAGTATATGATGACCTAGGTAAGATATGGACAGGAATTGCCTGATTATTCCCAAATCGTTCTACTTACCTGCTGAGTATGTTCTGTGTGCTCTTTCTTTTCATTTACTCTATTTATGATACTGAACAAAGGAAGTAGAATTCTCTTCCAGAGCAAGATTCCAAGTGGTTTTAGGTAGTAACCTAGTTTTCTAAGATTAAGTGAACCCTAAGAATAAATCCATTGGCCCCATGGACCCCACAGCCAGATGTTTCAGACCCTGGATTATAGCTCAGAACATGTCATTTAATTACTGGAGTCATGGATATATGTTACAGATGGAGGTTCATGATCATCTAGTTGCCAAAAAAGGAAGTTGGTTTGCCTTTCAGTGGCAAAAATAGTCTTTACAGCTAAGTACTCTTTGGTTTCATAGAAGTCATCATCACTTTGTTCTGGTTTGTTTCCATCTAATTAAGATAATGAAAGTGATAAGTAATAGAATTTGTAGAATAAATATGATCAAATAACAAACTGGTAAAATTCTTTGGTGTTATATCCAAAACTATTTTTTCTCTGTGAATTCATTTGCTTAAAGGAAATGAAGCCTAGAGAGATGAGTACTTTTCAATACTCTTCAGAGAATCAGTTAATTTTATCAGGCTTTCATACTGCCACTAATAACATCATCTGAAAAAATGCCTTTTCCATTCAGAAAGTTCAGAAAAACATCGGAAGGTGGTGGCTACAATTCTATCTGCTTAAGTTAATAAAAACAAAGGAACATAAAAAGGAGGTATCTGCTTTAGCTAATGAAAAAAATCAACAATGTATTGTGCTAATGTTTCAGAAACAATATTCTGTTGAAATAGCTTTCTCTTTTTTTTTTTGTCAGTGTACAACAGCTAATAAGTTCTGTTTAATGTTTCATTGTTCTGCTGTGAGATAAGAGGAAAAAAGCCTGTGAGTGAGAATTAGATCTTAAAAGTTGTTTATCTTGACTTTAGCAAGGTTTTAGGCATGGTCTCCTACAGTAGTCTTTCTGGAAGTAACAATCTGGAGGGAGTAATACAGAATGAGTGAAAAAATGATTGCACAATTGGGTCAGCGGAGAGTGGTTAGTGCCTGGTGTTATGCCTGGAGATCAGTAATAACTGGAGCACCTCTGGGGTGTCTTGGATCTGGCCTATTTCTTATCTCTATCAGTGACCTACAGGAGGAAGTGGAAGGTACCCTTTGCAAGTCTAAGAAAGACAATAAACTAGGGGCGGCACTTGACGAGAATGGAGGCAGGGGTGCTCTGCCGTACATGCGGGGCAGGCTGGAGAAATGGGCTAAAAGAGACCTTGTAAAGTTGAGCAAGAACTAGGGCTGGCCCTGAAACAGATGAGGCCCTTCGATGGTACACACTGTGGGCACAAAAGCTGAGAGCAGCCCTGAGGGAAAGTTTCTGGGGCCTCATGGACAGCGAGCTGAGCCCCTGCTAGCCATGAGCATCCTGGCCTGTGTGAGCAGGAGCATGAGCAAAATGGGAACTGTTATCACCTTCTGTTCAACACTCATTAGCCCACATGTGGAGAGCTATGGCCACCATTGTGCTCCCGGGGAAAAGTAAAATATTATCTCTGTGGAGTGAGGTCTCTGGAGGGGATGGTCAGGACGTGAGTGCATTTTCCTTATGAGGGGAAGCTGAGGGGACAGGACTTGTTCAGGCTGGAGATGAGTGAGTTCCAAGGGCCCTCATAGTCACCTTTGTGGATATGTTTATAGACAAGTTTGTTAGGAGGACGGAGGTAGGATCCTGCTTGTGGCTCTGAGCAGGAGGTTAGACTGGAGACCTCACAAAGTTTACCTGATCAGCCTGGATGATTTTATGTTTTCATGAGCTCCAAAAGAACATAATGTCACTAGGCATTTTGATTTCCAGGAAATCAGTATTTTTAGGGAATTTTAGGTGCACCACCTCTTGAGCTTAAAATATGAATTATAGAACTTCCATTTACTACAATAGGTCAGAAGTTTACTTATGTGGGGATTTTTTATACAGTGAGAAATTTCACCTACATTCTCACTTTTCTCTTTTCTTTCACACACATCCCAGCAAATCTTGAGATGTGTGAGAATTTATACCTGTGCTTTTGCACTGTTTAATTTTCTTTATATGTGCTATTTTTCTTCTGTTGTCCATTGACAACAATTGAAGAATGAGGAAGCCTTTTTTTTAATAATTTTAAATAGGAACCAATTAGTAGGGGTATTTTAATTATGTGGGGGTATTTCATGACAAGGTGCTTTTGTCCTTTATCTTAAAAAAGGCCAACTCTTCTCCTTAATGATGACAAAAGCATGATTGATTTCTGACAAAAGAAAAAAGATTATATGTAACATTATGCATGACTTTCACTGCAAAGAGTTTTCCTTTGAACTAGAAACTTCTTTAATATAGATGAGAACAGTTCTACTGAATCTTTAAGATAATAACTCTAATTAGGGTTCATTTGAATTTTTAGTGCCTACAGTTTGAATAATGATGCAAATGAAAGGAATATTTGTCATATTTTAAAGTGTGCAAGTATGTGCGTGACCAAAAAAAGAATAAAATATTCTCTTTATTTTAGGACTATTTTTCTTTCTTTTCATTTTTTTTAAATGAGGCTAGTTTGAAAGGATTTAAATATAGTGCTGTTTTAAGAATTTCAAAAGTATACTTGTCATACCGTACTATCCCTACAAAGCAATCTGTCATAAAAAAACAAACAAACAAACACACAAAAACAAACAAGCAAACAAAAAACCCCAAAAACTTTATATTGGTGCACATCGCACTTAAAACTGATCATAAAACTAGAATAGAAAATGTACTTACCTGAATGTTCAACTAGGCGTGTGCTTTAGTTCACTATAAAACAACTGTGTCAGCATGTGGGCATCTTGTCCATCTTTCCTTGAAAAAACAAAATTATGCAACTTGGTGATTAATAGCATGCAATATCTTATGTTTAGAAGAAAAAAAAATCAAATACATTAAAAATAAATTTGCAGTGACCATTTTTAAAGGTCAGTTTATCAAGTACTGAATTCATCAACACACTTTGCTTCCAAAGTCTTTTCCTCATATCCAAGGAGTAGAAACCCTGAAAAAACAATGGTGTCTCCACTATGTAATGCTTAGAAGCTTTGCACGTTGCTCTGATTTTTCATGATTGCCATATACATTGGTGAATTGCTGCTGTAAAGACCTTCCCACCCTTGTGCTCTCACTCCTTTCTCCCTCTCCTTTTCTTCCTCACACCCATCCCTCTCTTTCTCTCTCCTCTCTCAGATATAAGTTCATACTTAGTCCTGTGCCAGCTCTAGCAACTGTGTAGCCATCTAATGAGATCAGCTTGTTGGTCTGATGGAAATGAATATTCCTTTTTGGTACTGCTGGGGCTTCAGGGGGAGTATGACAGTATAGATTTAGCATGGTTTGCATGGACTCTCTGGAATAATCAAGTAGGAGCAAGTGCAATCTCAGAAACAAGCGGTTTCACCCCACCATTATCAGCATGACACAAGGAATACTTTAAAGAACAATGGAAGAACTATTGAGGNGTACTAGATATGCCAGCAGAGACTGTAAAATGCTTGCCACTCTGGGTAAGCATCACTATTACTGCCTGATGCAGATCTTAATATGGATCTCATTAAAGCAGTATAATTTATTTACAGTATTATGCTGCAAAAATTTGTCTTTTTTTGGGGGGAGGAATATTTTCAATTTACATCAAAGTGCATTTATTAGAGGAACATGCTTGAGGACTAAGGATGTGAGTTAATGCTGCTGCAAGTTGAATAACCGTTGTTGACTGCGAAGACACAATTTTTTATCATCTATGTAAACAATTCACTCATGTTTCTGCTGAAAAACTCTCTTATCTCAAAATAGGATATTAAAAAAACAAAGAAACAAAAACAATCTGATGAACTGTAACTCTGCCACAAACCAATTTAATTAAATTATAATCCTCTTTATTTTTAATCTAATTCTGTTATAATCTCCCACTTAATTTCTGATGGTTTGAAGTAGGTATTTTTTCTTTGCTTTCTCCCTTTCTTTGTACTCGCTCCATTTTTTTTTTTAAATACTGAGCAGTTTTTGGGGTTTTTTTGATGACTCTTGCATTGCTAGAAAAGTGTTCCAACTGGTCTAATTAGTATCCAGTAAAATGCAATAAAATTTAGCTTTCAATTAGTCATCAGGGTCAAACACTGTCCTCTTGAGCATGAAGTATAAAAATTCAATGCTTTAATCTCTTTATTAAAAGATTCTCTTGGGTTACAGAAGCAGATTAAAAATTATACTATCAAAGACAGTGAGTCTGCCAAATGGGCCTTTGTAGCTAACTCTGAAAAACTGGGAATATTTTCAACAAGTTAGGGAATAAAATGAGAGATAGAGAATATATTCTCTAGGAAACTGCATGATCTAGCATTATTGCAAATGGAAATAAGCCTCATTTCCTTCTAGAAAAAACTTTTTGTATGTCAAATTTGCTTTCAGTGTATTTTTTAAAATGTTGTTCTAAAAATTGTTAGTTTTGCTCATATCTGGTCCTTAAAACACACTCATTGGACATATATTCAAAGATAATTAAATGAAAAAATGCTGTCATATTCATTGTCTAATACCAAAATACATGACTGTCATATTAAGATATTCTTTCTTTGGATCTAGTGTTATGCAGGCAAAACATGATTGTAGCACCCATAAAACCCCACCAAAAATCCAACCAAACCAAAAACCACAATAAGGTTATTGGTGAATCAGGTATTCATTGCAGTCTGTTGTGTATAGTTGAATTTCACACTTCTTCCCTTACTATGTTTAGCTTTTTTGTATGTTTTTTTTTCTTCATTCTAATATCCTATACCAGAGCTGCATTTGTTTGCTTCTTTCTCTCTCTCTCTCTCTCTCTTTCCCTCTGTCTCTCTCTCTCTCTGTTTGCTGGGTTTGTCGATTTGATTTTTCCCACAAGCAGGTGTGTGAGCATGGCAAGTCAAAGTC
The DNA here is from genome assembly GCA_013396655.1 of Campylorhamphus procurvoides. NCBI lineage: Eukaryota > Metazoa > Chordata > Aves > Passeriformes > Dendrocolaptidae > Campylorhamphus > Campylorhamphus procurvoides. The sequence goes on along the minus strand of WBMV01002340.1, from coordinate 130,343 downwards.
TCCCTGTGTGACACTTGGTAAATAGGATTGTAGTAGAGAACACAGTGGAGTTTGGTCCGTGGTTTTCAACATCTAATAGCTATGGGCATCCAGCCAGTTTCTTTAGACATTACTAATCATCTAGTCTTTATTTCCATATGTAAATTAATGCAATCATAGAATGGGAAAGTGTACAACTTGTAAAATAAAATTGTACTTTGAGTACAATTATAATGTAAAAATAGCATATTTTTATTACACACACATGAATGTTTGAATACATATATTTAAATGTCTACATTATTATCTTAAATTATATGTAGATTCGTGATTAAGATATGTATATAATCTCAATTTTAACATCTCTTTTAATCTCTTGAATCCTGCACAGTCTCAATATATTTGTCATATTTATTTTTGTATATATTATATATATTTTTGTACATATATATATAAGGCTCTTCATCAAAGTTTTTTATGATTAGAGCTCTACAGTGAAGAGCTCCATCTTTTTCCTTCTTATGTATAACATCACTTTGGCAAAGGGAGGAAATTCTTGGGAATGGATATGTGTAGGGTTAGCCTACACAGGAAAAAGTTACTGTTGAATAAACGTTTCATTTCTGTTTTGTGATAAACATAGCAATATTTTCATCATCTGAAATTTCTGAACTGTCCTGATTGACTGATAGTAGTTATGGCTAGATGTAAAATAATATTCAGTTAATATTTTTGCTCCACTGTCACAAATTAGATTTCACAACCCATATAGAGTGTATAAAGAACCATGAGAGGTAATTTTTCGTGTGTTTATATAGGTTTCTCTTCCTTTTTTACCCCAAGGGGGATATTAAGTCTTTCTTATCATTGCCTGTAGAAATCACAAAATAAAATTAAGTCATTCATAAGATAGAGTGGTAGTGGTGAGATACTATGCTGTAACCAATAAATCATGCACTACTAACATTTTTTGCAATTTAGGGGAAGACCATGTCTTAGGAAGAACTTTTCATATGGCATATTTTGCAATGAAAAATAGTCTGTAGAATATGTTGTCATGAAGTTTTAGGAAAAAAAAATGTTTAATGACATTCAAAATTGTTTGAATAATTTTTACAACTTTGTTTCCTACACCATTGAAAGATATAGAAAGATTCACTATGAAAATTGATTGTTTTAAAAGCTTAGAGATTTTGGCAATACTTCTAGAAATTATATCACTGTTAATATAGTGTATATATCCAGATCTGAATATTTTTGCTGTCATCAGTGGTACCATATCCTGCAATAGGACAGTAGAAGAATATCACTTCTTGCTCATAACTTCAGCTGGATTTGATTTCATACTTTTTTTAAGAGTAGAAAGTGGAACCTCTAGGTACTTTCTTTGGCTCTGCCCAATATGCAGATGTTTTAAAGTCTTGGAGCTTGTCAGTGAGGTCAAATACAAAACTTATAAACTCTTGTTCAACAGAAGATTGTGGAATACCATTACAGCTTTTATTCTTTTCCTTCACCTAACCTTTTTGCTCTCTGAATGCGTTATGTCTTTTTATTTTTGTATTACAGAGATATTTACCATCAGAGAAAAATTCTGCCTTCACATATGTGCAGAAAGTCTCATTCACATCAAAGGATGTTCCTCTCTATCTATATGGTAAAGTCAAGGTCCTCATTCTGGAGAAAGAAAATAGTGAAACATAGCATGGTGACATGTATTTGTTTTGAATTGGGCAAAGAGGTGTCCTGAGTAGCAAATCTGAGCAAGATCGTTGCATAAAGATTTTAATATATTATAATTTTGCAAATCTCAGCACAAAGTTCTGATCATCTTGCAATTAATAGAAGCATATGTAAGATCTAGAGTTAAAAGCAATTCTCTCTATACCAAAATAAAATTGGTGTCTGTATCACAAATTTCACCGGCAGCTATATGAGACCTCATCCATGCTTTGAGAATGACTATTAACAATGTTAGTTATTCCTTTACCTTCAATATTAATGGTGACTCACTTTTTCTTGTCTATATGACTGCAATATATAGTAATATATACTGTGCAATATTAAGTGACATATGCAAGATATATAAACTTATTCTCTGAAATGGTACTATTTTGAAGGAGACAGCTAGCAGAAACAAAGAGGCATAAGTAAGCAGAAGAGTATATAGGATTTCTCAATGAATTTCTGTAATTTCGCTGTCCCACTTAGACTGACTTGATTAGCAACAGTAAGTGCACCAACACTGCTTTTAGCCTTCTGTTACCTCAAGCTGAGTTGATGCATCTAAATAAAACAAGGTAGGAGACCATACTCTAGCTTTGAGACCAAACTATATATTACCTATCCTTGAATTTTCTCTTGACCGTTTGGTATGACAGCTGCTGTAAGATGTATGAATATAATTTTTGTTTATATTTTTTTTCCCTTTTCATATTGCCTAAAATAGGGTGAAGATGGAATCACAGGCTACTTTCATACCAGGAAAGGGATAGTACATATTGAAATCCCTGAAGTGTGGCAATTGAGCAAATGCAGTTTAGAGCAAATGATGTAGAAGCCTAGAAATTCATGCGTAAATTTGAGTTGTATTTAGTGAACAAGTTTAAAGCACACAGAAACTTGCACTTATTTGTGCAGTCTGTTGTATATGATGTCTCACTTGGTGCTTCGTGACAGATTCAGATCTGAGCTTGTGAAAGTACCTTCCCTACTTTCCAGACCCCATCTGATCCTTGCACAGCTTTTGTTGGTTTTCTTGTTGTTAAGCTTGTGTTGGCTTCATGTCTGAGACTAAAACTTCTGTTTAAATAGAAGTCATGAGAAACAAAACAACCAAAAAGCTATTATGGGTTTTTAATGATGCTTGTAAGCTTGTGAAACTGCATGAAGTTGATGATACTTATGTACATCCTTATTTGCAACAGTTCTGTACCCACAGAAACAATTTTTATGCATATGGATTTTTCTACAGCAGGCTTATTCAATCAGGTCTGAGTCACTGAATTTAAAACATGCAATATCCTTTTCTCTGCTGGTCTGAATGAGAATGAACAGAGATATTACTTTCAAAAATATTAACTGAAACCTCCATCCTTCTTAGAAAACAAAGTATAATTTATTATTCTTTCACATGGTCATTTTATCTCAGTCATATATATATTTTTTTAAAGTTATTTCTATCCCTAGATCTTTTTTGTTTATTTGATTTTTAATTCTCACAATGCCTTAAAAATAAGCTACAGATAAATTTAGTAGGAAAGATTAGGAAATCCACTAAAATATTTGACTGAACTATATAAAATTAGTCTGCTAAAAAGAAGGTGACTTTATAAGGAAGCAGATAGTAATTTTGTTATAAACTAATAACAAGAATTTTTCTTTAATATAATCCCATTTTATCTTATTATTTTGCAATGTATTACTCTGAAGATCTCCCCATCACTGTGTTTAGACTCCTTTCTAGGAGTCTTCTACAGCAACTACAAATGTGTAAGGTTTCCAAAATCAAAAGTTTTAGAAAAACTGTAATTCAAACACCAAAATATGCTGTATATGAAAATGTAAAAGGATAGACCGTATGAAAAAATGAAGTTTTATTTTTAAAGGGAAGGAATTACAACCATCCAAAAGGAGATAAAAATTGATTTAAAGTTCCAATCTCTTCTGCAAATCCTTGTGTCGTGGTCCGCCAAGGGTTAAAGGAAACAGTCCACACCAGTGCGGAGTAGGAACAGGAGTGAACACTTTATTAGGGTGCATGGGACTCTTATGGGGTTCGGTCGGAGGATTCTGGAACTTGGGTGGAGTTAGGGGCGGATCACGACATGAAAGGAAAAGGGAAGGAGGGTTTACAACTAAAATGGGGAAACTGGGGGTGACTAGCCTTATATAGGGATGCTGCATTGCACCACTGGCTAGCCAAATGGGTACGTGAACCAATCAGGGGCAGTAACCGGGTTCCCCATAACCAATCAGAACAGTTGGACATACAAAAGTAATGAAATAGTAATAATTACCTATCTAATACATATTTATCCTGACTATAACATCTTAACAGTAGAAAAACTTTAAAAAACAGTAGCTCCATGGCAAGAGGTAGATAGCAATTCTGACAGTGTCTATTTGGTGGCAGACAGCTCCATCCATTCATTAAAATCATCTCCCTTCAATGCTGGATTTGAAGTCATGGATCTGCAGTCCCCCACAGGTGCTTCCCCTACATCCTTGATTTTGCCATAATCTAAATATGAAGGATGAAAACACAGTATAGCTTCATAATCATGGTTAAATCACAAGACACAGTAGACTGTTCATTGATCAACATTAATGTTGAAATTAATGTGTTGTTATTAAGCCAACTAAACGAAACCTGGAAGTGCAATGCAACTTAGCGTCTGAATATTGGTTCTTTGGGTGCAAAAGTTGTCTTTCTGTACATTTTTACCAGAAATTGCTTAGGAAGGTGTTGTGAACTGGTACTACAGTGGTCATCACTGACTGTTTGTCTATATCAGAATCATTGTAGGAGAAAGGACCCCATATCTGAGAGCTCTCAAAGCAGGAAGATAACTAGTCACTTCTGAAAATTCAGCCTTTTTCATCTATGAAAATACAAATGTCTTCTTTCCCTTCTTGAGTCCTTAGTTTGTTTTCCAGTTTTCCCTTTGGATTTATTTTAGACATTTTGGGTGGGTTGCTTGGCATAGAAAACAAAGGAAGTTGTGTGAACACAATTAGGGCATGTGTGCTGAACTAACTATTATTCTTTGGGGCATCCAGACCTTTACTCTGCATTATGTACAAGGTCAGTTGTAACAAATCTAAGGTCTCTGACAGCAGATAAAGTTATTAGTTTAGAAGAGAAGTCCTTTGTTGAGGTTATTTTCAGCATTTGGTTCCAGTGTTCTGAATTGTGCTTTCCTCCACATGTATCAACTCCCCCACATTAGAAGAGTTGATTAAAAACCAAACCAAACAACTAAAAAGCCTCCAAACTAAAACCATAGCAAGCCAAAACAAAGACAAACCAAAAATAGCCCCCCACACAAACACTGAAACAGACCTTTCTATTTTAGTTATCATAGCAGGGCTCTTCATCCTGGAATGAAATCAAGCATCTGAATAGGACAATGCCCTGTTTGCAAATCTATCAGTTGACATAGATTGATAGGTTGAGATGGGGCCAGGTAATGCTAAAACCAGTCTGGCTCATCAACCCCAAATCAAAATACTGGTAGCAGGGCAAAGATTTGGTAGATAAACTGCTAAACTGACCTGGAGACGTGACTGTCAGTCACCCACTTTATACTGTAAAAGTCCAGTCCACTTTTATACAGTCAGATTCTTTGAACATACCTTGTGTTGAAGAGTGCAGAGATTCTCCCTGAAAGTGGGAATGCCCCTTCAAGGGTGCTCCTCAAGGTCAAGAGAAAGAGGTCTGACCCCAAGTGTTGATATAGTGCATGACATCAATCCCTCATTAATGATTGTTTCTTTTTGTTAGCTTTAATATAATTGCTTTGGTATAATTGTTTCAATACAGTGCACAATACTATACTACACTATACAGTGCACTGCTAGTAGTTTTTAGCTTTTATTTTGTGTAGCAAGTAATTCTGATTAAGATCCTTTGTTTAACCATTTGTCATAATAAATGATTCTTTTTATATACATATTCCTGGTTTGCCGTCTCTAACCCCGTGTGACAAAGTTGTACTTAAATCATAGACAAAGTCTGGGACTAGGATTGGATCCAGCCACACCTAGGCTCATCTCTGAGAAGGAGTTTAGAAAGCAAGGGAGTCCTTTCTGCAGCTTGTGATTCAACAGGAGGGTTTCTCTAATAACTTTTGTCTAAAGCCCTCACTCTCAGTTGTGTCAGACAGCTAACTAATATATAAACTATAAAAAGGTGCAATATAAATATATAAATATATATTATAAATCTATACACTATAAAAAAGTTGAATGCCTAGCTACAAACTCTCTTTTTTCTGGGTGTTTGGAAATTGTGCGTGCCCAATAGTTTTGGGGAGAGGAGTATGCACTTTGTCCCACTATTTTAAAATCATGTAGGTATCACTGGTTTACTTTTTATAATAAGAGCCTGTGAAAGTTCTGTTATATTGATGTTTGTTTCCCAGAGTGACCACTTGAAAGGTTTAAACTCTTTTCACTTCTGTATTTATTCTGTGATATAAGGTCATCAGTCTTCTTTCCATATATGTATTACACTTCTTTTTTATTTCTAATAGGAAAATTTAACCATAGAAAAAACAATGATTCCTCTCCTCAGAAATGTGGTAGGAGCACTTTATCTGACAAATTATATTTTCATATGAACTCTTCTTTTCTGAACAGCTTGACATGAGAAGATTAGGGTATGAAATCTCCTTTATCTCTCCTCTTTGAGAAATGTCATTGCTTGTACTTGTGAGGAATATTTCCAGTACTGCAGTTGCTATATTTGCCAAGCCTGACATAAAAAAAATATGACAAAAATACAGAAATTGCATCTCTTTGCTCCCAACCTATTTTTTTTCTATTGTTGTGACTTATATATTTTATGTAAACATGCATACATACATACATTTTAATCTATATATGTAATCAGCAACAACAATATTAAGCTCAAAAGTGACCAGCAACTCCAATATTTGGCTTGATATGAAAGGCCCATTGATAGATGATAAAACCTCTGGAGAAAGAAAATGTTTCATTTAAAGCTGAATAAATAACTTTAGAATCATGGTTTGTGTTGGAAAGGACCTTCAGATCAATTAGTTCCAACCCTTCTGCTATGGGCAACGGTGCCACCTACTAGATCAGGTTGCTCAGAGCCCCATCCCACCTGGCCTTGAACACTTACAGGGATGGGACATCCACAACTTATCTGGACAGTCTGTTCCACTGCCTCTGTATCTTTTGCAACACATTTTGTTCTGAAATTCTAGGAAAAGAATAGCTAGAGGAGTGGAAGAAAAGATTAAAGTATCTTCTATAAAATTTCATTTATACTTCTGTACACATCACCAAATTTACCTGAAAAATATATTGGGATATAGACAGGAGTCTGTAAAATGTTGACTTGAATATGCAAGGAAAATGAGAAAATCACTTATTTCTCAGGACAAGAACCAGAAGCATCAAATGAAGGAAACAAGTCATAAGTTTAGAACAAATGCAAGCAGTATGTTTTTCATACAGTGTGTAATTGTTGAGTCATTACTTTGTAGACACCAGATTTCTACCTATTTTCTAAAAGTAGTTCACAGAAATTCATAGGGGAAAAAAGACCAAAGGACAGTAACCATGAAAATACAATGCAGGAAATCATGAAGTACTGCAAGCTAGTGGAAGAAGTTAAGACTAGACTGAGGTAAGGACTACTGAAATAGTTTCCTCCCACACACTCCACGAATATACCTGAAGAAAACCAGAACAAAATATTTTAGTTTTTTTCTGATGCAACCTCTGTATTCTAATTTTTTTTCAAAGTGTTAAATCCTCCCTTCTCTTTCTTATTTCACTTATTTGAAACTTTTTCACCCAGAACTCCTGCTGTTTGTTTTTCTGATTCACATCCTACCCTACCTCATTCACCATCAGAGATTACAGCCAGTGATCAATATCCTCTCTTAAGAAATATCTTTTTCTTCTTAAGGCATTCATCATTTTGCTTTAATCTTCTGCATCTATGGTGTTTCTAGCCACACATCCATTCAATAGGCTTATGAAGAGTACTGGCATTTCTTGTTTTCTGCATCTACTTTACGCTGAGCAGCACCATGTAGGCAGAGCATGGATGAAGAGTGGGGCAATGTCATGCTGATGTGATGTGCTGCTGAGCAAGCTGTTGTCATCTTGTGCTTTCTATTTTGTTTCAGCTAGCCCAGGCAGAGCAAAATCTGTCAAGGCTGGATACAAAAGATGAAGCATAATTTAAAACATCTGACATTGGACTTGACCTGCTCATACATTAAATAACATGAGTGCTTTGATACTGTTCTGTCTCTAGGTGGCACAGTATACACCACATAATAAGGCTGTGCTGTAAACATCTGCTTAATAACACACTGTGTGTAATGAATAGCTATGCAATAAGTTTAAAATATTTTAAGATATCTTGATTACAATGGCCTTTCTTAACTGTGTTCTCCTCTTGACATAGGATTTTGCCATTCTAAAATGGTTCAGAGGAAACAGAGAGCTCTTTTAACCAATTTATTCTTCCAAAGATTTCCAAATTCTTCAAAACTGCAGTCAAAAGTAGATAAGGCATTGTCAGTACTAGTGATAGTTTGTATATTAGTGTTTGTGAAACTCCACCATACACTTTCTTAAGCACATTTTGTCTGTATCACACTGTTTTAATTGCATAATTTTTTCGAGAGCCAACATCTGTAATGTCCGAAGGTACTAGTTAGGCATCACTAGCCTGTATAAATTACCTTAACATACATATACATGATTTTTTCTTTTCAGCTGCAGAAGCTATGGTAATTAGTGGTTACTCTTAATTAAAAATTATTCTGAACAGGCAAAAAGGGGAGTAAACTAGCCTTTTAGTTCTTAAAGCCACTTTTCTGACTAATATTATATTACCGTGTTTACTGTTAGGCTTGTCATTATCTATTTTGATTAAGGTATGTTATATAACTTTTTTAAATGTGAAGAAATAAATCCTGCTGTCTGCATCTCAATCTACCCCACTGTGAGGGGAATAGTGCTGTAGGTTTCATTATATGGACAGAGAAGTTGATCTTTAAGAGATTAGACATCGCTACAGAGCTATTTTACACAACTTTTGCTCTATTTTACTCCCCCTTTCATAAATCTAATTTGAGATGTGAAGTTTCAGGTCAAGAAATAGTCATATGGTGAAACATAGACTGTAGAAATGTGTAGTATTCATCACAAAACTTTAATGTTTTTTTGTATGTACCTTTTTCCCCCCCTCCAGGCCAGGTATGAGGCTGAATAAAGAAGAACATCAGTCAAAAAAAAAAGTGAAGTTGCATGAAAACAGGAACAGTTGATGCTGTTCATTAAGCTGCATTATTTCAGGTGAACTTTTACTTTT
>WBMV01002340.1:102855-116952 GCA_013396655.1 Campylorhamphus procurvoides | reverse complement strand
TTTTTTTTTTTTTTTCTATTTTGGCGTTCTTAGGTGCTGTAGCAGGACCATCCACAACAGCACAGGTGGTGGTGCAGCTGGTGACATATATATGTGTGTGCTTTTAGAAAAACTCTACATGGGGAAATCCAAGCATCTTCATGGAAGAAAGAGCTAAGTGGGCAGGTTTAAAGTGATAGGAACCTTGAATAATGGTGACTGGTACAAAAACTTTAAGACCTTCTATTTATTTTATAATGAAAAATAATGGTAGTGTGCCATGTTTTAAAGAAATTACTAATTGGCCTATTCTACCAGGAACTGAGAGCATAAAAGCTTCTGGGTGAATGTCCACTGACTGAAGGAGGTGTTTTGTTTTCATTTCCATTCCAGTTCTGACAGCAATATTGATGTATGTGTCTTCATTTCTCATAGAACAAATATAAATATATGGACAATTGAATCAAATTTCTAAAGTGGTTTCACTTTGTCTCTAATGTCCAAATATTATTATGAATTGACTTTTATATTTACTGTAGTAGCCATGCTGCAATGAATTACTTGCTGCTAATAATTATTTGTAATTCTTACTTGCACAGTTTGTCCATTTATCAAACAATAACACTGTAGTTTCCTTTCTTCTTTTTACTCTGCAAACTCATGCTTAGTAGTTACCAGGTCTTTTTTTCTAGAAATTTATTCCTCTCCATCTAATTTAATTCTCATTGACTGACGGAGAACATTTTTTCTGTAATCTCAGTTAAATATGAGCAATGACCTTCTGAAATGTTATGAGAGAACAAATATCAAAGTGAATGGGAACAATCATCACCACCCATGAAGAGGCTGGCCTTACTGCTTTCGCAATAAACCTATGCTTTAGGATACAAATAGTAGTGGCTAAAAATTTGGCTTTGTGTGTTGGAATTGTCAGCAGGCAAAGTCAGATATTTTTGTATCTAAACATTGAATGAAAAACCTTGAGGGATCCGAGTCAGCTTTTCTAATGTCTGGATGGGGATAGCTTACTCTGACTGAGGTTTTATCTGATGACTCTTGCTCTATTTGAACTATGCATAAATCTGTCACAATAAAGCAACATCCCTGTGCATGCAAAGACTGTGGAGGAATTGCATGTTGAAACTGAACTGAAGACCTCTGAGTCACAAAACATAAGTTTTTTCTAGTGAAAGCACCATGTAGGCCAGGGTAGCATGTCTGCTATTACCATCATGTACAGAAGCTATCTGCTAGTGGGAGATGACAAAGCTACATGTCGTTTTGTGAAGTGCACAGTTGCCCTTCAGCATATGGTCTTCTGCCAGTGTCTAATAAAGCTCTGCTGGACAGATAATTAGAAACTTGGTGATGAAGTCTCTGCTCTTCAGGCAAAATAATCATAAAAGTGGTGAATTAATTCCAGGAGCAAAACTTCTGGGATGAAGAAATATTTAATCCCCTGAAACAGTCTACTCTGCATTAAAGTGTTAACAGTGAAGTACGATATTCTTTGCCAAGGAATACTGTAAACAGTACCACTTGTCATGATATAGACAGGGAGAAGTGTGCATCACTCCTTTGAAAAAAATGTAGTTCTCCATTTATTGGGATAATAATGTTTGCGAAAAATTGGTATCAGCAGTGCCAAGTGAAGGCGAGCAGAGGCTCTAAGAGTTAAAAGTTAGCTTAGAATACTGATGCTGAGAATTCTCTAAGAGAAAATCCTTAAGCTAAAGACAAATTCTGAGTCACTATGCCCTGAGAAATAAATACATAGAGATAAGGGAACTAAGGAAGATACACCAAAGAACAGAAGAGGAACATTAAGAAACAGAACAGGGAACAGAGGCCCAGGTCCAGAGGCCCAGGTCCAAGATTTCTTGTGAAAATCAGCAAAAAAACCAAGAAGGTTGAAAAATTCATGAAGAAGAGGAGAAAAATGCAGCCCCCTAGAGATGAAGGCAACAGGATGTACCCCTGCAAAATTCCCCAAAAGAGATGACCACGCCCAAGCACCACCTACTCTCCACCTACTATGAATATTATAATCAAATGTTGCAATATTATGAATATGTATGAAAAGATGTTGTAATCCTATGCAAAATTGTATAAATAATCTTGCTTTTCACTGAAAACTTTGGAACTCTTTGTCCAGCGAGAGCTGGGAGTTCCCCAACATTGCACTAATAAATACCTTGCTGTTTAAAGGCTAAAAACTCTGTCTCTAAAAGTTTTATCCGGCCTTTTTGGGCTTCACAAGTAGCCAGAGATATTAGAAGTTTGTTCACGATGCATGGTTTGTTAAATATTTGTTGTGGTTTACAGAATTGACTTCAGAGTCTTAAATCATAGGCACATTTGTTTCTTTCGTCTCTTCTTGAAAGGGTAATAAGAGACAGAAAACTCCAAATGCTTAATGGGTAGTAATGAGTGAATGGGTGAGCTTGTCATCAATATAGTACCCTTGCTGTAATGCTCTGTGTGCGCCACTGATAACTGTGGTTACTGTTGCTTTCTAATGAAAAATGTCTTCAGCTTCTTACTATGTCATTAGAAGAAAGGAAATGCACAGTCTCTAATGATAGGAATTGTGGTTTGTTTGGTTTTGTTTTGTTTTTTTGCTTAAGACCAGAAATGGAGAATTTGGGAAATGTTTGTCTTTCGGAAGATTTACTTCTTGCAATTGTATGCGAATGAAATTCTGAACACACTGGTTGCAATAAACTGACCACCACTGCATTTACACCATCCTTTCGGTTGAATGTGGTCTAGTTTAAATGAAGCATCCATCTTCATGTTGTGGTTACATTTGGGCTTGTATGTAAGAAACTTGGGTGTGACTGTGTCATTGGTAACATTATTCTCCCAAGCTGCTTGAAAGCAAAGAGGAGGGAAAACCACTTCTCTTAAAAAGTGTAGTTGGAAAAAATGAAATTTTAAGAGATGGCTGTGGGAGTGGCTACTATGAGAGAAACTTAAATGGAATAATGCAAAATTGAGCAGAGAATGATGAGAAAGGGAGAATATGCCATTGCTGCTTTTCATAAGCATCTCTTCATCCAGTAAGAGATAGTTAACTCATGAGCAATAGGGAGGACAGTAACTGTCTGTGACTGAAGCTACGATAATAAATGTAAAGGAAAGCAATTTAAGAAAGATGGCAAGTGTTTACTATGCCTTGAACAAGTAAGCCCAAGTCTACTTTTTAAATAGCTGCTTGTTCAGTGAATTATTCACATTTTATGACTTAAACAAATTGGGATTCCTGTTGGCAGAGAGATGAGAAATAGTGAATTTAATTACCAGGTTTAAGGAATAGGTCTTGTTTTCTTCATATAGGAATATTTTAAGTGCTTGATGTGATATGCTGCCTCAGTGCCTCTAGAGAAAATGTAAAAAACCCCTGAAACTCAGGACAAGATAGGACAGGAATTATAATTTAAACTCGAAGTGAATATTTTTTTATTATTATTTTTATAGGGTGGATGTTTAGGAAATAATTTCAGGGAAAATGGACTCATACATCATTTCTGTTCCTGTTATACTTAATGAAACAGTCCAACATAATTGATCTTTATAAATTCCAAAGTGAACATTGATAACTCTCTATTAAAATATTTTACATTTATTCCATGTAGGATGCAAGTTTCTCCTTAAATTTCATTAACTCACTGGTTTCAGAGATTCTTAGTATGATCCCTTTTACAGAGCCCTTTCCTGAGGGTTTCCATGAAATGAGATACTTAAACCAGAATTTTAAATGTAAACATCCATTTTCCTGAATGGGAATGCTGTGTAACTGGGAAAAAGGAAAAATAAAATAAAAAATAAAAAAAAAGGAGCAAGGTATATATTGGTTACCTTAGTCCCTGGAAAGGTGATGTAGCCATTTCCAGACACATGAAGGTCAAGGTCATCAGGAGTGCTTATTCACCAGAGAGAAGTCATGCTTGACTGACTTGACTTCTGTGACAAAATTACTATCTTGGTAGAAGAAAGGAGAGCAGAAGGGAGGACAGCAGTCTACCTAGACTTCAGGAAGGCTTTCAATACTGTCTCCCATGAAAGCCTCAGAGAGAAGCTGAGAGCTATGGGCTGGACGGTAAGACTGTGGAGGGTGGATTGAAAACTTATTACCAGGGCTCTGAGAGGTAGCCATCACTAGGACAAAGTCTAGCTGGGCACCAGAAGTTAGCCCAAGGGTCAATATTGAATCAAATCCAATTAAAAATCTTCACTAATGTTATGGATGATGGGGCTGAGTATACCTTCAGCACCACCTGAATTTCTGTGTCTAGTTCTGGGCTCTCCAGTACAAGAGAGATATATATGGAGTTACAGGACAGAGTCAAGTGAATAAGATGATTAAAGGACTGCAGTAACTGTCACATGACAGGAACTCCAGCCTGGAGAAGAGAAGGCTCAGGGAGAATCTTACCAATGTATATTAATATCTGAAGGGGAATGCAAAGGAGATAGAACTAGCCTCTTTTTTCAGTGTTGCACAGTGACAGGGCCAGACGCAATGGGCAAAAACTGAAATACAGGAGATTTCATTCGAACCTCAGGAAACATGGTTTTACTGTGAGGATGACTGGGTACTAACACAAGTTTCCCAGAGATGTTGTGCAGTCCCCTCACTCTGAAATATTAGAAGGCCATCAGGGTACAGTTCTGTGTTTAAGAACAGATCAGCCAGCTCCAGGTGTCCATGACTGAACATGGGGGTTGGACCAGATGATCTGCAGGGGTCCCTTCCAAGCTCAGCCATTCTGTGAATCTCTTTGTGGATGTGTTCCAGGAAAGACAGAAGAACACAAACAGAGGAGTTTACAAGTGCAACTAAAAAGAATAGCTACCTCTGCCTCTGGGGCAATTTTATTCTACTCACCCTAACTACACATTGTATTTCCCAATGCCGATGCCTTATTTTTGGCATCTGTTGGCACTGGACGCAGTGGAGGGATAATGAGAATATAATAGCAGAGCAATCTATACAGGGTCCTCTTGTATTGGTCCTTTTTTCCTTCAGAGATTTTCATGTTCATGAAAGCAATTCAGTGCTTGCAGCTATAGATTTAAGTGTGGAATGTAAAGTTTCATTTCATTGTATTTACCATGTCTAAAGATATTCCAACACTTGTGAATCATGAAGATTTGGTTAAACAAATGGAGTTTTTGTTTTCCTCTTCAGTTGTTAATGTCAGAAGAGTAAGCATTTATTATCTTTCCTTCTTATTTATGTTGTTCTGAGTGTTTTCACCATTTGTGTTGTGTTTTAAAACTTTCATTGGTTAACTGCATTTTTTCTCACTGAACATCTTTTCAGTGACTTAAATTTTCCTGTGGTACTTGTCTCCTCTCTGACATTTTCTTTCCAGGACACAGTATTATTTCTATTAATTCATAAAGTATATATTGCATAAAATGCCAGGATAGTGATGGTAAATTTTGCTTACACAAGAAAACTTTTAAAGGAAAAGAGTGGATGTGTCAGGGTATGAAGATCAGACCTGGGCTGGGGGTTTTGTGCAACACTTAAGGAAGGGGCTGGAAGGGGTAGAAGGAAGGGAACGGAGTTGTTAAATGAGAACAATTCTATGTGTACTTAAAGATCCACTCAACTACCAAAAATCAGTAACAGAAAAAAAACTATTTCAAATTAGAAATATAAAATGAATCAAGCACCCAGAATGGAGTCTCTGGGAAGTAATTGCTTGGGAACTCAGGCAGTGAAGCTACTCTCCATTGCCAGCGAATGGACCATGGAGGCAGATGATGCCAGTGCCTCTGGTGCTCAAAGATTCAAATTCATTTTTCTCTGGTCCCCTCTTCTCAGGGGTCCTACAGACAGCTCATTTATGTCTTCTGAAATGTTGGCCTCAAGTCCAGGCTTTGTAAATCTGTGTCTTCTATTCTACTCTGTTGCAGCACTGCAGGTGCTCAAGGGATGAGTAAGAGCTACTGGTGAACGGCTTTGAGCAAGAGGCAATCAGCAGCATTGCCAAATGGCACAGGTGGCACCAGCCTGAACCCATCACATTTATAAAGGGCTGTTCTTGGCAGGAGCAGGTGCTGCGCTGGCAGGGACTCCGTGTCGAATTTAATTTACTGGATGATCTGGCTCGGCAAACATTCAGCATAGATGCTTGCTCCTGCTTAATGTTAAGTAGCTGAGTAAATGCAAGAAGAACCACACAAGTGTTAAGTGGCTGCTGCAAACACAAGTTCTTCAAATGTCACAAGAAGTACTTTTACTCATTTGTCTGCTGATATGCCTAATCTGTACATGATGTCAAAGCACTATTCTTTCCAGGTTAGTCAGGATTTCTCAAAGGTCTTTTTATATATTCCCAAAAAGTCAACTAGTATAGAAAATGCAAAGTGTGACTCTCAAAGCCAAGAGTTTGGAGCAAGGTTTCAAAGACTCACAGGTTACTAATTTTTGGGAGATGTTGTCTTACTCAAAAGCAAAATTTGCTCCCCAGTGTCCTGTAAGTTAATTTTTTTGAAAAGTTGTCTTTTTTTTTTTTATTTCTAAATGTTTTTTCCTTCCTCCAGTTGCATATAAATAGACGCTGATATGAGAGATAATCACCTTTGTTAAATAATATCAGTGCTTTGAAGAGAACTCTAGAATTATGAAGTGGATACAAAATTACAATTCTGGTTTTAAATTCTTGCTCTTGACATCGTTCAACTTAGTTGCATCTTCCAACTCTCATCTGTCATTATGTATGAATTACCTGTATTGTTAAAAATTATTGTGTTTTACTGCCTGGGTGTAGATGTTGTATGAGTAGAGTATTCCCTCTATTATATGAGCGGAGGAAACTTTCAGTGTTATAGATTGTGATGTAATAATCCATGTTTATGACAAAATTGCAATGAAAATATTTTAAATGTATCACAATGCTAATAAAAACATTCTTAGACTGTGTGTTATGATCAAAATAACAATTTTTGTTATATTGGCTGCTGTAACACTTTTTAATGACATAGCTCTTGAATAGTTGAAATGTGTTTTTGACAGTTCATGTGTGAAAGCATGCACACATTCTGTCTCAATCTCCTCTAAATAAAAGTAATAATAATAGCAACAATTTTAAAACTTTATTTTATACTTTTTATTACTTTTTTTAACATCTTGTAGAAAGAAAATTTAGAATGGTATAGTTTAATATTAGAAAAGTTTTGCATTAATATTTCATGGTTAGGTATCTGCCATTCTGTTATAGATTATCAGAAAATTCAATTCTGTGACTATTGAAGTAAACAATTGAATGAAATTTCTTTCCAGTGTGAATGTGACACTTAATGAAGGGATGCTTGAGAATCAAGTTGCTATATTCCCTGGAAGATAACAAATTAGAGTTAAGTCATTTTAATTCTGACTTTATTTTGTTAAAGTACATCCTCAGTTTGCTGTCCATGACATTAATCTAACTTTTGCCTGCAGTGTAACATGTTTGGTCCTATAATCCACTACACATCCATTTAACAATTAAGATACTCCCAGTCAAGTATAAGTGGCAAAATTATTTCTTTTACTGATGTCCCCTTTGTATTCCTGTTTCTGATGGTCTGTAATAAATGGCTGTTGAAATTTTAATAGTTGAGTTATCAGCTTCTTCTATCCATATGGAATGATTAACATCATTTCTATAAAGAAAATAAAGCTACTTTTTAGACTCATTATTAGTTTCACCAGCAGCATTTAGCAAGTAAAACAGCTTTAAGGCATTAAAAAAACCCCAATAATTGAATTTATTTTGCATGTCCATGTAATTTAATGCCATATTTAATACGTGTTGATTTTCACTATTACATAAAATGCCAAACTGTTACAGGCTCCTGTTTCATCAGGAGTTTCTCTGGTTAACTGTTTAGAATTGCACTCTAGCATTAACAGTAAGTTCTCTTATAACTATTTTCCAAAATGCTCCTTTTTTGTGTGTTGTCTTGTTTCCCCCCTTTTGTTGTTTGTTTTAATTTGCTTTGGAAAAGTCACTTGGGAAAAACTGGTAAAATATACAATTGGCTACTTGAAAAAATCTTGCACTTGACCTTCAGCAGAAGAATTGATCTGTGTCAAGAGAAATAAATCCAAACATAATCTTTCGTGAATTCCTCAATAGAGTATGTCACTGGTGGATAGCTGCCTTTACTGTTTTCAATAGGTAACCCTTTTACAGTCAGATTTGCTATACATAAAAGTGTCTTCCTCCAAAAATCCTGCCATTGGATCTTGACACACTTTCAATGCAATATAAATCATTCAAGCCTTCACTAAAATATCATTGTACCTGACTGGCACTGGGAGGAAAATATCATTTGTGGTATGTATTGGCAATGAAGATGGCAATAGGCTGTTTATAGTTTCAGAAGGCTAGAAAACATCTATTTTCAAGAAAAGTTTAAAATTCATGGTAAACCACCCCCTCCCCAAGTCTTCTGGCTTTACACAAAATATTTCAAGAAAGTCCAACAGCTCTTTAAAAGTTCATGAGACAATTATAAAACAGGGATTTCTGTTTCTCAACAACAAAACCTGCTTTTAATTGTTTTTCTTTAAAGACAAATTTAATTGCATGTTTCAGTGATCTGAAAACATTATACCTTTTAGTTTAAACTGGCAACCCCTGGTATGAATGCAGAGGAATGAACAGTGAATGAACAGATCGAGAGCAACCCTGCCAAGAAGGACTTAGGAGTGCTGGAGGATGATGAGCTGGACATGAGCTGGCAATATGTGCTTGCAGCCCAGAAAACCAACCATATCCTTGGCTGCATGAAAAGAAGTATGGTCAGAAGGCCAAGGGAAGTGATTCTGCCCCTCTAGTCCACTCTAGTGGGACCCCACCTGGGGTGCTGCATCCAACTCTGGGGCCCTCAACATAAGAAAGACATGGAGCTGTTATAGTGAGTTCAGGGTATGGACACAGAGAGGATCAGAGGGCTGGAGCACCTCTGCTGTGAAGACAGGTTGGGAGAGCTGGGGTTGTTCATCCTGGCTAAGAGAAAGCTCTTAGAAGAATTTACAGAAGTCTTCCAGTACATAGAAAGATAGGGACAACAGGCTGTACTGTGATAGGACAAGGAGCAATGGTTTGAACTAAGAGAATTTAGATTAGATGCAAGAAATAAGTTTTTCACAATGAGGGTGGAGAAACACTGGAATGAGTTGCCCAGAGAAGTGGTGAATGCCCTATCCATTCAAGGTCAGGTTGGATGGGGCTCTGAGCAACCTGATCTCATCAAAGATGTCTTTGCTCAATGCAGGGGAATTGGACCAGGTAACTTTTAAAAGGTCCCTTCCAAAACAATGCATTATATAATTCTATTATTCTATGATTATTATAGCATTTTGGGTGTGAGGGAACCACCGAAAGATTTTACAAGTTTGAAACAGCAGAACACGGGATTGGCACTGGGACCCAAGGAAAACAGCGCCAAAGAAAGATCTTACTGGGTCTGGATCCGATCCGTGTAAAGAACGGATGTTTTTAAAGTTTTAAAATGTTCTTGTTAGCTGGTTAGCAATACTCTGTATTAGAATAAGCATTATTCTGTTTCTATTTCATTTCTATTGTTTGACTGTCATGATTGGTTGTTGTACCCCTATTCCCCCATTGGCCAGCCCGTGGTACAGAGCACCACCTCCTTATAAGGCTAGCCACCCCCAGTTTCTCCCTTGTATGTTGCGGTCACCACCCTTCCCTTCCTTATGTGTCATGTCTGCCCTAACTCCACCTGTTACTCCTCCCTAGTTCCAGAACCCTCTGTCCTGAACCTATAAAGGTCCCATGCTGCCCTCAATAAACGACCATTCATTTCGTCCCTTGATGGAACGTGACATTCAGGTTTAAAATAATATTAGTCTTATGGTACAATTAGTAGGAAGAGGAAATACGGGAATATTAATAATGTGCCTCTGAAATCTTAAACTTCATAGTCCTGAGTATTGGAGAAAATATTTAATCAGATAAGTATTTAGTTTGGTTAGCCAGTGGTAGTGGTTGTTAGTCTATCCTAACCAAAGTTTCTTGCGTCAGACCTTGAGAATGAATGACACTTAGCAACTTGTATTCTTACTATGAAAGCCTTACATATGAAAGTAAAGCCAGTCTAAAGATGTACCCTGATGGACCAATAGATATTTATCCTGATGTCTCTGAACCTGGTCTGCAAACATCAAGCAGCAGAACTGACAGATGAATTATTTACAGTGCCAGTATTATAGCAGTCTTTATTGTGAAATCTCCTTGGAAAAATGAAAAAAAAAAAACCAACCTCTGGTCTCAGATAGTTTCTTCTTGTGTTCCTTATAACTGCTATAGAACTCTGTAGTTCTATTGCTTTGTTGTTGGTGGTGTTTCTTTCATATTGCGCTTTTACAGCATGATGTACAAAAATTATAGCTTATTAGAAATGTGTTACACATGAATAACATAAGGAGGTTATTTTAAAATACCTGGAAACTGAAGATGTTGCCTCTACTAGGCAAACACTTTAAAAACGCTGTTTGAAAGATTATTCAGAGTATAGTTCCATCCTCATTTCAGCTGGAATTAAGTTAAATTTCCTCCTAGTAGTTGGTACAGTGCTGTGTTTTGAATTCACTGTGAGACTAATGTAGATAACACGCTGATGTTCTGATTGTTGCTAAGTGGTACTTAACCTACGTCAAGGACTTTTCAATGTCTCAAGCTCTACCAGCGAGGTGATGCACAAGAAGGGAACATAATCAGGACAGCTGATCTAAACTGGCAAAAGGGATATTCCAACTCCCCACAATTTATGCCCAGTGTATAAATTGTGGGGAGTTTGCCGGGAGTTTGCCAGGAGCTGCCAATTGCTGCTTAGGAGCAGGCCAGTCATCAGTTCACTGACAGGATGCATGAGTAATTGTACTGAGCATCCCTTCTTTCTCCTGGAATTTTTTTTCTCTCTCCCTCTTTCTTCTTCATTACTATTAGCATTAGTATTATATTTTATTTTGTTTCAATTATTGAACTGTTTTAATGTCAACACATGAGTTTAACTTTTTTTTTTTTTGTTCTCCTCCCTGCTGTGGCAGAAGAGTGAGTGAAAAGCTGTATGATGCTAAGTTGCTGGCTGGAGTTAAACCACATAAAGCTCTCTCTTTTTCACACAGCTTGAGAGGTCTTCCCTAGGGAAACTAACTTCAAGTAAATTTTCAGTCTCCTGTGGATATTACACTTGACTATGCAAGCTTCATAGACATTTTGAGAAATTGAATTCTTTTAATGTAATCTTAAATATCAGAGGAATGAATAACCACATAAATCAAAATCTTACATTCAGATGATAAAATATTTGGTCATACTTTGTTTTTTTATTAAACTTTTTATATTGCCTAAAATATTGTCACATGAATATGTCATATGAATATATCATATGAGTATTGTCATGTGAATATTTTGTGCATCTGAAACAGAAAAGATGTTAGCTTGAAAAAAAAAAAAAACCCTGAAATGTTAGAGATGGCTGCAAGAACCTGAGACCAAAGTCTGTGATACTTGGTAATTCATTTATTACTACTACATGTTATTACGGCTTGATGTGTACAGAAACTGATTCTCTTGTTTCTATTAGATTCTAATCCTTTAACAGATTCAGTCAGCTTTGTGAGGTAATGGAGAAGGGTGATAATGGGACAAAGCTCTTCTTGTCTTAAACTTAGCAGCTTCTGTAAAATCTTTCACCTCTACCAGTTTCATGGGCTCTTTTAGCCTTCCTAGAGGAAAGATGTTAGAGTCGGTGTAAGGTAAACTTCACCCTCTTCCCTCTGTTTTGTGCAACAGAAGCTACAGGGCAAAGCTCTCTTGATTTTCGGGAATGGAAATATGTTGTTATGTAGAACCACAGAGTTGCAAATTTTCTTCTACAGGGGCATGGCAAGGAAGTCAGCTGAAAAGACAAAGCTTTGTATATGTGTCTGGGTTTTCCAGAGGAGTTCCAGACTGTTGTGGAGAAGAGTTCAGTGTCAAAACCTGTACACCATGGGGTTATTTAACAAGTGATATATTACCCAAGTCTCAGGATTTCTCACCTCTATTACACTGGAAGAGTTGTCTTTCAAGGCTTTCCAGAGACTATGACATTATGTATTTTTTCTTTTCCTTTTTGCTTCTTTACAGGTTCCCCAGGACTCCCTGACTATCTCTGTACCTGATTATTTTTGGGGATGGAAATGTCATAAATAAAACTCTATGCTTGCTCAAATTGTTTCAAATTACTAAGAAGCTTCTGGACAGACATGACACTTACATACAGATGTTTGTTTCTGCATCTCTAAAAGTAGAACTAGCTTTATGTAGCTATATGTATTGAATTCTCAGATTATATTCATTCATTTGTGGTTTACGACTCATTGAAAGTTCAAAATGAAAGTATATTTTTAACTTTAGTTTTAAAAGGTACTTTCACCTTTTTTTTTCTTTTTTTTTTTGAAGCAGTTCCCAGTGGCAGTATCCCTCAACGAATATTCTTACAAAATGTAGTTCAGTAAAAAGTTCCCATCCCTGGAATTCATCTATTTCTGCAGTTTTTCCAAAAATTAAAGTGGTTGAAGAAAAAGTTTTAAAAAGAAGAGGTTATTTTACTTGGGAAAATTCTTAAAAAAAACTTTGTTTGAATATCTTTCTTGAGCAACATATATGTTGGAACTATGTTTTATCAAATAACACAAGTGATCAGCTATTTGAAGTTGTGCTTAATCAGTAACTTAGAAGGGAAGAACTCCTCCTAAAATGATTTCTCAAACAGATTTCTTCCTAATGTACAATAGAATACCTATTTTTTTCATAAGAAGGTCTTAATACAATGTCAAAAGAAAAGTTTAACAAAAGTGGAGAATCTATATTAAATAGAAGATGTTTGCTCACTAGTCATGCAGCATATTAGTGACAAATAATAGAAAAAAATTCCTAGGAGTTGCAAAGTTAATTTAGTTAATTTCAGGGGTTTTGTTAGTTGGTTTGTTTGTTTGTTTCTTTCTTTCTTTCTTTCTTTCTTTGTTTTTTTGTCTCACTGTAAAGTCTGTTTTCTGTTGAAATATGAAAGAAGCTACAGTGTTACTCATTTACTCCTTTTTATTAAATTAAGAAGCAAGGTGAAAAAGTAAGAGAATGCCCAGATGTCCTAGTAGGAGCATCCTATAGTCAGAAGGAAGCACCATCGTTATAGGCATTAAAGCTCTGGCATGCATGCTTTCAGTGGTCATTCAGTTTGGGGAAAAAATATCTGAAACTACTATGTTATATTCTTCTTTCCTTTTTGTTTTCTGTTTTCACATGACCGAGCCTTATGCAAGATTAACACCTTATGTCATTGCTATAGGATAATGAGTTCCTTTGGGAACATAAAGTTCAAGTGAGCACACTTGTACTCATATAAGACAATGCCCTGACTGTCTGTGTTTTACACACAAGGCAAAATAGAATCAACCTTTCCTGTTCACCAAATATAGAGTTCTAAGCACTTACAAAGCAGAAGTGTGTTGCAATTAAATCTAGTTACCAAAATCAGGCTTGTGTCAATGAATGGATTTGAGTTTTGTTATTGACATTACTTTTTGCATAACTGTACTTGCAAATTCCTTTCTCATTAACTCCCATTTTTAAAAAGCAATCCTTATTCTAAGAGAGGAAACCCTTGTATTTATGAAAACCTTCTGTCAGTAGAGGTGACTTCCTGAATATAATGTACAGAGTAATTCCACTACCTGTTATATATAACTGTTCTCATGGAAAATAATTGCATTGACACAGGAAATCCAAAGACAATGTCCTAATTGTTGAAAAAGGAAAATAACAGATTTCTAACCTTGAGACACAGGCATAGAAAAGCAAATAGAACACTAACCTAAGAAACCTGGATTTTATTCTCATTTGGGGAACATTTTTATGATTCTCTTTTCTTCACTTCTCGTTTGTGTAAAATTTAATTTCCTGCTACGATGCAACATGTGACTTCGAGGACTTTCTATAATATTTTTGGTGAGAACCTTTTGTTGCCTTAGGGTTTTCATGAATTCGTAGATTTTTATACTTCTAGGTATACTTCTCACATATAGCGTAGCTAACAACCTCT
>WBMV01002340.1:76371-92943 GCA_013396655.1 Campylorhamphus procurvoides | reverse complement strand
AATAAAAATGAATAGCACTGAATATTGACATCTGTTAAGACATTTTTTTTGTGTTCTGTTGCTAGGGATTTCAAGCCCAGATGAGCCTGAAATCAGCAAAAATTAACCTGACCATAGGATTGAAACAATTATTTTGAAAAAATATAGGGGTTTTTTTATGAAATTAGGTAGGTGTTTTTCTTTTTTATTTGTGTCTGCATTAAAATAAGTTCAAAAACTAATGTGTTCAAGTCTGACTTGTGTAAAACCTGACTGAAACGTTTTTTTCATATTAATATTTTCAGCCTATGAGTTCTGAAGAGTAGTAAAATACACAGTAAAAAGAAGAAAGAGAAAAGAGTCAGGGCACTACTGGTCTGACAGTTCCCTTGTGCACTTTGTGCAAGACCCTGTCACTGTTTTTCATTTCCTTGCCTTACTTTTATTGTGAATTAGTGTTTTAAGGTCACTTATAGAATAATTGGCAAAAGCATTGGCAAAATCAGATTTAATAGAAAAGCAAAAGCATGGTAAAGTTTATTGACAAGGTTTGCTTTTACTTACTATGGTTAGAGCAAACTGAGAAAAAAGGAGAATCTAAAATCAATCAAGCCAAACCAAAATAAGCCCAAAATTATCATGTCTTCATTTTGCAAGTTAAAAATACCAACACTATATTATTATGACTGAAGCTAGACTTGCCACTACCATGAAGAGGCTGTTTATTTGCTATTATCTACATAATAGTTAAATTAACTATTTCTGTGCTTTGTGTTCTAAAGAAGATTGTATTACACAAGTGAAAAGCATGTTGTGAGGGGTTTTTAAGCTTACTTTGAAATATCCCATCTCAACTGAAAAACAAAATCAAAAGGACCTCATAGAACATTTCTCTCCTCTTTTCCACAAGAAAAAAGACCATAAGGACTTTGTGTTGGTGCTTTCCATTAAGGTGACAATCAATATAATTTGCTTATTTAGCAAGACTCAAGGCAAGACAGAGGATTGTTATTTTCTGTAGCATACTAGAGCATCAGTGAGATTGTGATAATTGCTATGAGATAAAGTGAGCCTAGTGGATTGTGTAAATTGGAAGTGTTCTTTTAAACTGTTTAGGAGTGACAGATTTGCTTAGATTTGCTGATTATTCAGGTTGTCCCCTTATGTCCATTGTTCCTCCATGGCATGCTGGTGGGTTTTTTTTTACATTCTTGCTACTGCTTAGGAAGGTTTTGGTTTTCTGTTTTTGTTTGTTTGTTCAGGGTTTTTTTCAGTGTTGCTGCGCTATTATAATAAAGTTGGACAGCTATGTCATCTATTAATATACCTAATCATTAGCATATCACCTTGGACACCATAGATGACAGATAGATAGATAGATAGATAGATAGATAGATAGATAGATAGATAGATAGATAGATAGATAGAAATAGATAAAGATAGATATATACTCTTAAAAACACAAACAAAGAACCTGAACTGCCAGATGAACTTGAGCTACTGGAGTCCTGCTCTCATCCTGCAATGCATGCTTACAATACTGTGCTAGCATGTTTCCCCATGACACTGGACTTACCTGGGTATGGAGAAATGGATTTAACTGTGCTTCTGTTTTGACCAGATTATGTTTGAAACTCATGTTTTGATACTATGTAGTCTAGCTTGTTTTTGAACAGTATTTGCCTAAAAAAGTTGTTTAAGTAGGAAAATATTTTTCTGGTGATATGTGGAATTTCTAAAGAAAGCTTTACCAAAACAGACCCATCCACTTTCATAATAACAATTTGACATGTAGGATACTTGCCCATAACTAAAATTTCTGACAAGTTTTAGTTTGGCAAAAGCAGCAGCCATCCACAAGAATTTAGGGCCAAATTCATAGACATAATTTTCCCATTGCACATAATAACTTAGAATAATAGAAAAGTTGGGATTGGAAGGGACTTCCAAAAATTTTGATCAGAACACCTCCTGATGTGTAATGGCGGCATAGCATACATTTCCAGATCCTCTTAAGGGTGGTTATCATCTGCTTGTGCCACTCTTGACGGTAGCACAGGTTAACTTGCTAGCAAAACTCTTCCTTTCCAGCAAAGTCACAATTTATCATCAATTTAGGACAGATCCATAGTAACATTTATAACTAGTCTTTATTTATACAGGTGTACATGCATTTTGGTGTGATTCTTCTCTATCCTTTGAAGCTCTTTGGCCACATGTTCTTTATACATTAGAACCTGGTAAAGTTATAGCTTGTTGTCCACATGGTTTAACTGGAAATATTAGTAATCAGTAAGTCATGTCTGCAGGTATTTTTGCTATATAACTTTTTTTCTTTCTCCTCTGTAAGGATAACTGGAGGTAGGGGATGAGAGCTGGTTCAGTTTTGTTTAGTTTTTTCTATTTTTTTTCTTTTTCTTTAGAAAAACATGAGATCGTGTGTCTGTTGTTTGAAATGAATAGGACTAGATTCTACTGTGTCGTCTTTTAGCCTCTTCATATAGTTTTATTCATGGCAGTTATGGAAACTATGTCATTATAATATGTTGCCATTACAAAATGTGGGTATATTGTGAGATAGAGGTAGGCAATCAATACTCTATGCTGATTGTGAAATAAAGTTAGATGCATCTTTTATTCTTAACACAAAGAAAATTGTTTTGTTTGCCACAACTTGTCAAAGACAAAAAATATTATTATCAGCAACCATGAGCTGAGATGACACATTAAGCTCTGTAACATTACAGTGCAATTGTGCATGACTTTTTAATAATAAATATTGTTCCTCTTTGCTCTATATCCTTTTCAGTAAAGTCCATTTTTTTCCTCTAACATGTTCTGATAATGTTGCATTGTGATATATTTTGCTAGGAAGTTTTAAGAACTAAAGTCCAAATTTTCCCTTGTGACTATAGGTGTCTTGTAGCACTTTGGGATTTAGGAGGTCTCATCACTCAAGAAATCAGTTTTTGCCTCTGCAGCATCATGTGTATGTTACAGGAATTAGAGCTCTAAACTCACTGATTTTTCCTTATTAGAGGTAGATCACATTCAAGACCATTAGAATTTTGCAGTAGCTTGATCTTTAAGTACAAAGGGAAGTAAGGAGGAAATAAGGTGCACCTGGATTGGGTTTTTTGTTGTTGTGGTTTTTTGTCAGTTTTTTTTGTCTGGAATAATGACACTTGTTGCACTACCTCATCAGCAGTCTGTGCTCTCATCTGTCATAGTATGTTCTACCTTAGAGCATTAGAGAATTGAAACTGGATGCACTAAAGTAGCTCGTAGAGCAGAGTTAGAAGGTAGTTTCTTGGCAGAGGTGGAGAAAAATCTTAGAAACCTGGGGCTGAAAGAGATCTGAAAAGAAAATCTAATCAATTTCACTGCTCTGAAGCTGTCAAAATGTGCCTAGAACTTCAATATGAATGTTTTCTCAGTAATTATTACAATGTAACTTATTACAATGCTTTTCTCTTCCAAAAGTTAAAATATCTCTTTTCATATCATCTTATTTAAACTGCTTGTATGTTTAAGCAAATGTGATCTCAGTGGTGATTATGGGTACAACAATACTTCTACTTTGTATTTGTAGCAAATATATTTAAAGATCTATCTACTCACAAGGTCTTTTCCAAAACTGCTCATATTTGTATTCCCTGTGCTTTCTCCCACATGTATATATTCTTACTGAATATGATGCCCCAAAGTGGAATCATTATATATATATATATATATATATATATACACTGAGAACTTGTGTTTCATCTAGTGAGGGAATTATTTCCTATATGTGTGAATGACAGTTCTGAAAATCAGTATCAACCACTGTTTTGCAAAATCATCCTATTATATTAATAGTTGTCATTCTGTAGTCATTTCCTATTCTACATTTACACATTCAATTTTCATCTTCCCCTGTTCCCAGGGGATTTTATACAAAGTTTATAGTTTTGCTGGCAGGCTTATTGTGTTCTGACCATCCTTGCTCCAGCTAGTGCAAAGCAGCATGAAGAACTGAATCAGACAGGACTGACTTGACTTTGGGATGATGTCCCCCTCTACCAGACACCCATATACCTTCCTAAAATATTCCTTTACAATTCTGTTCCAATAGCAAAATGCAATGGTGATGTAATGCAGAGCTAACATAGTAAAAAATAGCTCTGTGAAACAGTTTTCCACAGATTTTTGTTTGTTTGCTTGCTTTGAAATGTATTATTATTTACCAGTACAACTTTTCTGATCTTTGCCAACTGAGAAACCTTAGAGCTGTTACTGGAATCAGGAGACTGATTCTGATTTCATCACCAATCTTTCCAAAATGAATACTTTTAATCCAGATCAGCTCACTACTTGGTCATACTCTCAGCTCTGGTGGTTAAAGCAAGCAGCTAGGGTCCAGTAACTGCTTAAATTGTCCCTGGCAGAAATCTGGACTGAAAAGCCTGAGATAATGACTCTGTGCTTGTCTTCAGTGATCTTGGAATGAAGAAATTTTTCTGAAACCAATAAGTTTTCAAGATCTCCTCTGTTCTATTGGTCACTCTCCAAAGATATCTAGAACATACGAGGAAAAACCAAGATCTGTTCTTTTATTAATTCATTGCATAGTCTTTAATTTAATGAGTGATATAGTTCATCATTTCTTGTTTAGAAACTCACTTCAATATGGTCTAGTGGAGCTGCAAGAGCAGCTTTCCATTAGCAGATGAAAGGAAAAAACAGTCTTCTCTATATCATCCTCTATTAACTACTGTTAGAAAAGAGGCTGTGTAGATCTTTGATGCTATTTAACGCTCTGTTGGGAAAAAATACAGAAGTCTTGTGAAATGATATCTTGGGAATGACCTATTAGGGTTAAATTAGTGCCAAAGGTGCATGGATATATTTATGTAAATCGCTAGCAGTGTGAAAAAGGAGCAAGTAAGCCCCACTTGCCATTTACAATACCTTCTACAATTTTAAAAGTTTCCTTGTAATATTATGGATTGACTAGCTTCTAAAAATAAATTAATAACTTAGAGGTTAGTATCCCTGAAAACTGTAGTGACATCCAATCATATCTGACTCTTTCCTCAGACTAAATGGTGGCTTCTGATCCAAAATTACCTTTGTGTCAAAGAAAAGGTAGCAGACTCTGAAAGATTTCTACCAAAAATATATCAATTTCAAACCAGTGGGGTAAAAATCTAATTAGAGTTTGGGGACAGAGTTTAAAAGAAGATTCAGACACCAGTATTTACTGGTGGTAAATGATGGTGAAAAGAGTCTCTGAAAGCAGACTTCGATGTCATAAAGACTGTTTTTTTAAACTTATGTGTGTGGCGTAGGCTGTTACTTTTCTTTTTTTTTTTTTTTNNGTTACTTTTTTTTTTTTTTTTTTTTTTTTGGAATGGAAATACATTATTAAAGGCTGATATAAAGATAGAGAATAAATAATGTCACAAATGCCCATGGGAGATTGAAGAAATGTACTGGAGTAGGCATTGCCACCTGTTAACTAAAATGAAGAACAGTAAGAAAGGCAATTTTAACTAGAAAATAAGAGGGACTAGGGAGCAGCAAAAGATGCAAAAGATTAAATTTGGATCCTCACAGAATGTAAAGTGTAAAGTGTTGTTCGCTGTTTGTTTGTGACTTTAAGAGGAATACAGCCTAAATTTTAATGCTGGTCAAGAGTTCAGTTGTTATTTGTTGATGTGATTTTGTTGGTGTTTCATCTATTAGATTTTCTTTCTTGTAGCTAGAGGGTTGCTCCTAAGACAATGGAAGCTATTGACTCTAGACTGTTGGGTCTGAATTATGAAAGGTCAGAAGAACAGTGAAAGACAGTAGTTAGTTTTGAGCTTAGCAAACTGTACTGAATATGTTGATAATGTCTTTGTGGCAGGCAGGTATTAAGGTCCTAAGAATTCATAATCACGTTGTTTGAAATATCAGCCAAAATAAATTGAGCTATAGAGTTGTGGACTGAAGCAAAATGACCTTGCATCTTGGATTCTCTTTTGAATCTAAAATAGATAGAGAGAGTGCACTACTCTTTATAAAATCCAATTATCCAAACAAAAGGGAAAAAAAAAATCAAACTAACCAACCAATCAACCAACCAACCAAAAAAAAGAAAACGAGGAAAAAATTACTTCCTTGATATTTTTTTCAGGCTTTGGAATCAGAAAATTATCATTTATTTATTTGTTTGTTTGTTTATTTATTTCTTTATTATTGTAGACTGCTTCTATTTTTTCTTATAAACCCATCAGAAATGTTATTTTGTCTTTATATTTACACCTTTACTCATCACCACTAAAAAGACAGCATTTTTATTCAGTCAGTATTTATTGTAGAAACTACTGGATTGATTTTAATTTGAATGCCCCATTCTAGTTTAAAGTATAACATTTTATGGTCACAAAATGAGAAACAGACTAAAGTCTGTCTCAAGTTTATCTGGAGTTATAAGTCTTTGACACTGGAGACAACAGATTTTCACCAGTGTATTGAATTTATGTGGCAATATTTTGAGGCAGGGGAGCTACAGGGGTGGCTTCTGTTAGAAGACACTATAAGTGTCCCCCATGTCCAACAGAGCCAATACCAGCTGGCTCCAAGGTCGACCTGCTGTTGGCCAAGGTTGAGCTCATGACAGCGCAGTGGTAGCACTTCTGGGATAATGTATTTAAGGGGGAAACTACTGTGAAAAATTATGCTAGAGAGAGCAATGAGAATATGAGAGAAGCAACCCTGCAGACACCAAGGAAGAGAAGAAAGTGATCCAGCTGCCAGAGCAGAGATACCCCTGCAGTCCATAGTGGAAGCCCATACTTCACCACTATGGTGAAGTAGCCTGGCTCCCTGCAGTCCATGGAGGTCCACGATGGAGCAAAGATCTGCCTGCAGCCCGCGGAGGACCCCACAAGAGAGCAGACAGCTGCTCAAAGAAGGTCATGATCCTGTGGGAAACCTGCACTGGAACAAGATCCTGGCAGGACCTGTGGCCCTGTGGAGAGAAGAGTCCATGCTGAAGCAGTTTAGCTGGCAGGACTTAGGTACTCACATGGGACCCACTCTGGAGCAGCTTGTTCCTCAAGGACTGCACCCTGTGGGAGGGACCCACACTGGAGCATTTCGTGAAGGACTGCAGCTCATGGAAATAACTTGTGTTGGAGAAGCTGGTGGAGGACTGTCTCCCCTGTGAGGAACCCCACACTGGGACAGAGGAAGACCATGAGGAGCACTTCCCCTGAGAAGAAAGGGATGGCAGGGACAATATGTAATGAACTGACTTCAACCCCTATTCCCTGTCCCCCTGCACCAATGAAGGGGATGAGGTAGAGAATTCAGGAGCAAAGTTGAAGCCAGGAAGAGTTTGTTTTATTTCTCATTATCCTACTCTGGTTTGATTAGTAATAAATCAAATTAATTTCCCTAAGCTGAGTCTGTCTTGCCTGTGACAGTAACTGGTGACTGATCTCTTCTTGCCCTTGTCTTGACCCCTGTCAAGACAACGTAACCCTTTTGTTATGTTTTCTCTCCCCTGTCCAGTTGAGGAGCGGGGTGATTGAGTGTCTTTGGTGAACACTGGTCATCCAGCCAGGGTCAACCCACCACAACTATCTCAATAAGATCAGTACAGGTGAAAAAGGAAGAGGTGTCATTTTATATGTGATAGAATTCAGTTCTGTGGATTCCTTCCTGCAGTCATTCCATGGCCCATGTGAGATATAAAGGTAATTTACTGAGTAGAAATCAAAATCTGCTTGTTTTGTAGCTACTCTGACAATATTGAAGATGGAATATAACATAAAGAAGCACAAGCCAAGTGGAGAATTTAAATACACATGTGAAAAGACAAAGAATTGCAAAAAACATGCATTGAACAGAGGCTGCCTTCAGAAATCATGCATTCTAAATGACCTATGTAAAAATATGACAATTTATGTCTTAGTCCCATAGAAATATTTCTACAAAAATGCTTTACAATACATAAAGTCTATTTTTTCCTCTCAAATAAATGCAATTTCTTAAAGTCTTAGAAATTCGATTCTTTTTTTTTTCCATTTTCAAACAAGCAAGTAGAACTTTTCTGTTTTATTTTGTTAGCCACAAGTTTGTTGAATGTAGGAAGGGACTTATCTTTTCTGGTTTAAATTTGTATCAAATATTGGCTATCATCCTGGGTGCCTGACACATCTTACTTCATAAATGCTGCATCCTAATGAATGAGTAAATAAGTTTCACTTTGCAAGAAGGAAGAAAAATAAAAAAATAGATATGTACTGCATACAGTTAAAGTTCTGCAGCCATTAAGGTTTTTTCTTACATAAGGCGTGTCCTCTAAAACCTTTGAAAAACAGTACCCAAATGTCAATATATATAAAAGGCAAAAGTACTTCAAAAAACACTGTCAAATATGAAGTAACCAAATCCACTTTATACAAGACAGAGAGGACAAAAGCCTTCTTAATAAATGTTTGCTTGTCATAATAATTGTCTAATTTTTTGTTTGCTTTTAAACTTAGACCTAATGTATCATTTGGTTGGGCACTGTTAACAAAAACAATAGAAAAACATTCAAATGGTACATGCACACGTAACACGAAAGTGTATATTAAATTACTAAAGCCTCATAATACATTATTTCTTCATAAGCTTCCTTGGTCTCATTTCTGCCCTTAACAATAAAGTAATGCCTTCTAAACATAGCTTCAAATTGCTAGCTGATGTCACTGTAAAACTTCTCTCAATGATTTTTGAGCAGTCTCGAGAACCCAGAGAGGTCCCAGTTGACTGAAGCTAATGAACGATCTTCTGAATTTCAAGAAGGGCAAGAAGGAGATCCCCAGAAACTGCAGGTTTGTAAGTCTCACTTTAAGGCCTGGTAAAGACATGGAAAAGATTATTCTGGGAGCTATACCTGGAACACACTCACTGGTCACAGTCAATATGGCTTCATGAGGGAAAAGTCCTACTTGTTGAACCTGGTTTTCTCCTAGGACAGGGCAACTGACTTAGCTGATATAAGAATGACAGTAGATGTAACCTCTTTGGACTTCAGCAAAGCTTTTAACATTGTATCTCACAGTATCCTTCTGGTCAAACTATCCAGCACACAGCTGAATAACCACGTTATATGGTGGATGAGCAACTGACTCACAGGTCGCACACAAAGAATTGCAATGAATGGGGTAACATCAGGCTGGCAACAGGCCATTTGTGGAATTCATCAGGGTTCCACCTTAGAGCCAGTTCTCTCAACATCTTCACTAATGACTTGAATGAAGGACTCACAGGAATACTAATCAAGTTTGCTCTCAACTCCCTCGAGGGCAGAAAGGCTTTGCAAAGAGACCTGGACAAACTGAAGAGATGGGCAATCACCCGCTATCAAGGTTGGTTGGGCACTGGAACAGTCTTCCCAGGGAAGTGGTCACAGCACCAAGCCTGACAGAGCTCAAGAAGTGTTTGGACAATGCTGTCAGGCACAGGCTGTGATTGCTGTGGTGTCTTGTTCAGGGCCAGGAGTTGGATTTGATAATCCTGATGAGTTCCTTCCAACTCAGCATGTTCTATGATTCTATCATTTTATGATATAAGACTAGTGTTTTTCAAGTCAATTGTTAAGTCAAAGAAAATGAAAACTCATGTGTTGAGGTAATCTTATTTAAAATTTTGCTTCTAATTAGTTTTCTTTTTTAAAGTGGATATCATCCAAGCATTTTTCAACTAATTTGAGGGATAAGATTTTTCACTGCTTCCCGGTTTACCACATCCTTTTCTTAGCTTCTGGTTTAAAGGTTTAAATATAAAGGCGAGTGTTTTTTGTTGGGTTGTTTGTTTTGCTTTGGTTTTGGGTTTTGTGGATTTTTTTTGTTCGTTTTTTTTTGTTTTTTCCTGTATTTCTCTTCAGTGGAGAATGGCCTTAAAAGGGACATCTTTTTTTCCCAATGCATTATAGATTACAGTATCAGGAGTCTTTTAAAACCTCATGTGGAGAACCGTGTGGATGGCATTGACAGCTCTAGTATGTTATTGGACTGCCAGCTGCTCTTCGTGCCTTTCTTGCTGGCATGTTGTTTTACTCTCAGCAGGAAAGGACTTGAAGCAAGAAGCAAAGAAGTGTTTCAACCATATTTTTTTGAATTCATTCTAATTCACTTTTTTTTTTTGTTCCACGATTTAGATTTTTTTACTAGCTCACTTCTGGCACAGCACTATAGTGGAAACTGTCTTGTGACTCTTTTCATCTTGCTGATGTTATACTCTTTTTTAATACCTGCTATTAAGTTCAATAAGATGGCCTCATGTTTGTTAGGATAAAAATGGACCTTCATAAGATACTTGTGATTTTGCTGACTTTAAACTTCTTTATAGGATAGCATTCTATGAATTTTATTCATAGACAAATACAGTTTATCATTTCCTTTTATCTTGTCATTTTTGTTGCAGATAAATTGAGAATTTATGACAAGAAAAAATTAAATCAAACCAAACCTTGAAAACTACAAAATTGCAGATTTACAAAGAAATTGCCATTCTGATGTAGAATTTCAAATGAAAATTCATTGTTTATTTTTTCATAGCTCTATTTATAAATTATGATATGTACTCATATGAACAAAATGCAATTAAAAGTTGATATCATCACTACATCACAAAAAAAATAAAAAAGGCTTTGTCCAGTATTAACTTAGGTTATCAGCTTACACCAGAGAGTAGATATACAGAGACTAATAACACTGTACCACAGCAAGAAAGGAAAAAAGTATGCAAGTATTATAAAATTTTTTAAGGCTACTTAATACAATAAGAGTCTTTGTGGAAATAGAGAAAAATCCCATGAGGTTCTGATATAAGATTCTTATTATAAACAGAAAAAGACTGAGCATAGTTATACTTGAAGGCTAAAAACCCCCTTGTTAGCTATTTATAAGTGAATGTATTCCAATAACAATGTATCTATGTCCTTTAAAATCCAGAAGTACAGAATAGTTTAAAAGAGATAAAAATGCCATTAAAACTTAAAGACTTGCCCACCAGTGACAACACTACTTTGCTATTTTATCTTTCTCCTCTTGATATCTGAGAAATCCCTGGATATTGTGAAAATTTGAGTCAGCTGAACAGGTCTGGCTTTCAAATTTGGATTTGCACTTCTGAATCCCAGAGAAAAGTTATGGAGATTCCTGTATTATAAGTACATGAACTCAAGCTGCCCAGAGAAGTGGTGGGGTCACATTCTCTGAAGAGATTTAAAAGATGTATAGACCTGATGCTGGGCAACACAGTTTAGTGGTGGAATTGGCAATGCTGGCTTAATGGTTGGACTTGATGAAATCGGAGGTCTTTTCAACCTAAACAATTCTGTGATTCTATGATGATTTTATATTATGCCTTCTCATAGTACTTAGCTGAGTGTCCAATTTTTGCAATACTATAACAGCTGGCTCACGCCAAATCAGAGATCATGTCCTTGGTGCCAAAACACACTGTCATGGTGTTGCAGGAGGATTGATGACACCTGTTGAGCCTGTTATTTCTGTTAGACCTGTTTGAGTGGATCTAGAGGAAGATCACAAAAATGATCAAAGTGCTAGAGCACTTATCCTGTGCAAAGAGACTGAGAGAGCTGGGGTTCTTCAGCTTGCAGAACAGAAGGCTCTGTGGACACGTCATAGGAGCCTTTTAATACTTGTAAGAGAAAATAACTTTTTACACCAGCAGATAGTGATAGGACAAGAAGGAATGGTTTTAAACTAAAAGGGGAGATATTAAGACAGATGTTAAGAAGAAATTCTTTAATGTGACGGTGGAGAGGCACTTGAAGAGGTTACCCAGAGAAGTGGATGTCCCACTTCCCTGGAAGTGTCCAAGGCCAGGTTGGATGGAACCTTGCACAACCTGGCCTAGTGGAAGTTATCCCTGCCCATGGCAGAGGTTCTGGAACTAGATAATCTTTAAGGTCCCTTCCAACTTCTTAGGATTTGACAATTCTGAGCACAGTTGAATCAACATGATGAGCTTTGTATTTGTGCAACATGTAGCAGTAACTGAAAGGAAGGATATTATGCAAGGACTCTCTATATAGATAGTTAAAACAACAGAATATCTAATGTTAGTGATGTGAAAACCTTCCTATCCGTATACTTTTATTCAAATAGGGTAAATCTTTATTAAATGCTCTAACAGTTTTTAATGAAACAGGGTCTTTGCCAAATATTTTAGGTAGAAATTTTAGAAAAATAATACAACAGGGTAAAGTAAATCTGAGAGTATACAGATTAAAGGATAGGTAAGTGCCTTTAACTAAACTGTGTATATTCTGTGTTGGTAAAACTGATTGGTATTGACAAAAATTTCCAAAATTTGATTACCCCATATTTAATCTATAACCACTGTCTGGAAATGTAAATTCTAATTCAGAGTGTAAATTCTAATTCTGATATTTGTATATTGGCAGTAAGATTGTCTTAGGTAAGTGGAGAGCATTGACCAAGGCAGAGGAGCACAACTAATCATAGTCTGGTCATGGTGGACAATCTTTAGAGAAGAATAACATTTATCTTGTACTAGGGACATTTGTTGTTTAATTTTTTTGTTGTTGTTTAAATCAGTGTGTATTTCAACTTTAATCCTTTATTTTCCTTTTAATCGCTAATGTCTACCATATACCCTTAACTCCAAATCATTGACTTATCTTAGGGTTAAAAGTTATTACAAATTTCAGTTGGATTATTTTATGTTTATGTAATCAATGGTTACCTCAAACACTCTGTGGTCTTTCTTTAACCTAATAAATTTTGAATAAGAAGAGGTAAAATATTTCTTGCATATTCAATTAGTAACTACTCTGGAAAGAAAGCATTTAAGAAGTGTTGAAAAACTTTTGACAGTCCTTTTTAAAATAAATGGAAGCCACAGCTGAAGTTTGTGAACATGGACCAGATAGTCTCTGAATTTATTACTATTTATTTATTAGGCAATGCATGAAGTTTTGCTAGAAGTACAATAAGTGAGTACATACCTGAGTTTTGAGGTTCAGCCTTCCCAAGGTGGAAATAGTTCTGGACACATGCGAATACATGTTGAGGAAACATGGCAAGACTTTTGAAGGTTAAATGCAAAAGAATTGAGACAATGTTTAAGCCAGCTCATTATCTGTTGTCCCTTCTACCTGTTCCTTCATTATGTATTATGTTGGGGCTGGTGGTAGCAGTTTATCAGTGACATATTTAAAAACCATAATACTAGTCATGCCTCCAGCTTTATACTGTGAAGTGTTCTTTATCAATATATAGTATTGTTCTTATATGAACTGCAATATGATATGTTCCTTAATGTTGTGAAGAATTACTATTATAAGGAAATTTTACTAATAATGTATTAAAGTAATAAGAACACAAGAAGGAAAAGAAATGTGAAAGATGTGAAGATGTAGTAGAAGGAGAAAGAAAAGAGAGAAAAGATCAAAACTTAAGACCCCTGTGGGGAAGCACAGTCTACAGTATCTGGTGCTGACCAGGTTCCACTGCTTCTATATTTGACTGACCACTTCTCATCCTTCTTGACCTTTCGTTTTGCATGTTATAAATCATATTTAGACTTCTATGCTAAGAAATAGATGAACTTAAAACATCAGCTTTCTATCATTAGTATCTAGTGAGAGGTTTCAATTTTGCTCCTGAACAGAAATTTGTGATATCTAAAGTATTTCATTTGTTTGCTAGTACTTCAAAGTGACTTGCTTTTACTTTGGCATAGCTTTCTTTAGCAAATGGAGTGAGTTACTGCAACAGAATTATTTACTGTCAATTATAAAATCTGAGTGGCATTACTGGGTAACCCACACAAGTCCCCAAAGTAGGAGAACATTATATTAAAACTGACATCTGCCTGCACTGATTTTTTTTCTGAGCTACACTTCACATTAAAAATACAAAAGCATAGATGAATCCAATGAATTAAAAATAAGTTGCTCATTTGTAATCAGAATGCAAATCCAAAAGGTAATAAATTTCAAGAACAATTGGATTGATTTTTTTTAAAACCCTCAGAATATATTTCATGTTTATTTTTATATGACATCTTAACTCTAGCTGCTGTCAGTTTAATCCATAGAGTACCCTCCTAGAGACAAAACAAAACAAAAAATTGCTTGCTTATGGAAAGGCTTTTTACTTTTCTGTTCATTTTTCCCCTTATTGTTTTAGTTGTGACAGTGGTATTATCATAATGACTGCTTTGTCATCAGCAATGGAACCTTATGTATAAAAAGTCTGATTGTCAGCTACAAGAAGTAAAAAGATAGCTTAAGTATTTTTCCTTTTTTTCCCCTTAACTGAATTAATTCCTAGTTATAAATTTCAGGAAGCTATGAAGTGGAAATGATACCATTTTCTCAAAAAAACACAAAAAACAAAGCAACTCAAATTATATTTCTTCCAAAACAAACAAACTCCCTCCTCCCCAAAAACCGAAAAAAAAAAAGACACACTCTCAACAATCACCTCTTAAAAATAGAGCCTGTCCTGATTTCTGAGGTCAAGGCAGTGGCAGTTCCCCTTGCCTGTTTTATTCTCTCTGGTCTTAAGAGAGAGAGAATCATCATGAAACTGTTAGACTGGGGAGATGCAGTTAAAAGTGTTAGAGAGTCAGCTTGTTAGTACATGAGCTGTGGTTTTGTTGAGATATATACTTGGTCAAGGGAACTGCACAACACTCAACACATCTGATCAGTCCAGATCAAGTAGGAGCAAGCTATGCTTTATAATGTAAGGGACAGTCCTGTTAGCAACACTGAAACTAATGCCAAACCATTGACATAATTTTGTCAGATGTACTATTCATATTTCTAGGGCTTAGGCACATGCTAACAGGTCATTATGATATAATGGAAAGACACTGCCGTAGTGGAATATTCTAAGAATAAGAGCTATTGAAGACTAGATTGTGCCTGAAGGAATAGTATCTACAGTTCCAAAACAACTTTAGGGGGTTGTAGTTAGTGTTTGAGTGTAAAGTCAGGAAAAGACTAAGCTTTACTTTATGTGTGACTGAACTGAAAAATCAGGAACTAGCTTTAAAATATGAAGAAACCTATAAATTTATCAGATTGTTCCAGTGTTATGCCATCTGAAGCAAGAAAATAAGCTTTTAAAAGCTGAATGTAGTCTGGGATCAGATTTATACTATAAGGACATGTGCATCATAGTCCATCTTCTCTCCTTGAAATTGTATTATTTCAACATAAGGAGCTTGCTCAGAACTAGAAGCCAAGCCTAAACTTTCAGTGGGTTTATCCATATCTACTTTTTTTTTATTATTATTTTTGGGGGGTTATATGTGTGTGAAGGTCAGATGTTTCATTAAAGGAGTAACGGGAGTAAGAAATGTGCCATCATTACAGATGAGACATTAAATTCCTAAGACAAGATAACTAAGGTATGCAACCTCTGTAAAAAAAGAGGGAAACATGCTGAGTTTCTATTACTGAGTCTGAGATTTTTTCCCCTGGTTTCCTGGTTTTGAAAGCTTTGCTAGTGTACTAAAACTTGTATTTTTTTGCCTGAGTATTTTTTCCTAATATATTTTAGAGAGTCAGATAAGATGGAAACACACAGTATTTAGAGATACTGCAATTTTGCATTTGCTAGTTAATACCTGAGAAGAAGTCTTCTTGCTTTTACTTATAAAATTCTGAAGTTATTTCTCGCACACTAAAATTAGCACCTCCAAGTTCCCTTTAACTTGGAAAGGTCAAGAGGTAAACAAAGAAAGACCCATAGATAAATTCTAACACAATCAATTACAAAGTTGAATTAAAGCAAACACAGAGGTTGTGATTCAATAAAAATATGTAAATATTTTATTAATTTGGAGATCTAACTTTATAAAGGAAAAAATGAAACTTGAGTTTTTGAGTTTGGTACAAAATCCTCTTAGGCATTTCTTAAAATAAATGCAGAGGAAGGAAACAATCCTTTGTACCATACAAAGAGACAAATATATGTGGAGCACAATTACTGCTCTAAAGTACTGAATGAGGAATGAAAACTAGATTTAAGTGCACAACTCAAGAAATAGGAAGTGTGGTCGATTCCTTCTCTCTTGAGATTTTTTAAATTAAGACTGATTTAAAAGATGTTATTATTCAAAAAAAAGAAGCTGTGCAAAATCACTATGGGCCTCATAACTGCAGCAAGTTTAGATGATTATAATGGCCCCTTCTGGCTTTAAAATCTGTGCTCATAAAAAAAAAAAGGAAAAGGATTTTCAAATCTGCAAGACTAACTGACATTTTTCTGTATAAAAAATGGATTCATTTAGATTAAAAATTTAGATTAACATTAAAAAAGGAACTTTAACATTTATGTGAACCTCAGAAATATCAAGAATTACACTGAAAGTTCATAGTAAGAAGGAAGTGTTAAATCTTAGAAACACATTTATGTCCTGGAATTTATTTCTCTGAGATCAGACTAAGAATAAATTTAGACAGACAAATATTTTTTAACCTTTGCCTTGAAGTGTAGCCAAAGAGTGACTAGAGAGCTGCAGAAATACATAAATGCATATATCTGATCATGGAGGGGGGGA
>WBMV01002340.1:65534-75706 GCA_013396655.1 Campylorhamphus procurvoides | reverse complement strand
TTCCCTTCCCAAACCTTCCCTTCCCAAACCTTCCCTTCCCAAACCTTCCCTTCCCAAACCTTCCCTTCCCAAACCTTCCCTTCCCAAACCTTCCCAAACCTTCCCAAACCTTCCCAAACCTTCCTTTTTTTTTTTTCTAATAACAATACAGTCAGACGCTGCCAGTATAAAATCATAGCTCTCATTACCCTTGAATCTTTTCCAGCCAAATCATATTTTCTTATGGTAGGTTTCCCATTCATCAGATTACAAATACAGCAACAGTTGCCTAACCCCAACTGCAGTGATTTTAATCAAACTGGTTAGAGTCAAGCAATAAATCAGTCTTATAGGGTGAAATATTTAATTAGCAAAATACTTCCATTTACTTACTAAAGGTTGTGAACCTCTTTAGCGCAACTTACATGACAGAATATCTAAAGCCTTATAAAGGGATGAAGAAGGTATATATATATATATATATATATATAAACAAAAACAAAAAATACCCAACACTCTGCCAGCATGTTAGTCAGTAATTTATAGCATTTTTTTCCAGATAATCCATAAATAGATAAAAGGTAAATGTAAAATGTGAAAACAGTTCAGATATATTTACTTTTTATCTGAAAGAACTATGAATGAAAATCAAATGACAAGTTCTGAAAAACTCTATGGTGTTGCTGCAGTACTCCAAGTGAGCCAGAATTTTAATATATATTTACCTTTTTGAGACAGAAATTTTGAAACAGAGAACAATGACCTTTAGGAAGGATGAAAGAAAAATTAAAATATTTCAAACTACATCCAGTCCCAGTACAGCATGTCCTTCCAAGGTGAGGGTCTTTCCATCATTCTCATCATTCCAGCTAGTTTTATTGGTCTTCTGGGTTATAGTAAACTTCATAAAACCTCTGGACAAAGCGTTCTGACAGAAGTCATACAGAGGCTTTGACAACACTACACTGGAAAGTAGGCTGGGCAGAAGAGAGAGGCAGCCCTCCTCTTGCCACTTTTCTGGGACCCAGCCTGGCAAATAGGCTGCATAAAATAAGACTGCCAGGCATTGTCTCAGTCACCTATTCCACATGGGAGGGAAACACTGATATTTCTTGGGT
The DNA here is from genome assembly GCA_013396655.1 of Campylorhamphus procurvoides. NCBI lineage: Eukaryota > Metazoa > Chordata > Aves > Passeriformes > Dendrocolaptidae > Campylorhamphus > Campylorhamphus procurvoides. The sequence goes on along the minus strand of WBMV01002340.1, from coordinate 74,609 downwards.
TTATCTCTCTATTCCATAATATTCATGGATTAAGTGTATCATCATCTTTGTTTACTGTCCCCTTCAGTGTGCAGCTGGGCAGCTCTGCTCTCAGAAGTAGTGGCCTTTTGGACAAAAACAAAGAATTGATTTATCTGGATACTGGCAGTTTACAGTGCATCTAGAAACCTTCTGAACAATGACTAAGTTTCTTCACATATGCATATAAAATGTTGATCTAGGCCATTTTCTGACATTGTAAAATGTAACATTAGAGAATGTCAATATATGTGTTCTTGCCTTAAAATAACTTGGACCAAACACTTTCTCCTATGACTTTTATGGAAAAACGCTGTGAAAGTTACTGGCCTCTTGTGCAGCAGTTGCTACCATCTTTCTCCAGAATATTCTGTGGTGATAACCTTGGTTCAGTACTGGCAAGTGTGAGCCATGCCTCCCTTTGTCCTTTTCTGTATCAGAATTCAATATCTACGTAGCTGGAATAGGCAATAACAGTGTTTTCAGGGAAAGCAGAAGGCACGAGGGGTTGGACTAGAATGTTTCTGCTAAAATCAGGGAGAGCTAGGGAGCAGATCTGGGCTGGGGGCAACCAGGAGTAAGACTGAGGGTCTTCATCTGTGCCACAGAACTGGTAGACCACAATGAGATACGGTTTAGATTTCATTTTTTTCTTCTCTAAATGCAAGGAATGAGCAAGAAATCAGCATTTCCAATGTCATGTGCTATAATGTAGTGCTGCTGAAATACTAAGGGAGACAGACATGCCTTTGCTACAGCAACTCTTGTGTCTGCCTCCCTGTGCAAAAGTTTAGCTGGATAATGCACAACCTTTCTGTTAGGCTGGAAAATAAAAAAAATAAAAAAAACAAAACAAAACAAACAAAAAAAACCAACAAACCAACACAAACCTGAAGGTGTTTCACAAAGGACTGAAGTGGTTGCTGTGTTCTTTGGTGCCAAAACACCACAATCAAATATTGTGTGGAGTCTAACTCGGTAGGCATGACACCAGAAAGTATCTCCTTGCAGCATCTGTAAGCAGAGGAACACTTGAGTTATAACTCCTCCTAGGGCATAAAGACCAAGGTGCTTGTCAGGGCTGACATCTTTTGCCTTTGGATACTCAAAAGCTGACACATAAAACTTCTCACGCTTTTTCCAAGAGTGTGAAGGGAAAGAGAGGTTTGTGAATTTTTGGGGTTTATTTTTGGTTTTTTTTGGCAGAATTAAGAATCCATTTTATATATTGGTTATGACATACAAAATTACTCTGTCCATTGATATTGGAAGTGACCTTGCTTCATGTTTAGTATTCAGTAAAGCAGCAACTCATATACAGCTTGTAGTGCAGTATGCAGTACAAGCAGATATGCTTCTACATGCAGCAAATCTTTGTATCCAGAATACTAGGCAAGGAGAACTCCCTAGATCTGGATACATTCAGTAGTACCAAAGACAAAATAGCAAACCCCAATCTATTTTAAAAGGAACTTTAAGAATAAATAGAAATTGTAAATGCAGAAATGAGATGCATATAAATACAGAAAATATTTTGTGCCTTTTTGGTAAGTATAATTAGCTTTTTTTTTTTTCAATAAGGTAGTGGAGGAGAATGATACAAAAAAACCCAAAAAACAAAAACACCTTACAGCAGTGTTTACTTTAAAAATTATTTTATATATAGTGGTTTGACTATCAATTTCTTTGAAATTGATAAAAACATAATTTTTTTTTTAAATCAAGGTATTAATGATTTCTTGACACACAGAATATGCTGAGCTGGAAGGAACTCACATGGCATCAAGTCCAATCCTTAGCCTTGCATTGGACCATCCCCAAGAGTCACACCATATGCCTGAGAGTAACATCCAGATGCTTCTTGAACTCTGTCAGGCTTGGTGCTGTGATTTTCTCATAATCTAAAACGGTTTGGTTCATTTTATCAGAAAAAAAATTCTCCTTATATGTTCATAATTTTTTTTAGACTTGTGCAGATTAATTTTTCTTTCCATATTTTTAGAGTGATGATGATGGAACTATATTTTTAATAAGTAGGAAACACTGAAAATGTTACTTTTGGGATTGCTATGCTTAGTTCTATAAAATGGGCATATGTTTATAAAAATTGCTCATGCTTAGTCTCAACATTAGTAGCTCATATAGAGTGGGAAGGGTACAAGTAGCAAGCAGATTCACATTTCTGGGAACTGCGGTTGTGTGAAGTGGTTGGAAAGAGGCTGTAAAGGCAGCTGGGTAGAAATATTTTAGCATACTGGGATTTGATCACAAAAATCCCTTTATTTAGCTTTTGTTAACTTACAAGTATCTTAAACACTGTTTAAATATGCTGGTTAATTGGTCTGACAAGTTTGCATTAATGATGTATTAATGTAAGTGACAGACTCTTACAGGTTGTGTTTGAGTTTATAGTGCTCTTATTTAGGTAAGACACTTCTGTGGCTGTGATGGTATAATAGGTAAAAGTGGTGACAGTGGTAGTGCAGAAGTTCCAGAACAAGTTATTCCAGTTGTACTGTGGAAGAACTCAACTTTCGAACTTGCCCCAACACACATAGCTTTTCATGTGAGTTTGGTCATCATGTTCTGCAAAGACAATACTCTGAGTGAAGAAGACTTGATAAAAATCACAGCAAGCTTTACCTTTGCAGGAACGTTTCTTTTGCAACAATAAAAATAACAAAATACTCTTTGCCCTGTGGTTTTTGTTTCATGTTCCCAAGAATGTGGTGGTGTTTTACGAGCACCTCAACTGCTTCTTATTTGATCCTACTGTAAACCAACTCAGGAGGTAAATAGAAAAAGAAAACCAAAATGAAAAAGCGAAAAATTCTCTGTTGTGCCTGTTTTTTTTAACAACAATCAGACATGCACAAGTGCAAGAAAGAGGATGAGACCCTATCTCATAGTAATTCTAGACCAAAAGTCCAATTCTCATAGTAATTCTAATGTGACTGTTCAGTCAGACATAGCTAAAGTAATAAGCATTAAATGGACCTTAAGTATTCTGATGCCCAGCTGCTTAAACTGGTTTAAGGCTATAGTTGATTGATGAGTTGTTAAAAGGAAACTGTTGTATGTTTAACGTCAAAAAAATATTTATGTTGCCTATTTTATTTATCTAGAGTTTAAATTACAGTACTATGTTTGGGTCAATATTAAAGTATATCTCTTAGTAAGGATTCCTAGTAGAACAAAAGGAATTATAACATAAGAATAAAATAAAATATAAAATAAAATAAAATAAAATAAAATAAAATAAAATAAAATAAAATAAAATAAAATAAAATAAAATAAAATAATAAAAAACTCTCCAGGAGAGAGATTCTTTGGGTGAAAAGTACAAAAGTCAATATGGAAAACTTGTTCAACTGCAAAATGAAATAAACCCAATATTTTTTTATTCCCTTTTTTCACAACAATAGCAAAATAACATAGTTAAATTTTTAAATTCTTTTTTTATTATTTTACCTTATATAGAGACATCAAGTTTGCTTCTGTTAGAAGAAGGTACATCAAGGTTCTTTATTTGTTTTGGTTGATATTTTTCTAATATAGGAGCTTAAAATAAGTTTTAGGTTAATGACTTCCATGAGTGTCTGGACTTTAAAGCTGTAAATTTTTAAAATATAATAGTTAAAAATTATTAAATTAGCTGGCTATTGAACTTAAACTGGTCTTTTATTAGGTGTTCTCATAAAACAAGCTGGACATTTAGAATTGTGTATTAGTGTTTGCCCCTTCTAAGTGATGAATGGCCTCAGATTGAAGGGCTTTGCCCTGTTTCAGGTAAAATAACACTAGGTTTGAGTTTGCACACATTTTTTACTTGAACCATTCACTGCTGAAGAATCACTGGCATTGATATACTGCACCAGAGGATTGAAGATTGCCTGTTCACAGAATTCCCTGTACTTTACATACAGAATGTAGAGTAAATTAAGTATGGTTATTCTTAAACAAAAAAAGTAAACACAACCGTATGTTTTTAAAGAAGTGTAACTAAATTTTATTACTCACATGTAATAAGCAGCATAGCAAAATAGTTATCAAAATACTCACTGGCAGCTTGTGCACATCTTTTAGAGAGGTGAGGACTGAAAGTGAGTAATAGATTTTAGACACTCAGTTATTTAATTGTTTTATATAGTTATCTGCACTTTGCTTCTACACAAGGGAATACCAACTTATGTCTATTTTTGTTTCAATTTAATGGTGAGAGTAAAAGATGAGTTATTCAATCCCAGGTTGCCCATATTCTTAGGATTCAGGCATATATTTAGGAAGAATCAGGAAAAATAATTTTAAATATTACACAGCTTTCTGCAGTAAATTAACTTAAAAGGGATAGATTTCTTATCTCTCAGAGTTGACAGTGATTAAGGTCTTCCAGTCCTTTTGCCTAACAGGTAGCTTTTCTTCCTGTTTATCATTTTCCTTGCCCTCACAAATAAATATACACATGGAAAGGCTGAAAATGTTATTGCATGAGTAACTATCACGGTTACTTTTTCCTAGCAGATGCTTTTTAAGAGGAATTTTGCAGCCAGTGCCTGAAACTCTTTGGATTACCAATAGCCATGGAGGTGACTTAATAAAGGCTGTGCTTGCTTAAAGTAAGATCACAATTTACCATGATATCATCTGGAATGACAAAGAGATGTTATAGGAGATAACTGAACTACATACCTTCTTTTCCACAAAACCCTATCTAACTTGTCCATGCTCTACTGTGGAGTCACAAGCATATTTTTCCTGGTTTTCAGCAGTTAAAAGATGAATTACACATATTAAATTACAGATGGACCTGTACACTCAAGATTCCTACATTATTACAATATGTGCAAGAGAACTGTGTGAGATTTTTGACTCTTGTATGTGAAACCCAGGAAAGACACCACATCGAAGAATTTGGAACTGCACCAAAATTCTGGAGGCTTTCACTTGAAATTATTTATATACGCTTACTTAATTTACATCTACTTTCTAGAAGTAGCAGAGGATTTCTATCCCCCATTATGTTACCTGATCAATATAAGTCATTATATTCCAGTGTTACAGGTATCATAAGATAGTGCCAAAGCAATTAAAAATAGCAAAACTGAGAAAACTATTTATTCCTTATATCTATTCCCTTCCTGTAGAGAAGGAAAATCCCAGACAATGCAAGTGTTTTCAAAGCATAGCATGCTGTGTGGCTACCGTGGGAAGCACCTTCCTAGAACAACAGCAATACTTAACAGTCCTCTGAGTGGCTTTCTTTTTGAAATAGATTTACAGGGGTTTTTTTTCCTTTAGATCTCTAAAATATTTTTGACAGGCCCTGCTTTTTTTTATCTTTTAAAGCCTTTACTGTGACTTTGTTCAAATATAACTACTCATGCTGTTGGACTATGTCTGTTTCAGGAGACTTCCTTTCCTCTTCATATAATTTATAAATGCAATAAATTCACACAAATAAAGATCTTAGAGCCTATAAATATTAAAACTTCATTAAGTTGCATTTTTGAAGCCGGAAGAAGCTACTAAGTAATAAACAGAAAGTGCCATGTTTCCTGTGACATCTATCAAGCCTTTCAAAAGATTTGAATATCAAATGGAAGGATAAATAGTTTTGTTTCATAAAGTTCTAGTTTCTTCATCTTTCAGGTATTCTTAATACTGAACAGCATTTAAAAGTCAAAGTTTTCATATTTTGTTTTGTGGCATTTTTTTCCTCTGGACAGGACAATATATGAACAGATACATATAAAATCTTTGCACAAATCATTTTCTAGACATATGTTTTCTAGAATATTCTGGCTATCATTTGTTAAACATTGTGTCTTTTTCTGTTTGTCTCTACAAACATACCTAAACCTTCTGTCACCATCTGTGAGTCCTACCTGATACCAGACTCCTTTTTAGCCATTCACATGAGTTCTGTCTGGGACAGGTTCACGCCTTTCACCTGGCTTTTGTTGCTTACTTAGGAAGTTTTTTAACACCAGCATTCCTTCAGTTGCACATTTTAGTGCTTAGCAAAATAAAAATGAAATAAAATAGCTTTTTATTATTTTTTTAGATATGGATTTGCAGTGTTTTTAACTGTGGAGCTGTTTGGAACTGCACGCTTTACTTGAGTCTTTGATTTTTTTTCTTTAATTGCAGACAAACTCTAACATCAGTTAATAAAAAATCAGTAGAGTAAATATATTTGATTGAAGGTGGTATTGAAAGCTCTTCATGCCGGTTCTGCATAATATTTCAAATCTATACTTCTTACAGATATCACACGAAATTAAAAGCAAACAAACAAACAAACAACAAACAAAACAACACCAAAAAACCCACGAGTTCTTTCTCTAGAGGAGGTCTATTGTTCTTAGCTTTTAGCAATATTTCAGCTAGAAAAATGTTAGTGTTAAACGCTTAGATTATTTCCTGCATCAAATAATAATTTCTAGGAATTGTAAAGAAATCATATTCACTCTGTATGTGTATATATATATATATACAATACACATATATATATACACACACATATAAACATATATACCGTATAAAACCTACCATGTATTTTATACACTAGAATTGATGCTGTTAATGGTTTGTAATTCAGTGTATTTTTATTTCTGCTGCATGAAACCATTACATTTATACTTGGATTATCAAAGATAGGGAAAAAAATATGGGGACTGCACAGATTTACAAAAATGTGCAAATATTGTGTAAAGAAACTCTTCTGTGGGACTTCCAGCAGAGATTTCTGGGTTTAACTCAAAATGCTACTGAGGCTGTGTGGTCCACTGATGTATAGGACAGTAAAATAAAAACTATGGTTACCAACTCACATCTAAAATTGTCTGGAACTTTCAAGGGTCTTTAATCTAAAACTTTTTTTTTCCTTTTTTAATATGTTGCTATGCTAGTAAGTAAGGTAGACAATGAATTTGATGGGGAGAAGAGAAAATGGAAAGTACAACATGCCTTACATCTTAGGGGTAAGCTGTCATGCAGAGTAATGTATAATTCTCATTTTAAGGTATTAGTCTTGACAGGGTTTTCCCTTCTATGTCATTAGAGACAGAGCAAACCTGCTGAGGTGCAGGATTTCACATCTTATAATTCTGTCCTACAGGGAAGGAATGAAAAAGACCTCATCAAAATGAAGATCCCCTGAAAATCAGTACTGTGAAGCTGGTCTCCCTGCTGTTAATAAGCAGTGCTAGCAGCAATGACATCTTACTGTATTTGCTTTTCTTTAAACGAAAGGCCTCTTACATTCCCTATGGAGGCAGTGGTGTTAGAATGCCCCACCTATCCCCATGCTTCTCAGACTGCCCTACTGTCAGTCTACAGCAACAACCTTCCCTGCCAGCATGTCTGTCTTCCCTCTCCTCTCCCTCCCTCTGTTTCACTCCATTCTTTCATCTATTATTTTTTAGTGCCTGAAACTTAAGTCTATTCTTGGTACACACATGACATTTATCCCAATTAAAAGTTAAATATGTTGGCCATTTTCTAGACACTAGAATAATATTTGCTGCTACTGGGAAATTCTCTTTCATGTGAATGCTCTGGGCTTGGACTGAATGCTTGTCATTGGCCTGGCTTACACAACTGCAAGAAAAGTAAGAATTTTAAATAAATCTTCCCTCTGACCTCCATGTTCTCATCTGTTGCTCCAGAAAAGCAGCTGAATCTCATGTCTAGGGGAGCAGATAGGGAAAACATCTGCTGCATAAATATACATTTAACATATGTATATACATATATACAGATATAAAATATATTTTTATATATATGCTTTAGACATGTTTTTATGTGCATATGCGTGCCAGTTTATAAAACATATTTTTACATATTATATACATATATATTTGTTTTATATAAAACATATATACATGCTTTAAGGATCTTTGGGATAATGAGGATTGGTCACAGAGCTGTAGTTATAATGAGAGGTTTATTATTAAGCATGTGTTTTAACAATTACCATAGTTCATTTTTTTATCTACAATTTCTAACACTTATAGTAGCTTACTATTAAACAGACTTTTAGCAACTACCATAGCTTTCAGTTAAGCAAAATTTCTAATTATCTAGACTTTTAGTTACCTGGACCCTTTACAGATGAGGTCAAATTCTGAAAAATCAGCTTGTGATGCAATAATCACAATTTAGACTCAAAATATTCTCACTCAGTCCTCAGAGACTTTCATTTTGGTGATAGCCTACCACGTGATCTTTATGTACTAAGATTTGCTGGTAAGAAATCAGGAAGATCACCTTGAAAAAATGAGTTTTACATCAAGGTGCCATGGAATTTTGGGAGTTCATGTTAACAGCTTCCAGCAAAATATCATGTCCTCACATGACTGTGTCCTCACATTGTTACACCCTCATATTAACATTCTCTGGCTTTCCCATACACATCTGAATTCTTTTAAAAATATGCATTTTGTAGTTGCTACTAGTGGTGTTCATTTAGTGGTGATACATGAGGGGTTTCTGGAGCACTTTACCATAAATGCATGTAATTTTTTTGTCGTTGTTGTTGTTCTTCATGGATGTTAAATTTATATTTGAACTATTTGAATGTATCTCTTTGTTGCCTTAAGGAAAGGGGAAAAAACTTTCCAAGACAACTTTATGTGGGTAAAGCAGAGAAGAGTTCTTTTACTTATAGGGTTTTAGGGTACAAAATATAAAGGAGTATAAAAGAGTATATAAAGTATAAAAAGTATAAAAGAGTACAACACATGTTGATAAGTAGCAGATAGAAAAGACCGGTGCTAGGATGAACTCACGGCCTCAGGAATACCATGTGAGCTCTTTTCCAGGCACCACCGCTTCAAAACATGCAGAGTAAATTAATCCGAAAGGCGTCCCTTTCATTTCATTCCCAGCTGTTTCCAGCCAAACCCCCTGAGCCACTCTGCTGTGTCTTACTGAAGCAAACAAGGGACAACAACCTGTCCCTCTCAGGTGAAAGATGCTTTCACCCACAGGCTGGGAACATGACTCTTGCAACATCTGGGCCCAAGTCATTTCACCTCCCAACCCACTATAAAC
>WBMV01002340.1:0-65494 GCA_013396655.1 Campylorhamphus procurvoides | reverse complement strand
ATTGAGTTGGAGGTCTTAAGATCCCTTACTTCATGCCACTTTCCTTTATTGGAGCTTCTCCAAGGTTGCTGGGGTTTGCTTTCTTGTTTTGACTAACATGGTATCTAATTGCCTTAGCTCTAGTACAGGTTTTCTAGGCATGGTGTTCCAGCTATTATCTGACCCTTAAGACAGCTAACACAGGGTTAGAGGTTGTTAGCTATGCTATATGTGAGAAACTACCTAGAAGTATAAAAATCTACAAATTCATGAAAACCCTAAGGCATCATCTTTTATAGAGATGTTTCATAATGTGCCTTTTGTCTTCAGAACATTTTTCTCATGACAAATCGATGGTTAAAATATAAAGACTTTTCCCAAAAAAAAAAAAAAAAGGTGTTTGTTTCAATGAATTGTAGAAGCTTCAAATATATTCAAATAGTATAGTAGCAGTGGGGGAAAAAAAACTAGCCGAATTTAGAGTTATAATATATATGAAGCTTTTCTTTTACTTGAATTAGTCTGTCTTTGGAAATGGAGGAGTTGGTGTCACTGGGAAATGCCTACCCCCACATCAGGTCTCAGTCACAGAGTGGCCAAAAAGGAGCAAAGATATCTCATGTAGTGGAATGAAAGGAACCGAAACATTCAAACGGCAGTAGAGTGGAAACAATGTATACTATCAGGTTTTTGAGGTTATCTTAACATTATAGTTGGACTCTGCTTCTCGAATGCACACACACACACACAATTTTGTTTCAACATCCAGGGACTTGTACAAGACTAAATAATGATAATTAGTGTTGAGTTTGTTTGTTAATAAACAAAATTATTATGTAATATTTTAGGCTAATGTATTGTTCCTGTGTTGTTGTGCATGCATTGTTATTGCCGTGTTATTGGCAGGACTTTGTATTCTGTTAACAACCAGGTAAGCCATTCATTTACAGCCCTTTCAGTAAACTAATCCAAACTTGTAGACACTCAAACTCATGATGTAGTTGTGTATTTCTGTATGACACAGAATCTATAGAATTTCCTAGGATTAAATTCATTCTTAGTATTTTTTGATTTATACTTACTTGAAACATTTCACTGTTAGTACACTTTTCTGAAAGTTCAGTATTTGTGAGAAGATCAATGCAAAACTGAGATCTAAGGAAACCATTTTTAGGTTTAATTAAAAAAGAAATTACATATTTTTGCAAAATATTTCTTTTTTTTTTCAAGTATATAATCATAGTTTTGGTTGAAATGGAGTATTACGTGTTCATTTTTTCCTATTAAAGTCCCAACATAGTAATAAAGTGCGTCCCTGTGCAAACTAAGTAGCTCTTATTTGAAATGCGTTTAATAAGGAAACATTATAAGTATGCACTATGTTTTGCCTCTACTCTGATATGTACTTTTCCAATGAGCATACATCTTTGGTCTAAAAAGATACCTTGAGCTAAATTCTTCCACAAAATGTGACTGCAATGATTATCTTGGGTATTGATTGCTACAGTAAAAGTTGTCTTCTTAGTGTCCTCATGTATATGCAATCATGCTTCTGACCATTGCTTGTCCCCTAAATCAGGAGCATTGCCTCAGTATCAGGGGCACCTCCTGAACCATTATTTTGCTAAAAGAAAAAAAAAGAAAATACCACAATAGCTATAGGGTAGTGTTAGTATTAAAGCTGGAATTTTACTCTCCTTTTGTTACAGCAAAATAATTGCCAAAAGTAAAGTTCTAAAAGTTTTAATTTACTCTAATATTGGCAAAATGAACCCCACATCCTTCTCTCTTTATTCAATTTCACCCATTTCCCATGGGGAATATTTGGAGTGATTCAAGTTGTAAAGCTTATGATGAGAGAGCAGCTGAATCCTATTAGAAAACTGACAAGCTGTTTGTCCAGACAGGATGCCTGTCAACCTAAGTTTGTCTAAACCCTGACATTCGGGCTGGGGAGTGTGATGGGGGGTGATTGATACGTGATTTCCACAGTCACTTCTCATTCTGCCCTGTGAGTCAACAACTTGTCAGTGGAAGAAAATAAGCATGTTATAGGGTAAGAAGCAAGTCCCACACATAAGCAGGAAGAATTTGGCTGTCAAGTATGGCAAATTTAGTCTTTAGGTAGGTAAGTGAGATATTCATAGTTGGCAGAATTTGCTGCATATTCAACGAAGAAACACATCTTTCTAAGAGAAGAACTTCAACTGCTTTTATATTAACAGTTAGTGTTGTTTTCAACAATAGATTTCTTAAGCTACTTTAGAACTCTGGGTATGAGGGAAATGAGTTATGTACTGCTGAATTAGAAAGGTTTTAAGGAAAATTGTATGAATACCTATACTAACTGAGTTCAACTCTGGAATGTATATTTGAAAAAACCTTTTATCCAGACAGTTTTTAAGCAAAGGCAGGTCATCCTGAAGGACAAGTAGTAAACAAGATGAATGAGAAGAAATTTTACATAAATAACTGTAAAGTAGGTATTAATTTACAGTGATGCAAATGAAATTCCAATAAGGCTTACTTAATTGTACAAAATCAAACATTGAAAGCTGGTCAGAAGGCCAGAGGGCTCTCCAGAAATACTGGACTTTAATCTCCTACAGAAAGTGTTTTACTGTCCATGTGTTTTATAGAAAATATATTACCAGCATTTAAATACACATTCAACTTTTTAACAGTTTAGGAAACCATTTATTTTAAAACTCTTTCAGAAAAGTATGAAAAATCTAAATTTCATTGTAGTTAATAAGTATGAATATCTTCTATCTTCCTCATCATGTAAATATTTACACTAAGATTAATTTTCATCGTTGCCCTGAGATGAATGTACAAATTAAAGTTTCAATGGTAATGACTTAACAAGCATAAGAATGAAGATAAAGCACTAAGAATACTTGACCATTTTAGCATCACAGGCAGATCTAGAATCAGCTTGCTGGACTGCCACTCTAGTCCTTTGACCACTGCACAATGTCATTTTAAACCTTCCACCTGGAAATGATAATTTAATTTGGTGACCCTCAGCTCCTGCTATGAGGGAAAAGGTGAATTCATAATTTAAGCCATTTTCAAGATAAAAATTGGAGATGGGAATAAGAACTGATGATTCTTGGACCTAGTTTTCTTCCCTTTCTTAAAAAGTAATTATTCCCATACATTTTTCCCATTTTTTTCTATAGGTACTTCTAATAATATGTTACTTTCTGGAAGCAGAATTAAAAAATAAAAATTTTAAAATGCCACAACATTTTCCAAAACAAAAATGTGTGTTAGGCACATAATACAGAAAAATACAAATTAAAAAATAAATGTACAATAATGTAACAATCATATATGGTTAGTACAGAATTAAAATTGTGCTACTGAATAAAGAAAGATCATAAATAAAACTTCTGCAATGATACATAACACTATTTGAATGAAACATTTGTTTGGAGACAGGAAAACTGTTAGTTGCTAAGAATCCAGTCCTGAGAGAATAGGTGTGTATTATTTTCTCAAACTGCTAAAGCAATTAATTCTGTTTTCTTTGTTTCTTTCCTTCCACTTACTGAAGTCTGTTTCTGAAAAGCTGTGCAGAATAACATGTAACACAGAAAACTTTTCAATCTTTCAAAAAAAAAAATGAGAAGGCTTAACTTCTTGCAGAAGTCTATCAACAAGGATTTAGTAATTCAGTGTTACATATCCTACCTGTTAAGCGGCAAGGGAAAGCTTTCATTTTTCTCCCAAGTGGATAAAAAAATTCTCAACTTAATCATTCATCTTCTTAAGTACCACATGCTCAGACCTAAGCATATTAACTACAGTTGCCTCAGAATTTATTCAGATTTCAGTCACTTGTGAGATGGAAGAAATAAACTTTGAAGTGACTTGGAAAGACAACACTAGAATCTTAGGGTTGTTGTGACATTTTTTGTAGCACAAGATTTTATTGCATCTTGATTTTCACATAGCTATTGAAAGGAAAATATGTTAGCTATTTTTTTTGCAATCAAAGGAAAATTGATGAAGAATTTGAAGAATAGAATGGACCTGCAAGGATCGTTGAGTCCACCTCCTAACTCCACGCAGGGTGGTCTACAAGTTAAACCATATGTCTAAGAGCATTGCTCAAATGCTACTTGAAAACTGTCAGGCTTGAGGCCATGACCAGTTCCCTGAGGAGCATGATCCAGTGGTTGGCAATTCTCTCAGTAAAGACCTTTTTCCTAATATCCAACCTGGGTTGCCCTAATTCAGCATTAAGCCATTCCCTCATGTCCTCCTACCAGACACCACAGAGAAGAGATCAGCACCTTCATCTCTGCTCCCCACCAATAGGAAGTTGTGGATAGCATTGAGGTCATACTTCAGTCTCATTTTTCTGTAACCTGAAGCACAGAATCAAAGAATATTCTGAGTTGGAAGGGACTCACACGGATTATTGAGTCCAGCTCTTAAGTGAATGGCCCATACAGGGATCAAACTCCCAACCTTGGTGTTATTAGCACCATGCACTAACCAACTGAGCTAATCTCTGGTTCATAGTCCTGCCCTCTGCTCATCTAACTGTCTTTCTTGACCTCCTTGGGACATATTCAAACATTTTTATATTCTGCTTATATTGTGAAGCTCAACTGCACATAGTACTCAAAGTAGGGTTGAATGCTTTGTGCAGCAGCAAAATTGATAAAAAGCTTAAAGGAAAAGGCAAAGAACAAACAATATAAAATATACTCACAGTGTCAACATTTTGGTCATGTGAAAACTAAATATTTTTTTAAAAAATATGGGTTTTGAAGACATTTTCTTCAATTTTGTTTTGGCAAAAATTTGCAATTGTCTTACTTCATATATGTACAATTGGTGAGTTTTTCTCACCAGATCTTTTATCTTATAAATACAGGGGGCTTAAAAGCTCCCTTCTATTTAAAAAGGTGCCTAAAGTCACAAAAAGTGACTTATTTTCTCCCAGTACTGGCAGTGTAAAATGTTTCACGTTAAAACTCAGTATTCTTTTTTTCTTTTTCAAGTAGAAAAGAAATCCTTTTTTTTTTTAAATTCCCTTTCAACTTTGTCTGATTTCCATAACGCATTTTGCATCTTGAGCTCTGTTGCCAGCTGGCGGAGACACTGGAAATTCAAAGACTGCTTTTCATACTTGTGGTAGGATGCATTCTTGAACTGTTTCCCTCTGTGCTGGTCTTGAACAAAACCATGGGTTAGAAGGTAGAAGGTGACGATGTCATCTGGCATCCTTCCTGGCCTCCTGCAGAGAGTGCCTCTGTTTGCCTAAGGCTATTTGGCTAAATTTGAGTGCAAGAGAGGACTTGTCTCTGGTCCTGGTGTCCTGGTATCACAGCTCGGAGAGGATCTCATCTCCGCTCACCAGCAGGGGCCTCTTCTTTTCAAGCACTTCATTCTAGCTCAGGATGTTTCTCATTCTTGGTTTGCTCTAAAAAGATTTTTATAGTGCTTGAAATTAGTTTTGTTTGTGAAGTTTGAGACTCACATTTTTTAAAGTTGTATAAAGAAGTCCGCTGAGAATCTTCCATGGCCCTGATTTAGTGTTTGTGTTCACTGTCAGATCCTTCCTTGAGACTGTGAGGACGGCTCCTTTGCCAAGGCTGTCTACCACTTTCTTCCTTTCTTAACGTTTTGCTAAACACAGATAAACAGTAAGCTCATAGAACTGAGCACTCTAAACTCTTGTGAGCAGCACAGCATGTCTTCATCAGAACAGTTACATTTTTGAACAGTAAATGCCAATATTCAGCCTCGAGAGGAACTGAAAACAACAGCAGAGGGAACTTAGAAACAGACCAATTTTGCCCACATCTGTTTGGTGGTTCACTCATTTTCTTCTCCAGTACTAATTTAGTGATTCCTCTAATGCCTTCACATTGTCTCATGTTTGATTTATTTGGGTGAGAGAATTTATGTTAAAAAAAAATATCACTTGAAAATGTGATTTTCTCCACAAGTTCTCATTTTATATCTTCAATGTCATTCCTGGAATCTGAGCTCAGGGTTCTGAGACAGGGTCCTTGCATAACCTAATGTGAAGGTGTCTTGGCTGGGGAAGGAGTTCCCCTTTTTCTCCATGTACAGTAGAGGTTGCCTGCAGCCTCTTTAGTATGTGGAAATCCTTTCACCTTATTGGAGCTGTACTTTGAACAGAGTTGTAGAAAACACAGCTTTTAGAGGAATTATTAGGATTGTAGTTGTTTGGTTTGGGGTTTTTTTGTTGGTTTTTTTTTTTAAATTTAAATCATATTTGGGAAAGGATTTTTTTTAAACCTTTGCTTTATATTACAATTTTTTTTTCATAAAAAATAGAGGCTTAAGGTGTGACAGTGTTCCCCATTTTATTTTATTATGAAAAGGAAATTGTTATGTAAGAACTAGAAAATCTGAATGGATATTCATTCTGGATAAGGAAAGTTTCCTACCAAATTTCTGATCATTTTTATTTCTCCACATCACATAGGTTGTGATACCAGCCTACTCTTAAAATATATAAAAAAAAAAAGGAAAAAAAATCTGAATGTCAACATTTTTAACAGGATAAAAACAACTTCTTTTTCTTCATTTTCTTCTTCTTCCTCTTCTGCTTTAAGATAAGAACAAGACATTTAAAATATTGCCTCAAAAAGATCCAAAATAAATTTAGGTAGTTCAAAACAATAAAACATACTTTAATTGTAAAACAGGATTGGCTTTTTGGTTTTGATACAAGATGAAAAAGATTAAAAATATGATAATAAATTTTAAAAAAATAAATCTAGACTTCTTTATCCCACAGATTGACAATTTAATTTTGTAATTTTCACATTTAAGTTCAGATATACTATGTGCCTTTAAAGTGATGATTTTTGAGATTTTTCTGATACTAATAGCAAAGTGTATGTATGCGTGTAGTAATACTAATAAAATGTGCTTACTCTTTCCAATATTTGAATGATGGCAAAAAAAAAGAAAAAAAGATTTTTTTTTCCTTTATTAAAAATACTGCATATCCTTGTAATGTTTTCCAATATAGCAAAATTCTGATCAGGCTGGAGTCAGCTAATTTTCATTTAAGTATGGAAATCAATTGATTTCAGAGCAAAAATTGCTGGAATGTTTTTATAACAGGAAAATTAATTCCCTGTCTGTGTGGGTAAATAGTCTGACTTCCCAACCACTGTCAATCTATTTTAAATTTACTTTAGAATCAATATAGAGGTCTGACTGAGTTAACCTGAAAGATGAAAGATTTTCTTTGTTTTTCACCTTAAGTTCACCTTTTTTGGAGCTTTTTTGCTCTTGAGTATTTTTACCTCCCTATTTACTTGATGGTTTCAATTAATGTCTTTCAAAGAATATTTCTGATGTGTGTTACATCACAGCATTATAGTGTTTCTACTCATCATGTAGCATGGCTGACAGTAAGGTCACTTGTTACCCCTGTTTCACAGGTCAAGAAATTCAGAGATAATAGCCAAGAGTCTTTAAAGAGAGGCAGGAGTAATTATGACTCTCTTAAGATGGAATCGTGGTTTCTAACTGGGCTCAGCTGCAGAGTTCATACCTCTTCATGGTCATGTTGAATATCCTTTGGGGTAACTGAGTTAACCACTGCCCCAGTGTGTTGGAATTATGGCTACTTGCTCCCTACTGAGCAGATTCACTTCCTGCTTGATGGTATCTGCAAAAAATCATGGTGATCATGTCATGATATGCAGAGCCCTGACTTATGGGGTGGAAGACCTGGGTAAAGTCTGACAGTAGTGTGGCAGGTAGTGCTGTTTTAAGACTGATAGGATCCCCATAGTTTGGACTTATGCCTCCGCAAGCCTGTGAGCTGCCACCGTAAGGCTCTGCACTGGCAACTCAGGGGGCATAGAGCATGTGGAGAGACATATCAGTACCAGACCCTGATGCAGGAGGTGATCAGCTGCAGTCTTTTCCATACCAAATTTGGCTCTAAATTTTTCATGGCCTGACACCAAATTACTTGATATGAGTTGCATGGTGGAAATCATGTTGATGACCATTATAGCTTGCCAGTAGCATCTATGCAAAAGACCACCTCTAACCTGGAAAAGGGGCACACACTAAGCTGTTCAGTCAGTAGCTCTGTCACTTGAATCCCTTTTACACAAACCAAATTTTTTCTGAATTCATCTTGAACAAGATGCCTCAGTCCCATCTCTAACCTCCTGATGCCTCTCGGGTCATGTGGACTGGTCTTAAATTCCATACTGAAACTGATGTTTAGGGCAGTAAGCTATTTGAAATAACTGCCAGTCAGGCAGAGGAGAGATAGTTGAACTGAGCATGCACCATTTGATTTTGCTGACCAAATGATTTGGAAGTACTCATGTCAGCTGGCACTATTTAGAGCAGGTCTATGGCGGCTGTATCAACCCTTACTTTGCTCCTCCTACCCCTTGCCAGACAGCAGGAAATGGAAAACACAGAAGCACATGTTAGTCTCAAAAAGACCAATTAAAATTTATTTTTAGCCCAAAATACACTTTTGAATAGCTATTTTGCCATTAATTTTTTCATTATAAAATTATTATTAAAAAAAAATCTCTGCATAGCAAGCTCTATTGTCTATTTTGAACATATTTTCCTATGTTTGTTGAATTTGAATGGAAGTGCCAATATGCATAAAGTTAATACATTTTTGCTGAGTCGGGAGCTAGCAGAGTGTTGTTTTGACTAGTGCAATGCAATAAATGAAGGCTTTAATTATTTTACTAGAATTAATCTGTTCTGTCGAAAAGGCTGTGGGTTTGATTATCTGTAAATTAAGTCATACCAGTAATATCACTGGAAAGTTTTTTAATTTTAAAATAAATCCCATAGTAACTCAAAAAATAAGTCAATCAAAATAGATTATGCAATTAATTTCTTAGGTATAACCTTATTATTTAATTGAAAAGCTTTCTAGTTGTACTACTGATGCATAACATTTCTATAATTAATGCAACACTCATAACTAGGTCTAATTAGTATGCTTTCAAAATAATTTGTCACATAAGTCATATTTAGCAACAATGTCAGATTTTCTTATGGTGTATTTTTCAACATCAAAATAAACATTGTTAAAAGTCACAATATGTATTTTTGCTCAAAGTTTAAAAAGACCAGTATTTCCTTTCATTTTTTTTGGTAAAAATTTAAATACTAAATTGCTATCAAAAATATGAATTTCTGTTCTTTTAGCCATCTAGATGGTGTTTAGACTATTCTGGAAGGATGAAACTGTGACTAAAACAGAACCAAAACTGTGATGTTCTCACTTTCAAGACTGGAATGACCAAAGGCCTTTCTCAAAGTTAAAGCAAAGCTGATTTTACAGTGTGGTAGTCCTTCCTTGGTAAGTAATTCCCAGAAATGTGCATTAGCATTCTAGCCCTTTATCCTCTCTCCCAATGAACCCATCAAGCTTTCTTTCTCCATCAGGCTGGAAAAAAAGAAAAATGTATACTCATAGATAATAGCAATGTTCTTGGTGTAACAGTGCTGTGCACATAACTGAGAACCAAGTATTTGACAAAAAGCCCTGACTATAAATTGTTTATTGAGATTGTCTCATAAGCTTGTGATTTATTGGTGATTTACTGGTGTAAAGCACATTTGTAGCTGTCTGACCTAATGGGGACTTCAATACCTGGACCACAGAGAATATAAGTGTTGTCCAGCTAAGCCTGGCATACTACTTAACAAGAGAGGCTAGGGTCTAGATGGCATGCAATGGCAGGGAGGAACGAGAAAAATTAGGTCCCAAATTTGTCAGCAATAGCTGCAGTCATTAGTACTGATAGACTGAGAGATATTTCTTTCTCTTAGATAAGAGGTTTGAAATACTTTGTTTCCAGGTTTAGCACTTAATTTTACTGTGTTATCCATGTCGCATGCATGAACATAATGAGGAAAGACTGCTGAAAACAAATTATTTCTTTTCCCCTCTGAATCCAAGTGTATATTGACTCTCCAGTCTTGTTAACTGCTCCAGCATGGGGTCACTCTCACAGGAGACCATCTTCCAGGAACATCTCCAGTGTAGGTCCGTCCTCCATGACATAGTTCTTTAAAACTGCTCCAGTATCAGTCCTTTCCCTGGGATCCAGTCCTTCAGGAAGTGCCTAAGTACTGCAGTGATAACTTCAGACCATAGACTTTGGTCCTCATGCTTTTCTTGTTTGGAAGAACAGTAGTATTTTTTGGAAGATACACAAAGTGTTTTTGTAATGGATTTTGATCATGCAGATGTTAACATATTTGCACATAGAACTCCGTATTTAGTATATGTGTGGTTCAAAAAAGGTTCTAGTTTTATTAAAGCTACCCAAACAAACAATAAAAGCCCCACAAGACTTGGTTTCTCAGCTCAATTACTAGCAGATTAATTAGGAAACCGAGTGGACATTTACAAAAACAAGACTTGTTAGCTGAACACTTTTTTGCATATGCTATATGGTTTGAACCAACAGAGAAAGACAGATGTCATCAAGGAAATCTTTGGTATTATAAGAGACCAAATGAGCATCCTATTTCTCAATATTCTATAAATGAATAACCCACTCCAGTGGTTATTAAAATAGCTATTTAAAGGACAGTTCTTGGTTACTACAAAGTTTGGAGACATCAAAGTGCTTACTGGTGGGGATTATAATTTTAATTTTTCACAATATCAATGCTTCTTATCTCACATAAGAATATCATGTGATAATAATAATGTGAATAATAAACTTATTTCAGGACATTACAATATTTTAGCATGGCAGTATGTCAGTAGGTCAGAGATCTCCTTCCTGCTCTCCTCTGTTGGTAGTATTTCGGCACAGGGAACACAGGAGCTTGAGCAATGGTGCATTGCTCACAGCAGGATGTGTTAGAGGCCACAAAGAAAATGCCATATCAGCATCTAGTAATTTAGTGGAATGGCTGCTTGGTGTTTTGATATTGCACAGCAGTAGTATGTAACTAGTCACTGCTCAGCAGACTGTACCATGGTGGGAATATCTCCTCCTCTTAGGGAAGATAAAGCTTTTCAGTGCTTGACAAGAGGGGAGGGAACATGAAGACAAAACTGGCTCACTGCTCAATTTAGTCTTCCAATACTACTTACAAAAGAAATTTGTTGGGCTTGCCTTGTCCATACTGCTGAGGTCTGCATACCTCTTGGTTGCGATTCTAAAGTGGTTTCTTTGTTTGTATGGTTTGGAGGGTTGCTTTTTTCTTCGTTTTGTTTGTTTGGGGTTTTTTTGTGTTTTCTTTGTTGTTTTTTTTTCAAACATTGTATTATTAGCAAAATAGAGCCTGCTTTATCTTAAAAAAAATAATTGCAAAAATTTCAAAACAGCATATTCACCTACTGTTTCAATTATACAAAACAATTCCTATAGCTCAGAACACTTTTTTTCTATTTTTCTCATGAGGGTAGTCTGTAAAACTGAATTACTGTGTGTTTACAGTCTCCTAATATTAAAATGTCTGAAGAGAAAATGTGATAGCACTGGGTATTTTGCTGTAAGAAGCACAAGCTTTCCTACTGTGTTATATAGGAGATCATTTCCATTTTGTTTGGATTATCTGTCTTTTATAACTAATTTTCCCTTAAATATTATAAGTATACCAAAGCTAAAGGAAATAAGTTCACACTCAATAAATAAACATATCTTTGGAAAATATATGCATGTAGTTTTAATTGCAAAGATTGTTCATTTTGCTTAACTTTTTCAAATGTGCTTTTGGTAAATTTTGTTGAAAATTTGCTTTTTTTTTCTTTTCAAAAAGCAGTTAGAAAAAGTATATGTTAATGTGCTTTAAAAATGTTGAGGCTTTTTAGCAGCAGACTTACAGTTGTTGACTCTTTCATGTTTTTATTTGTTGTGAATACATGGCATGTATAATGTTAGCTGCCTGGCATAGTTGTTCCAGCCAACTTTTCAACTAAGGCATATTATTTTGTTGATCTGTGGAAATTAGATCATATGTCACTGTGTAAATGTATCTTGCTGTTTGTTCATGAGACAGGATTTTTAATTTTTTTTATGAGTGTCAAATATAGTTCAGCTTGTTGCCAGATGTCCATGAAAAGAGGGCAGAAATTACTTCACATAAACATTTGTGGTTCACAGCACCAACAGCTTCCCAGTTCCCAGATCAAGATCCCTTATTAGTTCATCCTTACATGATTAACTTCTAATGGCCTCAGTATACTAAAAAAAAGATGGTTCTCAAATCTCAGACCATGAACATGGTCTTAGTAACATACTGTTACTAAGGAATAGCTGCACTTAGGCGATGCTTGAAATGCAACATTTCTCGTCTCAGCTACATTTTTCAGTCCTCTGGGAAGATATACGGAGTCCAACCCATACATATGGAAAAATAATTTTTGTCATGGCAAAAGCAGGTTCCTTGTCAGTTTTCTTTAGCACACTTTACAGAATCTTGCATTGGGTTGTAACTTCCTAAAAAACAGTGTCATGCAAGACGCTGGAAAAAGACACCTAATAAAAGCAAATATTTATCAATTAAAAGACCCAGAAGCAGAATTCATAACTATGAATGTCTCTGCACAGACTGTCTAAGCCAGAGCATGAATGCCATGTTAAAAGGCTGTGAAATTAATGTGCTCCCCAAGACAGGAAGCAAATTTCAGAGAAAATGCTGAAGGGGAAGTCCTGTCAGAATTTGACTTAAACAGACCAGCATTTTACATTCATCATGTACTCGGATTGTACTTTGAAACACTTTTCAGATGTTATGCTAAAGATATGCTTAGGTTGCCATGTTTCAGCTAGGGAGGATTTCAATCATAGTCCCTGACCTTTCTCCTGTTCAAACCAAAATGACCTCTGTAATTGGTTTAGTCTTCTACATTACACTGACTACATTTTCACTGGTCATTTGTGACAGAGTGAAAAATTCCTTCTCACTCCGTATCTTTCTTCTGCTTCAAAAGAATAAAATACAAAGGATGGTAACATTAACTACTCTTTGACAAAACACACATCAGGAAGGGAAATTACAAAAGACCAAAGAACTGGTGGAAGTCAACAGTTAGTCTATGTGTTACGTTGAAGTTAGATTACTGCAAGGTCCAATATGCACTTTTTCGTTACTCGTAAGTAATAAATTGGTCTTAACTTAAAATTCCTAACAAATGCAGGGAGATTTTAGATAGTAATTATGACATGATTTACCAAAGACAAGTCAATCTTTCATATGCCATAAAATCAACCTATTGATGTCAAATTGTATGTCCCATAGCTGGTTTTCTCAAGAGCTGATCTTGTCCTTCCTGTGCACAGGAACAGGATGGAGGGAGAGGAGGGACTTCTCAGTGATGTAATTTCAAAATGCAGTCTTGTGTCTTTGTTGCTGCATCTAGAAAGAACCTTTTTTTTTTTTAATAAAGGAAAACTGATTTTTCACTAAAGCATACACTTCTGACTGATTTAAGAAACTGTTGTCGGATCTTGTAGAAGAACAAATGTCTAGTCCTTCTAGCACTCCACTGAGAAATAAGTGTATTTTCAGTCCTGCCCTCCAGCTGCTCTGCTTTCACCAGTGCCATAACCATAATATTTTGGGCTAATCTATCATCTTCCTTTGAAGCACATATATTTCATTTGCATAATTAAAATCAGTGAGAGGAGTAACATTTCAGAATAAACAATGTATTTTCCAGTTCATATCAGTATAAATCAGGCTTAATTCAACTAAGGTCAATACAGTTTTGGTTGCAATATGATTGACATCCATGAACACATGGTTGATAAAGTGCATGGTTGAACACTGGATGATAAAGTATAGATCCCTTATGTCTGTATTTGATTTATTTGGTGAATAATCAGTATCATGATACTCCTTATGTTAGAAATTCTAACTTCTCCACTCTGAAAAGCAGCCTAGCTCTCTCTGATATTATATATCAGCATATGATATTATATGCTGTACATAACCAATGATTTTAGAACAGAATTCTTTCTGTAAATACCTGCCATGTGCATTTGGTGTTTCAGGTCCTAGCAGTTATTCAGAATACCTTTTCAATACAGAGGTTTTAAGAAATGAAGCATAAGACATTCAGCTCTTTTGGCTAATGTGGATTTAGTCAGTGATCATTCTGTCAGTCTTTTCATTTATTGGAGACTGATTCTTCCCTTTATTCTGGAAGTACATTAGGCTAACCTTCATAAAATCAAATACTAAAGAATCAAACTGACTGAGCTTTATTCTTTATCATTACTAAGGAAATCTGTGAGTCTACCTTGGCATTACAAAATGCACTTTTTGTTTTATTGGAAAGGAAGAAAGAAAGTATATTTCTTAGTAGACTTTGTCTATTTAACCTTAAAGACCTTTAAACTGGTTATTATAGTGGAAAATCTGTGTTTACAATGTACACTTCCTCACAGGCAAGAGATCCTGGTCTTTTTTTTGAACTAATTTATTTGGCCAATTTGATGGTGCATGCTACTTTAATAATTGCAGGGTATTAAGAGATGCTTTGGGGAGTCAAAAACCAGTGTAAATTATTTAATATGGGATATTACTGGAACATCAATTAAAGTTAATCCAGCAAGCCGAAGGGCAATTTAAAAATGGCCTAATTGACACTTGCCCTGAAGTGCCATAGCTTTTTGGTTTTGACTAACTATCCATTTATTACTCAAGAAAGTGCAGACGAGGGTCAGTAATTCAAAATGTAATTAGTTTTCATAGTGGAAAAAAAAAAGGGGAGGAAGAATTGGGGAAGGTTTAGCATACACATGCTAATGTGTTGTCCTCTGTGTATGCAGATGCACAGCTTGATGCCAGAAAGCTCACAGCCTTCGCATTAATGTGTTAATAAATATTTATGTTTAAATATAGTAGAGCATATTCCAAAGTAAATATAATTTGTTCTGTTTGTGATAGATATTTATTCCTTCTGCAGAAAATAAAAACTTTTCAAAGATGTCCCTAAAAATTTAAGAACATTTGGTTTCCAAATAGCTGGTCATCTTGCACTGGTTACTAAAGTTCTTCAAGGTGCGGGTTATTCCGGGATTTCCTTTTATGTCCTCATCAAAATGTGAAGATAATTAAGCTTTTTGAATATAAAATTCTGTAAAAAGAAAAACAACTTTTTTTCACAATAATCTCTTTCGTGCAAATGTTTATAATACCCAGAATATTACATGTACTCAGCATGTACATTTTCAGTCCTTTAAGGCCAAGAAGTCAGTGGAATAATTCCTGAATACCAACTTAATCATGTACTTGAAGATGTAAAGTCTTCCAACCCATGAGAATTACTTTTATTAATAACTTTCTAGTCCATATATGTTGGGACCTTATTTTATAGCCCAGTTCAGCACATTAGGGGACAATCAATGTTTTTGATTTTTCAGTATAATAGTCCAAAGACTGTTAATCACTAATTTCTTCTTCTATACTTTAAAAAGTGAGAGCTTCATCTCTGATCAGGCTCTGACAAAAACTGGTTAAGCAGTTGCAGTGTGAATTTTGTTTCTGAAAAATTACTTTAACTTTTTACTCTAGCAAAATTAGGAGGAATTTGTTCTTTGATTCTTTATTTAATGAGGAAAGTCAATGAGCCAAATGAGTCAAAAATAATATAGAATCATAAAATACCTAAGACCATCAGCTTCTCTAATACAAAGAGTAAATCCAGCACTGCTAAGTCCACCCCTAAACAATGTCCCTAAGTGCATCTATGCACCTTATAAATAACTTCAAGGATATTTACTCCATCAAGATTGTTCCAGGGTTTGATAATTCTTTTAATGAAGAAATGTTTCCTAATATGCAATCTAAATATTCTGTGGCATAACCTGAGGCCATTTCTTTTCATTCTATCACTTCTTATGTGGGAGAAGAGGCAAACCCTCATCTGGCTACAATCTCTTGCAAGGCAGTTTTAGGGAGCAATAAGGCCTCCCTTAAGCCTCCTTTCCTCCAGGTGAAACAACCCCATCTCCTTCAGCCAATTCTCACTGGACTTGGGCTCCAGACCCTTCCTCAGCTCTGTTGTCCTCCTCTGGAAATGCTGCAACACCTCAATATCTTTCTTGAAGNCTTCCTGGGTAATTGCTGCGAATGGTCCATTATTCTTGGGGAATGAATAGAGGGTGTAGAATACACAGCCTTGATCACCCCCCACACAGTGATAACCGGTGTCTTCTGCTGAACTAGGACAGGGGCCAAAACCAAACATCTGTGGTATGTCCTCACCAGTGCTGAGTATGGGAGGACGTCTTCCTGCTGAGCATACTGTTTCTGATACAAGCCAGTATGCCATTGGCTTTCTTGGCCACCTGGCACACTGCTGGCTCATGTTCAGCTGCTGTCGACGAGCAGCCCCAGGTCTTTTTACACTGGGCAGCTTTCCAGCCACTCTTCCCCCAACCTGTAGTGCTGCATGTGGTTGTTGTGTTAAAAGTGCATGACCTGGCACCTGGCCTCGTTGAACCTCACACAATTGTCTTCTGCACATCTATTCAGCCTTTCAGCCTGTCCAAATCCCTCTGTAGAGTCCTCCTACCCTCCAGTATATCAACACTCCTGCCTAACTTACATCATCTGCAAGCTGGCTGGGGGTGCACTTGATCCAGTCATCCAAATCACTCCCAACGTAATAACCATGTATAACAAATATATACATTTTCTTGTATAACAGCTGGTAAAAAAATTATCTTAAAATATCTACTTTTAAGGAAGGATGTTGGTATTCCTAAAGAGTTAAGTTTTAGGAATATTATTCTTCCCTACTTTTTTTTCTTTTTTTTTCTTTAGTTTAAAGTAGTGTTTTTAAAGTTTATTCTTCCATTACTATCTTTTTTACTTTACAAGCATAATCATAAATTGAAGCAGATACCTACAAATGACATTACCATTCTTAATTCAAATTTATGTTTTCAGGCCTTAAAGTATAAACAATTTGGTGTAAATATTAGATAGAAACTTTTTCTCCATGTGCATTTTCTCCATTGACAGGTTTATTCTTTAAGCAGAATCTGTCCAGATATTTCTTTATGAAACTAAAATCCAATACTTCAGTCCACTGACAGACAGTTCACTGTTTGCGGAGGAGCAGAGCTTTATTTCTGTACTTTGTACCTCAAAGGTCAAGTGGCATGGAGAGAAGAAAATGAGAAATACTGTGGCTAGGAGGGGTAGATTTTGGGAGTACTGTTTTTCTTTTTAAATGTGAGAACCAGAAGATGTACATAGAACCTGAGGCAGCAGCAGCAAAAGTGACCCAAAAAGTGGAAGAGACAAAATGAGTTATGGGATGCCAATACTGTTAGATGTACATTGTTCTTGAGTGGCTACCTGACAAGAGTTATTTATGAGTAAAATATTGACAGGTAATGTTCGTGGAGAAATAGATCTCAGAAATAAAAATATACCAAGGAGAGACGAGAGAAGTCAGAGCAGTTTTCTAATATGATAGGAAGATGAGTTATTTGTCCAATCTCTGCTCTTAAAATTTACTCAGAAAGCGAGTCTAGAGGGCAAACATTTAAGAAATGGTGATGTGCTAAAAAAATATGATAACATGAATAAGTCAGAAAAAGAGGTAAATCAAAGGGAAAAAAAGTTACAAAAGAATGAAAAGAGACCTCTGTGAAGACTGTGTAGGAAAAATTGTCAATTACAAAGCAGAATACTAAGAAATAAGAATAAATTAGTTATACTCATGGGAAGATGATGACAGTAACAGCAGGATGTGAAAGAAGAGGGGAAGATAACAAAGAAGTTTCCAAAAAGTCAGTTCAGATTGTTCTCAGACCTGAGAAGATTTGAGGGACTTATATCAACCCTGAGAGATGTAGTTGTAATGAATGATTTCTCTTTTAGGAATAATCACTAAGGTTTTATACTGAAGTCTGAGAGGCACAAAGTGTTAACCACCATGATAAGCCAAGCCACACAGAATATAGAATTCAGGTTGGAAATATATATGCTAAATAGGATTACTCATGGAGTCTATAAATCTTGTACTAAAGTAATGGAAGAGCAGTCATGAACATAGCATAAGGTATTACACAGCAGGGAATGAAATATTAGTTCAATAAATAGGACAACAGCATATAGATTAAATAAATGACTCAGAGAAAACAAACAAACAAACAAACAAACAAAGAAGTCATAGTATAATAAACCAAGCTTGATACAGGTCAAATTAGCACAATTTGATGCTTATTAACATAAAACTTACAGATTATTTTTCTGTCATTCCGTTAATGGATATTCTTTTTTAGACGTTGTTTTGGTAGGTGTTGCCTTAAGGAGTGAGACAAAAAAAAACTTCAGGCAACTTAAGTAGGAGATAAGATAAGTGAGCAGGAACTTTAACGAGCCAACAGGCTCCAGGAATACATTTACACAGGAATCCCCCTTTAGACCCTCATTACAAGATTTTATAATAGTGTCCATCCAATCACATTCTGTTATTTCCCCCAGTCCTGCCCCGTTCCGCCCTCAGCACACCCCGTCAGGAGTTGGGTCTGGGGTCTCGGGACCCTTCCTTCATTGCCGTTGTCTTCTTCACAGCACATCAGGTCCTTGGAAGCCTTCCAAAGCTTCAGATTTGGAGGTCCTTCTGTCCCTGCCTTTATCTTGTGGTACAGGCTTCATGGCGCTTCTCTGCAATTCTACCTTGAAATAAAGACTAAACAGCTAATGGAATTCTAAGGGGTTGATATAGGATGGGGTTAGTATGTATAAACATTCAGCTACTGAAGTTATTTTACTAGTACATTAGATCTACAATAATTTCTATCATCTATAAAATTGCAAAATCAAAAATCAAAGAAACCCTTAGGCATCATAGGCATATTGTAGAAAAACTAAAAAACAAACAAACAAAAAAAAACAACAAAAAAGAGTTTTAGGAAATTAGGGGAAGATCATGAACTCTTTCAATTTAAATTAAATACAAGGACAGATAAAAATGACCTGCCATGGGAAAGGATTCAGGTTAGGGAATGATGGCTTACCTTGTGGTAGTTTTCAGTCCGGAGTGTACAGGACAGGACTGCTATGCAGCAAAATACTTGCCATGCCCTCTGTTTGCATACAACTCTGAGGCATCTATACTTCATTATAAAGTTGGTATCTAGATTCCATGCAGGATGTTCAATGTCTAGCACTCCATGCAGATCCTTCTCATAAGGACTGAAGATTGGGCCTTAGATTTTTTTCCTGTTGTTGACCTAAGCATTTGGTTTGCGTGTCAAGGTTTTGGTAGTGGGGGGGTACAGCGGTGGCTGCTGTGAGAAGTTACCAGAAGCTTCCCCCATGTCTGACAGAGAGAATGACAGCCATGTCCACGATGGACACAGCACTGGTCAAGGCTGAGCCCTCCAGCAACAGTAGCAGCACCTCCTAGATAAGGTAGTTAAGAAGGGGGGAAAGACTGTGCAACTGTAACAGCAGCAGAGAAGCGACAATATGTGAGCAAAGCAGCCCTGCAAACACCAAGGTCAGCAACGCAGGGGGAGAAGGCACTCCAGGCAACCAGAGCAGATGTTCCCCTGCAGCCCGTGGTGATGACCATGGTGAGACAAGCTGTCCCCCTGCAGCCCATGGAGGTCCACGGTGGAGCACAGATGCAGCCTGTGGAGCCTGTAGCCCCTTGAGGACCACAGGCCAGAGCAGATGGGTGCTCTCAAAGGTGGCTGTGACCCTGTGGAAAGCCTGTGCTGAAGCAGGTGCCTGGCAGGACTTGTGGACCCACAGATAGAGTACCTCAGAATAGAACAGGTTTGCTGCCAGGACCTGTGACCCTGCAGGGACCCATGGTAGTACAGAGTGTTCCTGAAGAACTGCACCACAGGGAAAGGACCCATGCTGGGAGAAGTACATGAAAAATTGCAGCCTGTAGGAAGGACTCACACTGGAGAAGTTCATGAAAGACTGTCTCCCAAGGAAGGGACCCCACACTGAAGCAGAGGAAGAGTGTGAGGTGTCCTCCTCCTCCTGAGGAGGAAGAAGTAGCAAGACAAATTTTGATTAGCAACAAGCCCTATTCCTGTACTCTTGAGCTGCTGGAGAGGAGGAGGTAGAGAACTCATGAGTAAAGTTAAGCTCAAGAAGAAGGGATGGGTGGAGGGGGAAAGGGTATTTTTAAGATTTGATTTTATTTGATTGGTAATAAATTAATTTTCCCAGGCTTTTGCCCATGCCAGTAACTGGTGAGTGATCTCTACTGTACCTATCTCAGGCCATGAGATTTTCATTGTATTTTCTCTCCCCTGTTTAGCTGAGGACAGGAGAGACAGAGAAGTTTTGGTGGGCACCTGGCATCCAATCAGGGTCAACCCACCACAATGCAAAAGAACTATTGCTCTACTGAGATATGAATGTGGTTTGAATAATAAGACATGATGACTCTATCTACTGCTTGACAATTGGGTAAAAAAAAATAAAAAAGTGTTCATTTGTTTAATCTGTTTTCTTTTAACTAAGTTTTTTTAATTTTTTAACTGTATTAAAAATCCGTATTTTTAATACAGATTATCTGTTTGGCATATATAAATGTTTATCAATTCAGCTAA
Organism: Campylorhamphus procurvoides; assembly: GCA_013396655.1. NCBI lineage: Eukaryota > Metazoa > Chordata > Aves > Passeriformes > Dendrocolaptidae > Campylorhamphus > Campylorhamphus procurvoides. The sequence continues at coordinate 44,945 of WBMV01002340.1, read as the reverse complement.
AATCCTGGCTCCTTTATCTCAGAGCAATAACGAAGTCCCCCCTCTGCCAGTTAGAGTTTGGCAGAAATTCTATACATTAGACATGAATGCCACATAGTATTTTACACGCAGATATTCTTACTTTCAAGCCCTGACATGAAAAACATATCTATCTGTATCTGTGTGTGTGTGTGTGTGTGTGTATAACAACTAATAAATCTATAGAGTTCTTCAAGTATTTAAAGTGGAATAAGTATCCTTAGGTCAGATATTTTCAGCAACTATAATCTGTTAACTTTTTCTTTTTTAAATCCTTTATAGACAATGTAACACATAAAAATGGTCTCTCTAAGCAAGTTTTTTTCACTATCATACATTTATTTATTTTCATGTTCATGTTAAAGGTCATGCTGCGCAAATACTGTTGCTTGGAATCATTCTGAATTGACTGCGTGGAATGTTTGCTGAACCACATGATCTATGATCTTTCTACATTTGAGTGCAACAGCTTTGATGAGAGATTGTTACGCAATCTCGCATTTTTGGCTATATATTTTCTTACAAATTATGCGAACTATAAGAAGTAACATTGGAGAAGTATGATCCTAATATTAGATTTTATGGTTTTGTTAATCATGTTGTGGAGTTTTGGAACTGGGGAGGAGAGGGAAAAGACTTTGCCTTTTATGTTTCCTTTTTTTTTCAGTCTTATCCATTTTAATGGCATCAGATTTTATATTACTTAGAACTAAGGATTATCTTCACTGTGAATGGCTTTTGTGCCCTTTTATTTGATTGGTTCATACAGAAATCACCAAGAGGCTGCAGTGAATCACTCTGACTCATTATCTTCAAGTAATAGGTTAGACTTTTTGCAGTTTCATGTGCCTGCAAATGTGATTAGAAAATTTTTGTATTGTCTTCTAAAAATGAACTCACAAGAGTTTAAAAACAGAATAAAACCCCATTTTCTCAATGCAGCTAATGTTGTCTTCAATAGAATTAAGATTTAGGTAGTTCTGATTTCAGTATTTTTTTGTTTGGTTGGTTGGGTTTTTTTAATTTGATGGAAAGACTTTTCTACAAGAAAGTACTATCATCAAAATAAAGCACCAAAGCATGAAACTTAGACTTCTCTGTTCTATTTTTACCACTTTTACAGGATTCATTTATGTAGTATTTGACATAACACATCCATCTCTCAAATAACACATCCATCTCTCAAATACATGCTGATTTTTAAACACTTAAGTTTGTTTGTTCAGTTGATAACCAACAGTATTGGAGAGGTGGTTTGTTATTTTTCTCGCTGGAAGTGTTGCAAACACCTTGGGTGATCTTACGGCCCTTTCAGAACAAAGTGGTGCCAATGGTATTGGAGAAAATGTTAAGGTTATATTAAAGCCTGTAGTAGCCAAATGACAGAAGCAGCAACTAAGTGAAATAAATTTAGAGGGGAGAAAAATAGAACAAAATTAAGTAGAAATCCTGTCTGTCCCAATGGTACTAGGGACCTGGCTCTATTTTATATAAATGGATACCTGGAGAAATGAGAGAGGTTTTACTGCAAATGATTCTCACTGGAAGACTGAACATACACTCAGATAATGAGATTTTCTTACAAGAAACTGCTGTAGATGGGCCTATCATAAAGTCTTCATATGAACAAATGGAGAAAGTAGAAAGTATAAGAAATGTCTAAGTGCAAAGATAGACTTACATTTGTGGTGAGGGAATAATACTATAGAGATGTTACAAGGCTATATATTTACTATAGACAAGATATGAGGCACTAGAAAAAAAAAATCCAAGGTCTTAAGAAAATCAGTTTTCATTTTCCTTTTGATCTCTGTCACATAGATTTCTTATACAATCCTTGAAAAAGTCTTAATATTTCTTAATATTCAAATTTCTTAATACTCAATATCTCAACTTCTTACCAGTGGCATAGGGATGTTATATACCTGCAGGCACAGAATGATCAGATATTGCCATGGAACAGGTTTGAATAAAAAACATCCCCAGGAAACTGCTCAACACCCTAGACATCATGCTGTCAGCAATGTTTGTTGTATGCATTCAAGATTGCTCTCTTACTCTCATACTTAATATTTCTTTCCGCACCTGTAAGCCTCCTGAACAAATGCTTAATCTGAACCTGATCGATCCCTGCAAACATTCTATTTTGATAAATCATCATTTCCCTCCAAAAACTTTCCTCCAGAGTTCCTTAGAAGCACATAATGAGGTGTATGGAAAACCATGTATTGATTGAAATATGATATGTAGCCCAATATAAGTCCTGAAATTTCCCCCCAGTACACAGAAATAACCTGACCTCCAACACTCCTGCCACTGCAGTATGAGTTTTTTTCTGAATCAGGATAGATAGTTGTAATAAAATAAGCCACAGTTTTGTGACGTGCAAACATGCCAAAGACAGAAGTTCCAGACAACCAAATATATTTTCACTTCTGAAACGTCAGATATCATGCTGCATTGTCTGATATGTGAAAAACCAGAGTACTAACCCACTGTGTCACCTAGTTCTCTGAACATGAGATTTTAAAAATAAAAGCTCTGAAGATATACTGAACAAAACAGAAATTACCCTTTCCCTTGTTTTCCACAGACTTCAGATTCTGATTCACAGCAGAAATGCAGTGGAATGGTAAATTTACAGTACTCCTAAACCATTTAAACCAGAACTTAAGTATTCTTATTTGCAATTACATAAGTGACAACATCTTGCAGCTGAATATTTTGGAATGAAGCAATTACAAGAAGATTATTTAATATCATGCAAATTGATAAGCAATTTCCAAGGCTTTTATGAGAGAATAATATCTCTAAAGCAGATAGAAGGAAAAAAACGTTGCTACCAAGGCAGGTTGACTGGATGTCTTGCATTCAGTTTTAGACAATGAGTCTCAGTACTGATATAAAAGCTTGTTGTGGAGAAAGAGAGAAATTTAACATCTACACTGGTTATGTCTGAAGCAATGCTTACCTAATGTATTGACATAAAAAAAAATTTCGTACAAAACAGAATGAAGTTTGAACTGTTATTTCTACATAAATAGGAAAAAAAACAACAAAGCAAACTTTGTTTTGTTTCATGTATGGTTTGGTTTGGTTTGGCTTGGTTTGTTTTTTTGGGAGATTTTTTAAACAGAAAGCTTATATGTTTACAGATTATACCTAGACCTTGGATTGCTTCATATGATTTTCATAGTTTGCTTCTTGAAGCCCATTCTAATCACAAGAAAAGCAAATATTTATCATGCCAGCTTTGTAACTGAGCTCATTCGCCATATGTCTTTATGTATTTAAAGAAAAAAAAAAAGAGTCGAGATAATGTTTAGTGCTCTACAATGTATGTAATTTTTCACATACATCCTGTACATTAAAAAAAAATAAAACAAAACATGCCTAATCCCTTCCCTGCCTCTTACTTTGGACCTCTGATTATAACTCATTTTCAGAGAAAGAATTTTTGAAAACTACCCTTGTCTTTTGACTTGCAAAGAAAATCTTGTTTACAGTAAAATTAGCACAAAAATGTAGATGCTCCACTACCATCTGGCATTCAGAAACCCAGCCATTTGCAGTGCTTATTGAAGTTCACACTTGCCTTTGTTATTTTAAATTGTTAAGTTGCTGATAATTCCTTAATTGAGCATAATTGTTAAGCAGGACATTCTGTGTTCAACAACCACAAATGTGGAAGTAAAGAAGTTCCTCAGGGACACAGATATGTGTTGGGAGTTCAGGGATAACATGTGAAAAGGTGACAAAAGATTTATTCATATGTTTATGCTCATACTCAACAAATTTTTTCTAAATAATCTACAACCCGATCAAATCTAATGAGCTGTTTTTGTGTCTGAACTCCATATTTGCAATATTTCTGCAACTAAGGAAATTAAAATCAGTCTAAAAGGAATGCATTTTGTTTCTCAGTGATGAGAGAGAAGTAATTTGAAATAAACAGCTTTTGAGGGCCTTGGCATTTGTAATTCACTTACATGACCACAACTTTCATTTTAAATTCATTTTCTATACTGTCAGGTAGTCATGTTGGCTGCATATTATTCTTCAAGAAGTGATTTGAAAAGTAATAGAACTCAGTATCCAGGAAGGTAGGATGAAGAATAGTTGCCTCTGTGCTGCAGAATAGATTAAGAAAGCAAGAAGATATTTATCTTTCTGTGAAATGTTATGCAAGGGGAAAAAAGTCACACCTAAAGGGATTTGGATTGGTTTTATGTGACCTTAGGTTTATTTACTTAGTTCTGTTTCCTGCCACCTTTGAATGTGTCTAGATGAAATAAATAAGATGATTTTAGAGTACTAAAAAAAATGTTTTTTTCTTAATTTCTTTAATTGTTAATTTTGCTGATAAAAGCAATCTCAACAAGAACCAAAATACATTTTTATCAGCAGAAAGTTCCCTTACTCTTTTAAACAAATTGGATGCACAAACAGGACACAAACAGAGTCCCCAGCACAACTCAGTGAGTTCTGTTCTGCCTTGGATTGCAGGGAAGTCCTACAGGCTATAATAAAAGTTATGAAAGTACTCCCTTACCTCTTAATATCTTTGTTTCAGAAAGGAAGGCAAAGACTCAGAGATGAACCGTTCTGTAGAGTAAGACCACAAGATCAAGAGAACTGTGTTGACGTAAATGAGAGGCAAATGAAAAATGGAGCATTACTTCCAAGACCTTGGACAATTCTTTCCTTTTGTCTGATTTTTTTTTAGTAGCAGCTGCTATTAAATGTGGAATAGCAATAACTGAACTTTGGAAGTTCATATGCTAATGTATGACATTTCCAAAAGAGTGAAGAATTATTCTGAATTTATTTTGTCTGGCTAATCCAGTGCTAGACAAGCCTACTGTCCACAGGCAAATATTGCAGCAATTTTCATGTAATGTTGACACATTTTTGAAATATCCTCAAGAAACTGGAACCATAAATATCCTTCCTCTACTTTTAAACAAAGAGCATGGGAATAAATTTAGATCCCCTGCTGTTTATTTATTACAAAAATGAAAAGTGGAGAATTTTTCCCTTTTCAGCCAACTCCTCGCTGAGAATGAGAGGCAGTTCTAAACAGCTTGGAAAACAGATTGTCTGCCTTTTTGCTTATCGTTTCTTATAACAGAAAATAGCAGCAGTGCAACTTCAACCTGGATAATACAAGCCCAGGAACTTTAATCTTCTTAGGTTAATTTTCATGATGATCCATATGGACCATAACAACCTTTCAGTTTTTTCATTTGCTGTTGTTTTATGAATAATAATTTTTTTTTAAAAAGAAGAAAAAGAAAAAAGTTTGCCTTAAATAATATTCAGATATTTCCCTGGAGATATAAAGTATATGAAACAAAATCAGGAGGGAAAGGAAATACTGTTTTCTCTTAGCCTTTAAATTTATTGTGGTGTTTTGGTATGTTACTGTCGTATCTCAGAGATCTCTAAATTAAGGACTTTCTCTTTCTCCCTCCTGCCAAGTCTACAAAAAGAACAGGTCATTTAAATTTCTCTTCTGGGTAAAATAGTGCCATCAATCCTGAGACAAGGTTTTCATAAGCTTTTCAGTTTAAACATTAGCACACTCTTTTTCTGGTCCGGCACAAGAAGGAAATAAAGACTGAATAAAGCCAGTTTGGTACCCAGGCTGTGAGAAGGTAGTACTGAACAGCAGAGAGAAGGAACACTCACTTCTGTTTTCCCTGCTTAATTTTGAAAGATCTGAGCTCATCTTTGTCAATGAAGAAATCCTCTATGTTTATATGGACTCATGTTTAATAAGGACTGTGTCAGTTGACACATCAGGCCCACTGTTCTAATGGAAATTCACCACATTCTCGGGGGTGTGGAATTAAAAACTGCATTTCTTAAATTACCAACCATACAAAAAAGTTATGAAGTTTTGCTCTCTTTAGCAACCAACTCCTACTTTGGAATAACTTTTTTGCCCTGGTGAAGTATACAGTTACCCGACTGGTTAAACTGGACTCAGAATCCGGACTATCTCCATTTCCAAAAGTTACTGGAGAGTTTTACAAGTGCAGTGCAGACCAAGTGACAAGTGAAGAGTGTTATCAGTCTTTTCTATCATAGAAAAAGTGAAAGTAGAATATTCTATTGTGACAGAAAGCCATGAGGTTAATAAATCTAATTTCCATCTAATTGCCACCACTGTTCCAGTTATTGCTGTTGGCTATGTTACATACAACTTTATGTGACTTTAGGCTGCTGTATTAAACCACTTTGTCATATGGAAAGATGGGAGCAAAAAACACATGCACATGAGCTGCTTTTTAAAATTCTAATTTGCTTAAACAATCATTGTGATAAATAATACTTCACTTATTATTCCTTAGTTTCAGTAGCAAAATATGGTCAAAGATGAAAGAAAAAGAGATGTTCCAAGAAAAGACTTGCTACAGATATGCACTAGTATTAGTGAACCATGGTGTCACTAAAGATAGAAGAAATTCTCCTCTGTAGTCTTCATCTGTTTACATTTTGAAGAGGCTGCAACCTTTTTTTTGTGTATATATTTCATTGTTTTCCCCCCTCACATTTTTACAAAATGAGTTGTTTTGCATGTATTGTTTTAGCTCTCTTGTGCCCTGAATCCTACTTTATCTGGCTGTAGATGGTGATAAAATATTCTCTGTGCTTCAGCTGCTCCTCTGGTGTCTTGTTCCTGTACTCTCAAGGTCTCTGTGCTTGCATCCCCTGCTATGCTTATGATGGGTGCTAATCTTTCAGTCTTTGGGTTGTCCCCATGTTATGATTTAGAGCCTTGGAAATGTCTCCGTCTGCACACTTGACATTTGTGCCCTTCTAGTGCTTCTTCCTTCAAACTGTTTAACTTTATCTGCAATACACATAGTTTTTTGGAGATGAATGCATTCAATTCTCAAAGAAGACAAACCACTTCTTCATCCAGAAGGCCTTAGATGACCTCTGCTCCAACCATATATTTAGCTAAAATATATTGTACTTGTTGACCGAGGAAATCAAAATGTTTAACTGTTAACCACACTAGTAGAAGTCTGTGTGAGTGACAGGTTGGAGGTAGAAATGCTTTTGTTTGATTTTTTGTTTTTCAAATAGGTGATTTTTTCATACTGCATTAGTGCATCCTGATGTCTCTGCCATGGTTTGACTTTTAATTAAAGTTTTCCCCAGGATATATTTTTGCTTTCTTGGTAGGGCATGCATTTGCTGAGTATGTATGATATGTAAATTTACTTTCTGATACTGTAAACAAATTTTCTTTGAGAAGAAAGATTGCAACAGCCACATGACTAATGTATTTTCAAGGAAAAACAATTCCTGAAACTGTTGTTAAATCCTATTCTTGTATGGAAAAATTGAAATTTATGTGAATCCAACAGTGTTGCATATTTATTTGTATGTTTAGCTAGACAAGGCCAGTAGTAATATGGAGGATAAATGATGTTGCTGTATAGCTTGCCACAATTTCATGAAATGAGAAAAAATAATTTAAGAACTTCTATTTTAATTTTATTTTCTTAATTTTTTAATAATGGTGAAATTGATTTAAAATAAGAATAGTTCTTTCTATATTGACACTAATAAAATTCAGAGATTCAGTGTTCTGCCAGCTGCACATAGGCACATGACAATAGCTGTACCTATTAGGTTTAAGAAGCAAAATATCTGCCTGTTTAGAGATATGAGAAGAAGTAGTTAAAGTAGAAGTGGCTGTCTTCACAAGAGATCATTCGTAAGGTTTAACCAGAACTCCTAAATTTTAGTGTGCTCTTTCATCAACCTTCCTCAAAAACCTCCATTACCTTTGTACCAGAGGAGTCATTGGGTGAGTCAGCATTAGCAATTTAGCAGGTAGCACTTGTGTGTTGTAGGGTGCACTGTATGCATTTTTGCTGAGCGCCATATTAGGTTTGTAAAATCTGCAGTTGACGTCGTGTTAGTTTTGAACTACTTTCTATGCACAGTGTTAGACTTTCTATGGCCGAAACTCTTTAGCAGACAAATGCAAAAAACCTTGAGAGATACAAATCTGTGTTGATTGCCTTAAGTCTCTCAGTTCCTTATATTAAAAACCTGCTAATTTTGAAAGTTTCAGGAAACTGTCAGTTTTTGATCTCTTATTCCTATTTTCTAAAACTAGGGTGTTTCAGGTTTGGTTTGGTTTCTCTGGTGGTGGATTTTTTCATCTAAACTCCTATTTTTTCTAACTTGTGCTTTTTATTCCATCCTTTTTTCTTTTTTCCTACAAAATACTCTAAGTTTTTACTATTGAACATAATAATTATTATAGTGTACATTAGACCTGCAATTTTCTAGCCTATTTCATTCCTTCTAACTTCCCTTACTCTTTAACCCAGCTTTATTATCTGCCTACCAAAGGGCAGGATGTATGACAGAAACAGAAAAAAATTACTTTTCTAGACAGACATTTAAACCAATATTTCTTTATTTTTTAAATAGAGGAATGCTTTTCTTCCCATGATCTTCTTAAAACCTGAAATTAAATGGGATGCTCTGGAAGAAAGCATTGAACTCTAAGGTGCTATTATAGTTCCTGAGTAAGGTGTCAAGAACATCATTGCATATGTAAAACTGTCTGGTTCACCAGACTTCATTTGTTATGAAAACAATTTTTCTGTTGTAGATGAAATATTTGAAGAAAAAACTTGCCCTAAGATAAAAGTTTTGAACCTTCACAGGTATTTTCTGACTCGTTTAGAGGTTGGGGGAGGTAAGAGTTCAGATTTTGCTTCATATTTCGGCTTTCAGAAGTTATTTTTCTTCCTCTAAGATTTAGCAGAAAAATCCGTGCCTAGTTCTGTCTTCCCAGCAAGTCAAAAAATGAGGCCAGCTTTCTCCTTCTGCTTTTGAGTTTTTCCACAGCATGCTTCCAGATTATTGCAATATATCATCACTTTAGATAGATATAAGTTCAAGCTTGGGTCATATGTTCTTTCAATAGTACATAAAAAAATTACTAATAGAACATGCTGGGAGAAAGTTTGTGTTAGTGTCTATGCATATTTCATTGCTAACCATTTTTTGTTCTGCTGCTTTTACAAAAAAAAAAAAAGAGGAAGTAAATATTTAACCTTTGAAGTGTTGTATTTATAAAAAATCATATTTGCAGAGCCATGCATTTCAAAATTGCTAGGGTAAGTCAGCTTAGAAAATATGATTAATTTTAGTATTGCAAAAACTTTGTAGTGGAATTAATCAAATTCATGTAAATGTCCTTCATTCATTTTATATTTTTTGATAGGAAGGAAGAGTAAGCATTTAAAAATTGCAAATAGATCTTGGTCTTTGAAGCCTAAGCACGACCAAGTAGGTCTTGGCTTTTTATTATTATCATTATTTTTAAAATTTATGGTTTTGATTTCCAATTCCAAGGAAGTGCAAAGATTTGGAGTCATTATACATTGTGTTTATATATCTATATTTAAGATTTACATAATGTCAGGTTTTTCACCTTTTAAAAATTATTCTGCACTTGTTTGAGCTACTGGTAAAACATAGAACTCTTGATGTCATTATATAAAACCTTAAATGTCAAAAAAAAGATATAAGAGGAGCTTGTAAGAAAAATGGAGAAAGTTTTCATAGAAGAAAGAAATTCTTTAAAATGAGAGTGGTAAGGCACTGGAATAGGTTGCCCAGAGAGGTTGTGGATGCCCCATCCCTGGAAGTGTTCAAGGTCTCGTTGGATGGGGCCAGGGTCTAGTGGGCATCCCTGCCTGTGGCAGAGGAGTTTGAACTAGATGATTTTTAAGGTCTCCTCCAACCCAAATCACTGTGTGATTCTCTGATTAATTTCTCCTCATGCATTTTTAGCAGTTGATTCAACCAGTTTGAGGAGAAGAAGAGCAGAGAGAAAAGAGAGCTGAGAAAGGGTTGTGTTCTATGTCTCCTGAGAAAGGCCATTGTGCTTTAATGGCTTGGTGGTTTCGCAAGAAAAGTTTGTGTGTTTCTTTGCCTAACACTTTAGATTAAACATTCACACAAAAAACCCCCAATTTCTTCATGGTATTTTTAAATTTGTGGTAAAAGTTCAAGAGTTGATTTCTATGTGATTTAGTTCTGTAATGGAAATTATATAACCTTAACCTTGATCTGTTCTCCAAATCTCCCATGAATATATTATACATATTATACATATGCCCAAATGAAAGCTAATAGCATATGGAAGACAGAGAACATTATTGGGTTTTCTATTGAACAGACTTTTTTGAGGACACTTAAAAAATCAAATGTTTAAACCACTTGAGTCTTTCTTTCCTGTCATTGATCCCATGAACTTGCTTTATCATCCACTATATTCAACTGCCTATATTCAGACATATATAAATCAGTGTCTCTTTTTTGTAGGTAACAATAGTTGGTGTAATTGGTAATGTTTATATGAGAGATAGAGAAAAAAGTGAGGTTATATTATGATAAAGGAAGAAATGGAACATTAATAAGAATATCTACTACATTATTAAAATAGAAAATTAAGTATAAAAATGTTGTCATAAACCACATATTCTGATATTTTTAATAAATTATTATTAGTATAAAATATTAACATGGTCCAGTAAGTGAGCTAAAAATGCAACTTTCATTTAAAAAAAAAAATCACCATTTCTTAAGCATATCTCACACAAAAACTATTTGTATGGCATATTTGTATTATGTTTTCTGAATTTTTGGCAGATATATGCATCATGGCTCAGCAGCTACTAGGGGTTTGTGCTGACTTTTTAATGTCAGGCACAAAATGTACGCTTTTCAGAGCCCCTGTGAGGATGGGGAAGGGGAGAATTCCTTTTGTAGAGCAATGGCTGAGCCGCTAAATTACTTTTTCACTTGAGAAGGAGGGAAAAATCAGTTCTTAGGTTTAAAAAAGTATTTATGGATCAGTGTGAAAATGTTCTGGACAAAATCAAATAGGGTTTTTTCCCCCTGGTAGTTGAAAAGAAAAGAAAAAAAATAGCTTATTTCACAGTGTATAAACCATTTCACTGAGTGCTGCTCAGTATGCAATTGTTTTTCAATCTCTGCAGCTTCAGTCTCCTCTCCATGTGGGCTTGTATTTCTAGCAAGTTGGCAGTGTGTTATTTTGTCCATACAGTCTTTGATGTCTGAAATTAGCCTGCTGCCAACACTCTTTTAGATGAATTTTTTCAGCACATTTTCCATATGTGTTATCCATTGCTCTTCCTTCTTTAGATGCTATGGGGTACTGAAGGATTTTAAAATTTATGTCTATCTCTAAGTCCAAAATCAGTGCAGCCCCACTGAACTTGCAACTGCAGATAATACCAAATTTGATTCAGCAGTGAAGCACAAGAAAGGAAAATTCTCAGTTCCTGTAGCATACATACTTTGCTGTTAGGACATGTAGACTTATGAGACAGCAGAAGACACCATGCTGCCTGCAACATCTGACTGCTCTTGGAGTGTCACTTACTGTTCTCACCATTTTCACTCATTGCTGAATTTTTAAATTCACTATTAAACTCTTCTCAGTTGAATTGATCATCGCCAGTATTATATTTGTTTGGATTAAAGACCACAACAAATAAAGGAAGACAAGGAAAGATTTCTGAAGGCTTCATACTATCTCACTCCACTTTTATGCAACTTAAAAATGTGTCTGAAATTTGGTCCAAATATATGGTAAGGCAGCAGACTTTGAAGTAATACATGTTATTCTTGATTTCCATTTTATCTGCTCCTTAATGATTTTGAGCAGTGCTGGACTTCATTAGACAGAAAAATCAAATGTGGGAGAGGTTGAATTAATAGAGTTAGGATAGCCTTACAAGAAGCAATCTATACTGTTTTTTGTTTTCATGGAAAATCTCATGCTACATGACTGCAACTATCTCAGTAGCATTAGCATTTCCACAATGCTGAAACTTATCTGCTTCCTCTGTACCCTTTATTAGACTTTAGACACCTATAGATTTTTTTGTATATGTGTTAGAAAAGTAAAACCAAACCAGACAGCTGGATTACGTTTGTAATTTTTTACCCATTTAAACTAAAAAGGTTTGCATTTCACTCCCTCAGCTCCTTCTATTAATTAAGAGTTATTTCCTCAAGCATACAAAATTTTACCTACAAACAAACTGTATTTCATAAACTTTTACCCTGAGGTGAAACACAAATAGAATTAAATGTTTGAGAGCTACTTTCCTTGCAACAAAAATATTTAGAGCTGTATTTGTGTGGCAGATACTCCAACAAAAATCCCTGAAGACACTGAAAAACTTCGTTTTATATATATATATTTTTTTTTTTCAGACATAAATTTTCAGGTTCAGACATGGGAATTCCTTTTCTGTGCAATCAGCCATTGGCAATAGAAATGAATGAATGCACTCACTAGAGTGAGTATATTTGATTTGCCTTGGTCTTTTTTTTAGCTTTCTTACATTATCATTCATTTAAAAAAACAAAATCAAAAAGACCTCAAAAACATCCATTTATGGCACCTCAGTTTATAGTTTTGAGGCAGTGATTTCTTTAAGAATTTTGAAATCCACTATAGCTTTTTACACTTCACATGATCATTTTTCAACTTTAATAAACATATAATGGTTTTATGCAAGTTGTTTTAAATTATTACATCTACATTAACCATTGGTTTTGTATGTATTTTTTGAAACAGCCATGAATGACAGAGCTGGTAAAAATGTATATACAGAAAAATGTTTCAATTCTGGAATTTAGATAACTCCTTAAGATTGTAATCTGGATTTCATGTCCCTGCTCTTTATGATCTGGCTTCCTTAGATTGGTCTCACCTTCACGATATATACCAGTTATGCAGCTCTCCTCCAATATTTGGTTTCCTCTGACTTAGGTTTAGGTAATGCTGCATTTTAGGAGAAATGATGCAGTAAGGTAGCCACGTCTTCATGTAAGAGAAACATCTGGAGTTTAAATCTTCAGCAAGAGGAATTGCAAATGTTGCCTTTGAAATATTTGCTTGTGGATAAGGGGAAGGAGAGGATGAAGGGTAATAGTATTTTTAATTTCATTGGACAATAAAAAATTTGTAGAGGAGAACATGTATACTTGACTAAGCAAATAGTTTTATTCCTTATTAAAATAAACAAATGTAGAATTTTTCACAAAGCTTAGCTTTTGCCTATTTTGAAAAGATATATTTAAATATCGAGAAAACATTTTCCAATAGGAGTTAACCAGATAATGCAATGTACTTTTTTTTCTTTTAGGGGGCATGCTTAATCAGTTTATGAATCATACTGTGAAATCCTATGAGGCCCAGTACATTGCCAAGTACATATCTTTTAAAAAACTAGGTTTTTATGACCATGTACCCAAACAGGGATTGATAAAATAAGTTTTCTTGAAAGGGCATGTAATTTTAAAAGCTATTATTTAATTTCTGGCTAAAATATTCTTTACCATTTCTCCACTTTAATAGATGACATGAACTAGAGTGCTTTCAGTCATTCAGACTTTCAAACTATGCCTTCTATAAGTCCCAGACTGGATGGTCCTCATCTTCACCTCTGTGTACAACAGCAATCCTTGCAGAGGCAAGAACTGGAAGAGTGAGGAAATATTGTTAAAAGCACAACCATTGGGCAAATACACATCAGAATAGGTCTGAATTCAAACCCATTTTGTCTGTACAGCTTGGTGCTTGTGCTAATGTCCCTTCAGATCTGGGGATCATTGGCTATGGCAGCCCAACTGTTTCCTCCTTGCTTCATGCCACAGTACAGGCAACATGTACTTGAGCACATCTTATAGAAAAACAAAAACTTAACCATACTTGATTTCGCACTATAATTTGAGTGTGTTGGAAACCTGGACCTGTGAGAAAATGTGTTTAACAGTAACATTGGTGTAAGAATGAATGAGTACAACCCCATTGCAAATAAATGCATTCTGTAAATTCCAAGATCATTTCCAAATGCCAGAAAAGCCTAGAGAAAACATCCATAAATAGTTATAATCAGAAGTTGAACGTAACTCAACAGTCCCTTGAAAACTCTAGTATGTTGTTAATTAAGACTCTCAGGCTGTTCTACCTTCTTATATTTGTGAATTGTTGTCATTCAGTGTTCTTCAGCTAGTAAAACAGTCAATATGCAACCTGCTTGCTAGAAAAGGTGGGATTTGTTTCTAAATATTTTTTTTTTAAAACTGATCTACAGATTTGTTTAACCATGAAGGGGTTAAATTGGTTCTTCTGGCTATGCTACCTTCATATTTCGTTAGAAATATGAAGGAGACAGTTATGTCTCTTGTAAGAGAGAAATTAGTTTCTTTCTGTGTTCCGTTAAAAAACAAACAAACAATCAAACAAAAAAACCCAAAGAAATATCTTGTGTTTGATGCACATAATTCCTGTTATTCCAGCAGCTTTAGGATTGGAAATCATAGAGGGATGATGCTCTGTATGAACTGACTAGTTTTTCGTTTAACACAAACCCAGCTGCACAATCCCTGGGGCTCCCATTGCCGTGGTGACTGGAGCCCTGGCAACCATGGCACCATACCCTAATGGATGCCACATATTTTCTAGTGTGGTGCTCATAAAAGTACACAGAGCAGGGTTGTGATTGTAAAATAAGAGTGACTGCATATATGCTCAGATGATCCCAATGTATCATAGAGATATTGTAATGCAAACTCCTTGCTTATTTATATCACATTTACAAAATTGTGTTGCTTGAAGTGCTCTGTCCTGGAGAGAATCTCTGTTTTCTGCTGCTGAGAATTAGAGTAACTGCTCTGGGAGATGTTGTAAAAATATTTTTGGTTGTCTTTATCCCAAATGCCTAAATTCAGCCAGCCCAGTTTATTGGTTAGCATTCTCTGGTAAATAAAGGCTGCAACTATTACAGCCTTATGCCTTCTCTGAGAGACTTTTCCTTTGTTGATAATATTAATATTCATATTGATCATATTCAGAAAAAAAAGTCTTTTAAATTAAAGAATTTTATCCTAGTGTTTAGGACATTTTCCTGACCATTCAAGGATCACTTTGATTTAAACAGTAGTAAAGATGTAGTAATTGATCTCCTCACACAAAATACAGTTCATAAACTGAACTTAGCTCCATCTAAGTGGCAGCAGCCACAGCCCACATTTCAGAAATGCAAAATTTAAACTTTCCATTTCTGCTTTCAGTATTTCTATAGGATATGCAGCACTATATTTATCCTCATATTATTTTCCTCAGAACTCCTTTTTCAAGTGTCTCTCTAGAAGTTACTCCATTGTTTCCTAATGTTTTGGCAGCTGTACCTTTTACCCTACTCCATCTGTCTCCTCCCAGATGCTCGCTTCTACACACTTCTTGGGTTAGGTATTTAAAACAAATAAATACAAAATTAAGTATCTTTGCCAATTATTGTAATGATGATCTGCCCTTCTGTTCTTACCAGATGCCCAACTCTGCCCTTCTTGCTTTCTGAGCTGTCTCTGATAAGAAACTAAGAACTCCATTTTGCAACAAATACCGATTTTTTCGGAGTTTAAATAGTCTGGTTTCTTTTCAGTATCAAGATAAATAGGCAAAAGCTAAGAGAACTTGCTCCTTCTTTCGATGGTTCAGCATCATGGGGGAGATGATGGTTAAAATACCTGAAACAAAAAGGAAGCAGAACAGAATGCTTTTTCCAAAATACTGATTGCCGCCTGACATCAATTCATTTCTTAGCTGACATGCAGGTGTGCAGTGAGCAGAAAACTTAGCTTTGCAATCCATTGCACCTAGCTACTTTAAAGCATAAGAAGTAAAAATTAATGCTGGAAAACTGAATTCCTAGTGCTATTTTGTAGGCTTTAGAACATCATGTGAGCTCTGTTACTCTGTTTACCCAGCTCCTCAACTCCAAAAATGAAAGAACACTTCATAGGAGTGTTCTCGTGCTTTTCAACAGTGTCCCGTGCTTTTCAACATCTTTATAAAAGACTTGGACACAGGATTGGAAAGCAAGTTTGCTGATGTCAAAAAACTGGGAGGAGCTGTTGACTCTCTCAAAGGCAGGCAGGCCCTACAGAGAGACCTTGACAAATTAGAGGGCTGGGCAATCACCAACCATGTGACCATGTCACCAACCCTTCAACAAGGGAAAGCCTCTTGAACTCTGAGAGGTTTGGTGCTGTGACCACTTCCCTGGGGAGTGTGTTCCAGCACCCAGCCACCCTCTGAAAGACAAACTTTTTCTTAATATCCAACCTTAACCTCCCCTGACACAATTTCAGGCAATGCCCTTGGATCCTCTCACTGGACACCAGAGGGAAGAGAGCCGTATCTGCCCCTGCTTGTCTCTTCATGAGGAAGTTGTAACTTCAATGATGTCTCCCCTCAGTTTCCTCTTCTCCAGGCTGAATGGACCAAGTGACCTCATATGGCTTCCCCTCAAGACCCTTCACCATCTTCTTTGACCTCATTTGGACACCCTCTAATAGCGTAATATCTTTCTAATGCTGTGGTGCCCAAAACTGCACACAATATCCAAGGTGAGGCCACACCAGTGCAGAGCAGAGTGGGACAATCCCCTCCCTTGACCAGCTGATGATGATTTGCCTGATGTCACCCAGAACATGACTGGCCCTCCTGGATGCCAGGGCACTGCTGACTCATATTCAACTTGCTCTCAACCAGGATCCCCAGGTGCCTTTCTGTGGCACTGTTTTCCATCATCTGTTTCCCCAGTCATACCCCATACAACTGGAGTGGTCTCATTCTACGTGCAGAATCCAGCACTTTCTTTTGATGAACTTCATATGGCTGGTGATTGTTCAGTCCTCTAATTTGTCGAAGTCTCTCTGCAGAGCCTCCCTACCTTTGAGGGAGTCAACAGCTTCTCCCAATATAGTATCATCAGCAAACTTTGTATACTAAGTACACTCAGTGTAATAGAGTATATACTGTAGGCTTGTAGTTCTAAATCATTAACTGTTTGTAAACATTTACAACAGAGAAAGACAAAACCAACCTTTGTTGTTCTTTTTTTTTTAATGTTCTCATCTGAGCACTGGTATTTCTTAAAAATCCATATCAATTTCTTAGAAGGGTAAATGGAAGGAGGGGGCATGAAGACAAAGATCATCTAGATGCACATGTTCAGTCATGTTCATTCTTTTTCTAGTGCAATAAGGTTTCAAAAGTGGAGAGCAAATATCATCTGTAAGCATTACTTCAGACTAGGGACAGGATTAATTAATTAGATATGCTTTTGGGCATTTTTTTGTATTCTTCCTCTTTTACTTAGGAATAATAAAAATACACTTCAGTAATATATTTGGGAAATATTTGGAAATGTGCTAATATAAATTATTTAAAATATCTCTGTGTCTCAAAAAAGATAAAACAAATTTTATCCCTTTCTATTTCATCAGGACATTATGCTAGTGATGCTTCTGCTGCTGTTCTGCTTGTCACACATTACTAAATTCAAGGAATTGCACTATCAATCATTGACTGAAAAAGTTAATAGTGACACAAAAGACTGTTATGGTCTAAAAGTAAGACACAAAGCATTTTATTTTCATATATATTAGAGAGCTTTTGTATGAATAATGGCATTTCATGCATTAGTTTTCTAGCTGTAACAGATTATCCCAGTAGAGAACAGTTGGCA
The DNA here is from genome assembly GCA_013396655.1 of Campylorhamphus procurvoides. Lineage (NCBI taxonomy): Eukaryota > Metazoa > Chordata > Aves > Passeriformes > Dendrocolaptidae > Campylorhamphus > Campylorhamphus procurvoides. Next base: position 27,303 of record WBMV01002340.1, on the reverse strand, counting down.
CATCTTTGTTTTTCGTGCTGTTGGATCTCATGAGAACAGCAATAAAGAAAGTTGCTCTAATGGCTATTTACATTAATATATGGGCACTGGATTTCTGCCAAGCAAGCTTTTTCACTTAGATGTCTAATTATGAAAGGTTATTTTATGTTTGTTTTTTTTCTCAGCCATTCCAACATCCATTGTAGAATACTAATCCTTACTATTATCTGCCAAATGCTGAAGGTCTTCCACATATTTGACAAACAAATCAGATTTAATATCATCAGTGAAATGATGCAAGCAATTTTCTCCTTTATGAAAGGTAGTTAAAGGCATTGTGCCTTGATGGTATCACTATCTGGAATTATTATTTGATGTTAGAAATCTTAAAGACCCATTATAAAATATATCACTTGCTCACCACCATGAATGTTTTGTCAGCAGCTTGTATAAAGCTCGTAGTCTTAAAGACTACACTTTGGTGGAACTATAACAAAGGAAATATCACTATATATTAGCATTTTCTCTTGAGTCCAAGGTTCTTAGTAAAAATTCATAATGATGCTCCTTATAATACTAATAAACTGATCAGAATTGGTCTTTCACAGAGTTGAAAGTTACTATCTTTATCTGTATGATTTGTCTCCAGTCCAGCAATTCAACTTTTGAATAACTTTCAGCACCAGGTTAGGGCCAGGTTTAGTCCTGAGCAGGATGTTGGTGCCATGTTACTCATGTGTGATAACCTGCCAATCAATTCCCACAGCAGCAGTGAAGAGCATTCTGCAAATAAAGGGCTGTGATCCAGGTTGTCAAAAGAGATTAAGGTGAATAGATTTGGAGAAATAAACATGTCATAAAAAAGGTGCTAAACAAGGCTGAGGATAATACTTCGAATCTTAATATTCATAGACCAAAACCTGATCTACGTTGTTTATGAACTCACAGGATATCAGAGTCCCAGTGATTTGGCAGTGATATTTAGATGTCAATACTCATTAAAATACATCCTTTATGAAAAATTTCCTATTTTGTACATAAAATGAATGCACTACATATTGAACATAGCATAGTAATATTAAAGTAGAACGGATTCTGTGTTAGTCTCCTGCTAAAATTCACTTGCATGGGTCAACATACTAAGAATGTTACCATGTTCATGAAATATATGCCTACAAAAGAGCATAATATTTTATTATTAGAAGAGCTTTTTCTTCCTCATGGTTTTGAGGTGACTATTTAATTCACTAATTCAGGTACTAAACTTACTTCCTACTATCCTAATTAAATTCTTCAGCTACTTTTTATGAGATCCACATGTAGTAGTGCTAATTTATGGTTCTATTCTGAGAATTATGTAAACTCATGTCTGTAGCAGCAAAAGAAAGTTAGACTAAGTCCCCCTATAAGGCAATGAACTGACAGGCTGAAATAGAAAGGGTACCAGCTTCCTTGGCAACACTTATCAGCTACAGCTTAAGAAAAGCCTACAGGAAAACTTCCAAGGTCTAGAACATTAGAGAATTCTGATATGTGATAAATGGAATGTAAAAATGGAATGTAAAAATGGAAAGCAGAGATGTGGACCTTAGCTGCCTGAACACTGGAATGCATATTCAAGCAAGAACCTAAATTCTATTCCATGCCATTATTTCCTTTTTAACTTCCAAGAACAAATGAGCTGTGATAGTGAAAGATCTTGTCTCTAGACGCAAGGACAAGGCTTCAATTTGAACTTTGAGTTACACTGGGGAGGAGTAAAACTCTAATAGCCCAAAAAGAAGAGAGGAAGCAACAGAAGACTTTGGATTGGGTCACAAAAGAATAATTTTATGGTTGGTTAGGTGTTGAACAGAAGTCTCACGTAAAGTTATCAGAATCAGTAAATTATGTAACTAAGAGTTTGGTACTGATAGAAACTGGCAAACTTGTCAGTTACTCCTCATAAAATAATCTTCTTTGCTTTGTACCAAAAGGAAAGCAATACTGTAAGAAGTTAAAGTTAGCACCTTAGGCAATGATAATTAATGTAATTTACTTCATAGAATCATAGAATACCAGGGTGGAAGGACCTCAAGGATCACCTGGTCTAACTTTTCTTGGCAAAAGTTAGACCAGATCTTATCTGCAAGATAGTCCAGCAATCTGTGCAGCTGAATTTAAAAGTGTCCAGTGTTGGGGAATCCACCACCTCCCTGGTGAGATTAGTTCAATAGTTTATTATTCTCACTGTGAAAAAAAAAAAATAAAAAATTATTCTTTCATCCAATTGAAATCCCCTGTGGAGTAAATTGTCTTTTGTTATTTGTAGCAGTTATTGGAATATTATGAAGTCCATAATCCTAGACAGCAAATTATTCACTAAATTATCTAAGAAACACAGGGGTTTATTTGGTGGGGTTTGTTTTGGTTTGTGTTGGGTTTTTTTTGTTGTTGTTTGGTTGGTTGGTTTTGGGGTTTGGGTTTTTTTTTGTGATAAGTTCGGAAGGAATTATGTTTAGCAATTGTTTTGTTTGAATGTTACCTTTCAGTTATGCTAAAATGATTGGTCTATCATCATCCTTCATTGATAATTCAAGGAGTATCCACATACTGTCAAGATTGAATTAATTACCAGATTAACAATAAACAAATTTAACTTCTGTCCTAGCCAGTGACTGTAGCCCAGTCTGGACTAATTAATGCACTGTGTTGATTCTGCACCTGACCTGCTAACCAATTTACCTAGAAATAGTTTGGGTTCCATTACGTCTCATAGAATTCTCTATGTTTAATGAGTAGAAATTTCAGTTTTTATGCATCAGTTGAATTTGCCTTATGAATAATAATGTAAGCCTCCAAAATAATAATAAAAATCTTCTAATGCTGCATATCAACTACCTTCATCTCTTCATCCTGTTAGCAGCCTGTCTTTTGAAAGAAATAGTTTGAACTATGCTTTTATGACTTCCAAATCTCTATTTCACCTCTTTTTGGAGATAAACAAAATCTTAGAGGAAAAAAGTTAGAAACACATGAGAGAATCCTACAGGCAAATAATAGATATAGCCTTATTTCAGAGACAGAGGGAAAGAGTGGAATGACTATCCTTTTCTGATAGTAATTTTGGGTCATTTTGATGGCACTACCCATATTTATACAGAGGAAAATTAATGTATTTAATTTTCTGTGATGAAAAGTTACTTAAGAACAAATCTTATTCTTGCATATACTAAATCTTGAATCCCAGGTGTGTGTTCAATTTGAGAACTACAACTAATGTTAAAGATGCTTTTCTTAAAAAAAAAAATATCTGTTTTTTCAATAAGCTTAAAATACTTAAACCAAAAGCAGGAAATAAGGGCAATAGTAACCAGTTTGTTTGACGTGTACTTTAGTGTTAAATTGAATTACAGATTCAAATTATTAAAATCTGTATCACTAGATAGTCACATAGAGCAACAACACCAGCTAGCAGTTGGGCCCTACTGTCATGCTATAATGCAAAATCACATCCCCTCAATATTCCTCTCTGTCGAGCATATGGGTTGTTTTGCTTACTACAAAAATCAGGAAAAAGAAAAACAGACTGGATTTATGATTGTACTTTTTCATCAAGTATTTTATCTCACTTGATATAGAATAAAGGAAACTTTCTCAACAACAGCTGGTGTTTATAAGTAATTCAAAACACTACAGAATATTCTAGTGTGTTTTCTCACTGTGGTTTATGCTTTTTGCCCAAAAGGAGAGATAGGTTATAATTAAAAACCGAAATAATGCTTCAGAAGCTATGTACTCAGCTTCTTTTAGGTGGATAGCACATACTATTGATATTTCATTCAGTCTACATAGTTTAATCACTTCTGTTCAGTGGAACAACAGACAGAGAGGAATATCATATCTTCCTTCAGGTTTTTGTCCTTGACCACATGTAGGTTCAGTAGACACATAATTAATATGTCACATAATCATTTTTCGACTCTATTTCTGACATTGACATCAAAGGCAATTTACATTAGTGTCTCTCATTTTTCAAAGTTTAGTTGTAACTATGAATTAACATACTGAGCTTTCATGCTTTTCAGCATGGTGGGTTGCTGTATTAATCCTAAAGCTCTGAGTAAGACAAAAAAAAAAGATATTTGGCTTAATGAGTAGAGTGGTCCAGAAACATGACACTTTAGTGTGCTAAATCTTATATTAATCAGCCACAACTGCACACAAAATCCACTTAAATTTCTTCTCAAAAAATCTTGTAATTTCTTGGAGCCTACAGTAATTTGTGTTATGCCATGTAGTTTTTTTAATGAAAAGAAAAACAGCAATAGAGAGTTGATAATAGTTACTTTTATGGTTCTGATCCCAAATGATCTTCTCTCATATTAAGACACTGCTCTAGGATGCTTTAAAAAGTGATTCATGTTTTTGTCTACATCCCGTACAACATTTTATTAGAAGAAAAATTAGCAGTGATTATTTGTTGTTGTTGTGGGACACTGGATTATTTTATTATGGGGCCGGAACCAACTCAGGTGTGTGTGTGTGGGGAAGGGCTGGGCTTCCAGGGCCCAGCAGCAGCAGCTGTCAATGAGAAGGGCAGCCTTGGAGCCCACTTAGACCATGCCCCCTGGACCTCCTAACACAGCCTCCAATTGCTGCAGCAACCCCTCTCTCCGGCTTGATAGCACTGAGTGGTCAGAGAGCCAGAAGTCCCACCTGAAAGGCGTGGCCACAGCTGGCTGAAGCACATAAATACAGGAGCACATGGTCTCTACTTCCTCTCGCTGTCCTGGGACCTGCCTTCACCATGTGGAGCTGGACTTCCATAAAACTCCTTGTCGGTGGGTGTTTAATAACGTATTTTGCTTTTATTCCCCTCTCTTCCTCTCCTTTTTTATGTTTAATAACGTATTTTGCTTTTATTCCCCTCTCTTCTTCCTCTCCTTTTTTATCTTGATGCCTAAGCGTTTCTTTGATTTTTGATTTTTCAATTTTATAGATATTAGAATTATTGTAGATCTAATGTACTAGTAATATAACTTCAGTAGCTGAATGTTTATACATACTAACCCCATCCTATATCAACCCCTTAGAATTTCCATTAGCTGTTTAGTTTCTATTTCAAGGTAGAATTGCAGAGAAGTGCCATGAAGCCTGTACCACACGATAAAGACAGGGACAAGAAGGACCTCCAAATCTGAAGCTCTGGAAGGCCTCCAAGGACCTGACGTGCTGTGAAGATGATGACGACGATGAAGGAAGAGTCCCGAGACCCGAGACCCAAGACCCAATTCCTAACGGGGTGTGCCGAGGGCGGAACGGGGCAGGACTGGGGGAAATAACAGAATGTGATTGGATGGACACTATTATAAAATCTTGTAATGAGGGTCTAAAGGGGGATTCCTGTGTGAATGTATTCCTGGAGCCTGTTGGCTCATTAAAGCTCCTGCTCATTTATCTCCTACCGAAGTTGCCTGAGGTTTTTTTTTCCTCACTCCTTAAGGCAACAATCTTTACTCCTTTTCCTTAATCTCTTTCTTTCTTTTTTAACTCTTTTAATCTGTTTTTCTACTTAATATTTAGGGTAAATTAAAACTGGTGGATTGGATTTTTTTTTTGGTGAGTTGAGTGCATTGGTGTGTGCTTGGTCAGTGCTTTGTGGAATGTTCTACTGTGGTTGTATATTACCTCTTTTAAACTTTTATTGAGATTCCTTATTTTTTCCCCTAAAACTAAAGGTATGTCCCAAGAAAGAAGTAAAGGCTCTGCAGAAGTTCAGTGGGTTAACTTTTGGAGTCTTATCATTTTTAAAAGAAATGTTCCCAGCTGAACAATAACCAGTAATTTAATTCTTATGGAAGTTTGTATAGTTGTTCAAGATCAGCTGATGAGACTTTAGTCAGGCGCTGTACATTTTACTCTGTCTTCTTTACCTAATCAACACTTACAACCTGTAAATAGCATGATATAAGTGACTTAGTTATATTTTTAAATTTTTAAGATTACAGGTCATACATCATACTTTAACAATTATTTTTAGTAGTTCTTGAAATATGAATTGTGCTAAAAAAATACAATTTTCTTTTAGTTTAAACCTGGAAAGTCTAGTTGGCACAGAAATGAAAGATGGAGTACTATTGAAGGTGCACTTTATCTAGATGAGTAACTTATAATTTTTGGCAAGAAAACCAAACAAGCTCTGTCTTGTGTGCTTGTTTACACATTAAAAAAAAATCCTATCACTTGAATCATTGCATTAGCTTTGTTTTCATTATGGAAGGAAATCTTTTTTTATCTGTCTCTTTGTCTTCACTGTTAGCACATGAAAAGCTGAAAATAGTCTAAATTTTCCTTAAAGTCTTCAGTAAATATCATTTATAATTTATGAAATGATTACAATAACAAAACAACAAAAAATGGAATTTTCTTCTTAAAGGTTTCCTACTCAGGCAGTGATTTATGGATTCTATTATTCCTTTTGTGATGCTGGCATTGCATACTGTGTCAGTGCTTCAAATACAATGTTCATCTTTTATCTGTTAAGTGCTGTGGAAGTGGAAAAGCTAATGGATGACAGGGCTTCAAATTTCAAAAATGTTGGCTTTTCACCAGAAGCAAGGTAAGCAATTGAAGGTCTAGAATAAAACTTATATGTAAATAAAGTTTAAGATCAACTCTTCATATATGGTAATTGTACTACTGAGATCATAGATTAAAGGATGTACTGGCAAGGTCTTCCCATGAATCCCGAAAAAGAAGCTTTTGACAAGTGATATGCTCTTTTAGCTTGCTCCACCAACATTTGTTTGGGGGAATTTTGGGGGGTTTGAAAGGAAAAAAAATTAGTTTCATATTCAAAAAGAGGAAATCAACTCCAGCGAATAATTAATCTGAGAAATGTTGATAAATACTATTATTTTTCTTTTAATGAACAGTATAAATATTTGCACTATGTAAGGATTTTTGTCTGGTAAATGGGCTTTCTCCCACTTTTGTAATTACCGTTTTTCCTTTTGATTTCTTTTCAACATCTCAAAAAGTCTTCCTGCTATCTAGCTTCAGGTAGGATAGGAAAACGTTTCCTGCCTGTCATGGCTGAGGAAAATCTCTGGTACACTTCTATACAATACAAATTGCATTAATTTTTAAGGTACTTGTTTGTTTTTACTCTGTGTTGAAGCATGTACTGTTCATCTTTTCTCTCATCTATGCAAGGCAGAATGAAAAAAAGGCACATTGAGAAGCTAGTCAAAACATTGAGAAGAGAAATAAGTCATGAGATGCATCATATGTGCTTTTAAAATAATTATGATGAGAATATGAAGATGCTAATTCTCAAGAAAGACTCAAAAAATATTATTAATCACTTTCTATACCCCAGATTGCTCCAGATGATTCCAAATTGTAGAGAGACTCATTGAAAATGAATGAAACTTGGCAGCTCTAGGAACATCATTTTTATAGCTTCTTGACAGCATTTTGAATTTGCCCAGTCATAGTCCATCATGTAAAACATATGTTTTATGCTTCTGGAGAAGATTTATCCAGGTATTTTAGAAGGAAAGTAGTGAAAATAAAGTCTTCCTATTACTGCAGACACACATTCACTGCGTACAGAAAAGCCTGAAAATGAGGGAGAATGGAAGTGTGTCTCCTTAATGTATAGGCAGAAACTGAAGTAGATTCTATCTGTTCTCCTTGAACTGTTATCTCTGCTTTTCTAAGCTTGTACTCTTTGAAAAGGACCTACTAACTGTATGATGTTTCTTTGTATGTATATAGCTAGTGACTTTGAAGGGCTTACCTAACAGGTACAGGCAAGTTAAACTTGGCTTCCACTGACATGTACATTAAAAATTGAATTTGATTCTCCATATACAAAAAGTTTTGGATAATTATTTCTACACCTATAAAAAGAGTGCGAGAAAACTGTTCACAAATATCATAGAAAATTCTTTCAGGTATCATTAATTTGAAATGGCTAAAAAAGTCTTTTTGTATATATAACTTGTCATTCAATACAGAGTGACATAGGAATAGGTTGTGAGTCCACTTGACAGATTAATCCTTGAGTCTTTGGTCTTCATAAAACACAGTCCCACTCTTTTGCAAAAGAATCAGTAAGCCATTGGCTAACTATATGTTGAACATCACGGTTTCTTTTGATAAGGCAGTAAGGCCAGAAAGGAACTGCTGTCTTCACAGAGACAGAAGTTGTTTTGAAAGACTGGCTTTTACACCTTATTTATGTTCTAATTCATCCCCCAAGTACTTAGAATTCATTTAAACAGCAAAAGTCCATGTCAAAACATTAAGAGTGAACAAACTCTCCTGAAAGAATACTTACATTATACTTGGAATTAAAAGATGTGATGAAGGCATTTCTTTGGAGTTCTTTAGAAGTCCTCTGTGTTTACCTCAGGTCTGTTACAGTGTGAATTGCTTAGAGCAATCCTGGATAAATCTGGCCAATGCAGTTCACTCAATAACTCAAATCTTATTTTCATTTAGAGGCAAAGAGAAAGTGCTCAGATTCTACATATAAACTAAGAAACAAGACTCTCGGATGTTAGAAGGTCGTATCAGTTCTCAAATGGTGAGTGTAGAATTTGCTGCTATGATTTCTGCCTTGGTATATTTGGTGCATATAAGTCATCAACAAAAGGGCGTTGAGGATTGTGTGTGTGCATTTATTCCAGTTTAGTTGCATCCATAGTGCAGTTTCTCACTGTAGTACAAGGAGGCAGACTAACCAGTAGTACCTGGCATATGTTATCTTATAGCAGGAAAGAAATGGCAGAACTGAATACATGAAGCCATTGTAATACTGAACTGAGTGTTTTATGTTGGAATCTTCCAGTGGTCCTATAGGAGCTTCACACCAAATGTCCTTTCTTTTCTTTAAACAAGACTGAGAAAACATTAGTGCAAATCTGTCCTTCCCCTTGACCAACACACGCATCATCAGGCACTGGAATTCAAATGAAGACCTCTTTCAAATTAAAATCAAAATAAACAGTAACATCTTATTAATTTTGAAAAAAATGCCACAAACCAATTTTATTACAGAGATGGGGAGAAGTGTCATATCTCTACCTAGTTTGGGGAACCTTAGTAATATCCCTGATTAGTAATAAAAATGGTTTTTCATAAATTGTTGGGATTTTGTGTATTCCTGTTTTGTTGAGAAAAAAATCTGTAACAAACAATAATGGAAATCATTACTTTTCCAAATACTACAGTTCTTTGAGGGATTTCTTTACAAAGACAGGGTGATTAAGGATTACAACCTAAAGGTTAAAGCCCAATCTGAATTTTATTATGTTTTTATTGCTTATTAAACTTTCCATAAAACTTACAATAGGCAGTGGCAATGAAAATTTGCTTTTTCAATATTACACATGAAAAACCATCAGTAAATTCCTTGTGTTAATGTCCTGATGAATAATCACAGTTACTGTAACATTTGCCTTTCATTACAGATATATAGATGAAGTTATAAAATACAGTTGTAGACACACTAATAATGTGTGTTAAATGAACAGCTTACCAAAACCAAAAAGTCTAAAATCCTGAGCAGTAAAATAAATTGGAGAGCATATAGCTAGGTTGATTAACCCCTACAAGATAATATTTCCCTTAATTTATTACCTAATATTTAATCTCATAAAGCACAAGCACTTGTTTATCTCCATAAATTACATGAACATCTGTTTTACACCTAATGACCGTGTAAAATATTTGCTACAGCTTTGACTGATAACTAATGTGTATTTTAAGACAGTAAGGACAAACAAAGTGCATGAAAAAGGTTCATGATGACAATGTAATTTATAAACATGCTGCATGAGTAATGCAGAGTACATGCACGCTGATAGCACAGGAATAATTGCTTATGGGACAAATCATTGTGCCTTCCACTGCCTTTCGTTTCATGCAAGTTGATTGGAAAAGTGCTGACATTGCAGATGGGCTGCTTAGAGGGGAATAAATGGAATATGGCATTCAAAGTCAGCCCAACTCAACAGTGAGTTAAAGTAATAATGTTCTGCATGTTATTCACTTGCCTACACAGACAAACTTAGCACATCATTTTGAGAGGTTGATAAACTAAGCCAGTTAGAACTGATATTAGAGAGATATCTGTACCCTACCATGATTTATGACAATAGATAAAGGAATTACCTAATTCACTTTTTGTTGCTATTTTCACTTGTCTTAAGAAGGCATATGGGCTGTTTTAGACTCTCAACACTTCCTTATTCTCATTCTCTTTTACCATTAGTCCAGAGCTGTCTAAGGGAAATGTTTATGATATTTCTTTAGTCTTATTTTAAGAAAGATGGGTAACATTTCTGTCAGCACTGACGTGTAATAAAATCATGCTTTCCATGGTGGGTCTGTGTTGTCCTACCTGTGTGTCTTGCCATTAATAGTGTTTTCTTCGTGAGAAGTGTGAGGAAATAGGTCAAAGGCGGAAATAGGTCAAAGATTTATTTAACAAGAAATCTTTCATCCATATTCTTCTGGTTTTCTTTTCTAGGAAAAAAAACATAAACCAACCAAACAAAATGTTTTGGAATTCAGGCTGCTTTGGGGCTAAAATTGAACCTTGTGCTTAATAAGCTGAAATTAAATCAAAAGGTTTTGCTTATGGAACATGTGGGGTAGGTGGATTCATACTAAGGTCTGTAAGTGCATATTTTTCTATACAGATGTATGAAGGTTTTTGGACAACAAGATAAATGTGGAGCTCAGTCTTGCCTGCAGTTTTTATTATGTGCTTAGAAGCATAGGTGCCCAGAGTAAAGGACTGAGTCAGGAGGCTACCTTACCTCAGTTTATCTCAGTAGCCTATCTATTGAATTTGTGTTTGCCTAAGTAAAAATAATAGAAGTTTTCAGTACTGGTAGGTGTGATTATTTTACATTTCTGTGTTGTACTGTTCTACTATTTCATAATTGTTCACAGTCATTATTAGAGATTGCTCAGTGGCTTTGTTCTCACTTGTGAGATGTCAAAAGCTGCAGAGCTCAGTGAACTTCCTATGTCCAGCAAATCCTCTGTGAAAATCATCCCATGGACCCATGTCTTTCTCCCAGCATATTGAGCAAGGGCTTATTCTCAAACGCTTCATGCAAACCTTTATGTCTCTGATAAAACATAGTTTTTTACATTCTTTATGTATAGCATGGTGGGAACAGTGGCGCATACAGCCAGTGGTTATACATGTGCAAAGCCTTTGGATTCCAGATGGCCAGAAATTAACTTGGAGTTAATTGAAGGTTGAAGCAAGGACAGCAAGTATTGGTAAAAGAAACAAACAAAGAAAGTAGCTTTTCTGTATCTCATTGAAATAGTAACTCCTGTTTCAGAACCTAGAACCTCTAATGAGTTACTTGTTTGTTTTTAACTTGTTTGTTCTTTGTCTTGCTTGGAAAGACAAGCATGATTTCTTACTTTCTTCTTAATATCAATTTGACTAATTAGTACAGTGGGCTAAGATCATCCTGTACAATCTCATGAAAAGAACTTACATATGTTATTTATTTTATTTTGTTATGCCTAATTATGCAGTTTTCATTGAGAACTTAGAAAAAATAAATGGTCACATATGATGGAGAGAAGAGGAGAAAGGCTGTTTCTGCTTTACTATTGGTAACTTAAAAAATTACTAATGATAAATTAAAGTGTGTCTATGACTAATATGTTTATAAATATTTGTGCTAAAATCCAGAAGCAGACTGGTATTTTAGAACCCCCAAAAAACAAGGAATGATCCTGAGGGAGAGGATCATTCTAATCTAGCAAAGACAGAGTAAATATCACTTTTCTCCATTATCCACGTTATTTTCAAATGACAATAGTTGATCCATGAAATTCAGCAGAGCTGAATCTCTTTTCACAAAGCAACAAACTTTACTTGGAAATTGTGTTGTGTAACTGGTACATGACTTAGGTAATGTTTTGTTGTAAATATTTACCAAAACCACATTGTTGGTACTTTCAAATAAAGTGAATTTTTGATGAGTGATTTACAGTAAATTTAGAGGCAGGCTTCAGAGTGGCTTTCCTTCTTCAAGAAATATATCACTTTCAAAAAGTCTTTGCAGTAACTTTTCAAAAGATCTCTAAAAAAAAAGAAATTACTTAAATGTCAATAAATACTTTCTGATCACCTTAACATCATGTCTACTCCAGAAAATCTCTTTTTCTAAAGAGCACTACGAAACCATGATACAAGTTTGTGGAAAGACATATTATGTTTATAAATGTGGCAAAAGCAGCATAATCTTTGATGCTGATAGTTGGCTTCCAGTGCAATAAAAATATACACTAAAGGCATCAGAAAACATGTGGCATTTAAGAAAAATATACCATCAAGGGAAAACAGTCATAGTCTCAATTCCAAACTCTATCAGAATGTTTAACACTGAATAAAAAGAGCAGTATAAAAAGAGCATCTTTTTATACATCATATTTTAGTTGTAGTAGAGAAAAGAAATACCTAGTAACTTTTCTGGAAGAATTTCAAAGTTGTGGTCCATTTTCTTCCTCTCATTTTCCCTCTCTCCCCATAAATAAGTGAAGGAAGTTGCCTGTCAATGAGCACTACCCTCATCATCATTGGAACGATTGGAGAATGGGAAAAATGAAGAAATAATATCATTAATGCTCATTTAAGATAAGTTTCTGATATGTCCTCAGTAATTGCTACTAGGAGCAGACAAAATGACTTGAGTATTTTCAAACAATGTCATGTCATTGATGTCCTTTTTAATTCCCTGGCTGACACGCAAGATGATGTCTTTCTTGTGTTCTATCCCTTCTTGTATTTTATTCAAATGTTATGTTTTCTTTATCACTTTCATCCTGAAGGACAATGAAAAAGTACTAGAACTCAGCCATAGGTCTATATTTATTTATGCAGATATGTATAAATGCATACATGTATGTATGTATATGATATTAATTATAAGAAAATTTGCATACTGTGCTATAGTATACATAATTAGTTTTTTGTGTATCTGCCCATATTAATCAGCAAAAATGTTCTTAAAATCTATATAGGCTCTACAAATTAAAATTTTCTGGAGGGCAACAGAACAAATGCTCAGCAGTGCAATGAGCAAGGATTGTCACAGCGGGCAGTTAACTCTCTCCATTGTTGGTGATCTGGAGGCTATATTTCCCATGCTGCCAAGATTCTTTCCTAGAAATTTCTTGCAGTTACTGTTTTACCATATGCTAGGGAAATGGAGTAGATGATACCTGCTAACTTTTCAGATGCTGTCACATGGCTAATAAAATTTCATTGTAAAAAGAAAGAACTGTAATACAAAAACAGGTGTTTATACTATATCTACATGTTTTCTTCCTGTTTAAAAAAAATCCTGAGGAATTTAAGAATTTTGATTAAACTTTTATAATTGAAAATGAAAAGAATAAGTCAATGAAAACTGCCACATAATGAGGTAAGAATAATGTGTAACTTTTCCCTTCCTATCAAATTAAGATCAAATTAGTACCAAATTAGTTTAGCATATTTTAAGGAAATTTTATAAAGGTGAATGCAGATTAAAACAACCACTTGCTGAAATGCTGAAAAGAAATTATATAACATAACAAGAAAATTAATTCTTTTTTTTTTTTTACCAGTGAATATATTTTGGTCTTGTTTTTCTTCCTTTTTTTTTTTAATTGTTGTTTGCTAATTATTTTGGTATCACTTGAAACAATACTCAGATTTAAGAGAGTAAAACCACTGAAAATAAATGAAGAAAAATCTCTTGACAGTATAAAATCACAGCAATCTTCAATAAAACTGTTTTTTGCTGTGGTGGGTTCTTTTACATTTCCAATATTGTACTTAGAATAGCTTGTGTAAAATAATCATAGTAGGAGACACTAAGTATAGTAACTATAATGGAAATTTTGTGTTGATGCTGAAATATTGATTATTTATTGCTAGCTCAAACAAAACTGGTAAGAGAGGAAGTCTCACACAGCAGCTCACTCACTCCCCACCCCTTAGTGGATGGGGAGGAGAATTAGAAAAAAGTAAAAACTCATAAGTTGATATGAGACCATATTGATAAAATACTACTTGTAATAATGGAGAGTGAGAGAGAGAGAGAGAGGAATAAAACCCAAGAGAAAGAAGTGATACACAATACAACTGCTCACCACCTGCTGACCAATACCCAGCCTGTCCCTGAACAGTGATAGGCCCCTTCCAGCCAAGTCACCTCAATCTGTAAGCTGAACACAACCCTCTATGGTATGGAATATCTTTTGAGCTAGTTTGGGTCAGCTGTGCTTCCTTCAGTGTCTTGACCACCTGCTCACTATGAGAGCATGAGACACCAGAAAGTCCTTGATTTGGGGTAAACACTACGGAGCAACAACTGAAACAAAATTGTGTTATCAACATTATTCTCATGCCAAATCCAAAACACAACACTGTACCAGCAACTATATAGGAAATTAGCTCTGCCTCAGCTGAAACCAGGACAAACCTTTAGTTCAAATCCTCAATTAATACCTTAGTTTGTAAACTTCAGTCTAAAGATTTGCAAATGGTTTTAAGTTAGTTATGCTTTTATTTTCTACTTACAAACTAATACCCTAAATCCAGAAAACAAGTTTCCCATTGCCAAATAAACAAATTTTATCAAGGTGGAATTATTCTTTATGGTCATTCTTCCCTTTTTCACTAAGAGGAATGAATTAAATAACAACATTAACTCTTCATTAATGTTCATTGATGTTGAAAAACAGAATATAAAAGATTGTATACAAGAACATTTTTGTTACCTTCCTAATTCTGAAGACTCCACACTGTGAAAAAATGAGCGCTCTTTTCTATGTTAACCTACCTATTTCCTAAATTTCCTACATTCCATACATTAGCTAATCTATTTCCTCTAGCTACAAACTTAAATCATATCCAGGATATCATTATATATGAAAGAAAAATATAAAAAGTTAAGCAACTGTTATAGTAGTTTCCCTCTTAATTCTTAAAAAACTCCTCAGCAATCACTTTTTTTCCCTCTGCTCCTGTTCCTAAGCATACCCAACTAATATCCAACCACCATACTCACTTTCCTCTATAACAGTTTTAGGGAAAAAAAAAACCAAAACACAAACAAAATCAACAAATCATTGGATAGAAATTATGGCAGTATTAGGATTCCATTGAAATTATGGCATGGAATGCTGTTATAGCCTGTGGAGATTCAATTGAGCTGGAAATCTATGTGTATGAACAGGTTGTAGATGCTTACTTCGAAGTAGACACTTCAGTGGTGGGCTATATGGACCGTGTGGACTGTGTCTGAGTATTGGAGGAGACAGCTCGTCTACTCCAAAAGCAAGACCAATTGTGTACACTTACACTGTGACTACTCTGTAACCATGGCCATAGAGCAAAGCAAGAAGAAACCTAGCTGACTATTAAGAGAGAGCTACAACACAGCTTAACTGAAACAAGGATTTCTGTCCTCACCAGTGCTTCAGACTGAAATTCATGTTATATCTTCTGAAAGGCAAAAAACTTAAGTAAGATGCAAATAGAATTATGAAGTTATAGAAAATCAATTACATTAATAATTCCCCATTATCTAAACATATTTGTATTTCTGCATATTGCATTGTCAAAATATATATTTGGCTATGCTCTGTAATGAATATATTCATTTGTAAATCTTTCCCCTCCTCTTCTTTCCTAATGCTGAATATCTGATATTTTCAGCCTTCTAGGGACTTTACTTTATTCACTGAACTCTGTAGTGTCATTGCCATTGTCTAACAAATATCTCATGTTTTCAATTATGAGAGAAATTCTTTTTGCTCCTGGAGGTTTATTAGTTTTTTGGCTTCATAGTTTAATTTATTAGCTTTGCCTCACTAACCCTGCAGCAATCAAGGATTGACTTATTGTTAGTATCAAATGGTGTGCTGTCAGTATCCTTCCCTAGACTTATTTATAAGGAAAATATATAATTAAATCACATATAAATACTGATATTTTAAACTATTACATTTACACCAAAAGAAGCTTCATTATCTCAAACCTACTAGAATAAAATTGCATCCAGAAAATGTTTGATAGGTTCTACTCAATTGTAAGATATATAATATGAAAACTATTATTTGTAAATTTAAAATACGATCTCATAACTGCACTCGTTAAAAAAGTATAATTATCATTTGGAAGAAAACTAGAATGTGAGCTGGAAAGATCAATAACAAGTAACCCATGGTTTTGAACATTTACATTGGACATAACTTTGTGGTCCTAAAATAAATTTGGTTAGTCCTTGTTTTACTATGCATTTAAGTGTAGTCTAGTCAGAGTAAAGACTCATCATTAGAATGCATGCAAATACTTATCTTTGATGAATTATGTCTTCATTATCCACTTCCCTAATTTTCATGATTATAAAGTCCAAAAGTAAAATTCTTGAAGCCAAGAAGGAGGGAAGGAACATTGTATTAAACACAAGCTCTGATAAAACACACCAGAAATACAAAAGATTCTTTGCTGTTACAAAAAAATTTCAGCACTACTTTTCCTATTTGTATTTTTAAGAAAGGAAAATGTGCTTCCTCTTCCTGCTCATCCTTTGGAGCAGTATCTTGCATAATACCCTGCTAAAAACTAAGAAACTTATAGTTTCTTTCACTGGCAGATGGCCTTTGAAAAGTAATTATGCGGGAAACAATTCTATCTGAAATATTTTTTCCATTGATTTATATTTTTTAAATTTCTACTAAGAAATCTCAGGACATTTTTTTCCATTCTTATACTGGGGTTTATGTATTTTACAAAAAAAACCCACTCAACTTGCAATCAAAATGTTTTTTTCAGATATACAGATGGAAATGAGAAGTCCATAATAATCTGTAGCCATATAGAAATTGTTTTTTGTGTTCTACATGCATATAGCATTTTCCTTATGCAATCCCTAATGCACATTTACAATTTGCTTATACTTCTCTTCTTGTGGTAAACATTAATTCAGTTTCATAACTTCAAGAGCTGGATCAGTGTGTATCATCAGTCTGTTCCAACTAAAGGAATAATATTCTATTATATTCTTTCTTAATCTTGGGATATGCTAAGGGTCTCTTAAGTAAAACTGAAGTATTTGGGATATAGCTTCATATGATATATGATAAATGATGATCTTTGTACTGGCCATCTTTATTGCCTTTTGTGGGTGGTTTTATTGGGGCTTTTTAGTTGCTTGTTTGTTTGGGAGTTTGTTTGTTTTGAGCTTTTTGGGTGTTCTTTTAGGGTTTTTAAAATTTTATTTCAGATTTTAATTTTGGGGACAAAGCATCACCCTAGATCCCCCATTAAAAAAAAAAAAATAAAAAAAGGTTGATCAAAGGCAAAAGAAAACCATCATGTCCTTTGATTTCTGCAAGTTGTCATTCTCTTTTACATGTTAAATTACCTATAATTTCTACCACAAAGAAACATTTTAGATTACAAAATCCTGAAGCAATTTATAATTTTTTCAGTGCATTGATCTGTTTCTGATTAACTTAATATCCTTTAAATGAAACTTTACCTTTGTGCAGTAATAACTATCATCTACTAATTCAAAGGCAACAACATGCCAGAATAATAGTTATTAAAATCACCAGTCATTAAAATTCGGGGGAAAACACCCATCTGTTTAACACATTGTAAGCCTTATTATTATCAAGGAGCATGATTCATTCACTATTACAATAACTATTACAGTAGTTTTGATCACATGGTTTGTGATTAAAAATGACGGACAGGGCAGTGTATATCATTGGATGTTGACTTTGTGTGATTCCAAGATAGATGTGCGGAGGATTTCAGAATTGTCTATTAATAATATAAGATTTCTTTCTCTCATGGTAAGCCATAGGAAAGTAGAAGACAGGGAAGGTCAACATGACATTGCAATTGTTATATGTGGAAGTCTGCTGAAATAAAGTCCAACGTGATGCCAGGATTAAATTAAAAACTCTTGATTTAGAAACTATGTACAAGGGGTGAGGGGAGTTATGATTACAGACTATATTTACTGAATAAATCTCTGTGTGACATGTTTGTTATTCACAACAGAAATCCACTTTAAAAAAAGAAAGAAGAGTAGAATTTCAACATTAGTAGAGACTTTACCAAAATTATGAAACAGTGAAGGATATTTGAAATACAGCCGGTGACTCCTAACTAGGAAATAGGTCTACTTGTAATCCTTTATATATATATATATATATATTTAGACTTCTAGCAGAATACACTTTCTATTAGGAAGGGAAAAAACTCCCCTACTCTTAGCTGAGGTATTGGAAGAGGTTCCAGTGTATAGTATGATTCTATGAACAGAATGAAAATGTTTAGTTATCTCTTGGCAAGAGAGATTACATATGTCAAGAAAATGTTATTGTCTCTGTTTCTACTGAAATCAGTAGGTCTGTATTCACTTTCTGTTTGGTAACTATTTGATCAAGTGTTTGCATTATTGATCCACTTAGAATATTTATATGAAAGTTTTAGCAAAATTGTTTTCTATGACGATATTATTTTGAAGGTTTTTTCAGATCATTATGAAAAAACATAGATATACTGGGGCTAGTGGTTTCAGAATGAAATTGCCCATAGATGGTTTGATGTCTTATGTTTCTGAAGTCAGAACATTAGTAAACGTTCAGGATAAAAGTCCTACTGAATGACTGCACAAGCTAAAGTGCAGGGAACAAATGGAAAATGAAAGCCCAGCCTGTTGTGAGTAATATTGGTTAGATGTTGCCTGCAGAGCACAGAACACACTTATCGAAGATACTTCTAAAGCCAGATGTAGAACTCGTCTTTCACAGTGCTACTAATACACGCAAGCGTCTAATGGGGTAAATTACTTCAGGCATTCATTATTTAAGGGTCTACTTACTCCTTCTCTCCTTCATTGCTGTGATCTTTTTTTTTTTTTTAGGTGACTATACTCTAATTTTGTTAGTTAAATGGTCTGGATTAGAGGAAACAAACCAAAGACATCTGACCTCTAACAGCATTCAATCAAGATTTAGTCATGCCTTCTGCACGTCCGGCTTTGTAGATACCCCCTGTATTAGCTCTTTATATGTCAGTTGGGAACATGTTCTTACTTCAAGAATGATGGAGTACTCAAGTGCTTTTTTTCCCTTAGGTTGCTTTTGCAAAAATTTCTCCTTATATGTTTTCACAGAAACAGCAGACATTTGTTTGCATCCAGGTACAGTTAAATTGCAAAACTGAATTCTTATGGGAGAATTAATTTTTTTTAGTAAAGATTTTAGAGTTTTAGGTGCGAAAAGCGTTTTGTATATCTGTTTTACATGAAATGAACAGATAGATAAAATAGTACCATTATCTAAAGATGTTTTATCCTACTGTATGTACCTATTTAAAGATTTCTACTAAACTATTATTTTATAATCCACTCAAAGCTTAAGGCATTCTTGTGTGAAAAATTAGGAGAGGAAATAACTACACTTAAGCCAGCCTATATCTGTCAATTAATCTAATGTTTTTGTTGTCTCTAGATCATGTCTTTAAAATCTGTGCCATTTTCCTTCATTTGTCTGAGATTGTATATCAAATTGAAATTAATTTGCAAACATAAAATTTGGATCTCTAGACAATTGATGAAGGGAAGAATAAAATCTCTGCATTTTAGGATTTATAAATCACAACATCCTTCCTTATCTGCTAATAGTAGTAATGAAACAGTAAGTCAAAAAGTGGGAACTATCTCAGCCAAACAGAAAAGATTTTACAACACTTAACTTTTTCTTCCTCTTTCCTTGAGAACTTTGTTAGTAGTATTAAATTTGCATTAAGTTTCACGTGTTCTTATACATTAATACATGGGATATGAGGTAATGAATGTTATGAGGTATGAGGTCACTGTTAATAGGGCAGACAACTATTACATAGTGACACAGTCAACTCTTAGATACAAGCAGCACAAATATTGTGTAAATAATGTAGTTTCCTATCTGGAAGCAAGTGATGGTATTTGTTTGAAAAATTTTAGTTCCTTTCTCTTTCTTAATAAACTCAGAGAAAAAATAATGTAAACAATGCTATTATGTATATACATTATCATATAGATGCATCATAAATACTATGTTATAGGCTTTTAACTTTGCTGGGGATTTATCTTCTGTTTTTCAAGATCTAGAATTATGACAACAAAGGAGACAGTTCTTTGCTAACTTCGGTGTTTTAATTTGATTGCTGAGTAGCTTCTGATGGTTGTTTATGTGGTACAAACTGTGACTTGTGTATTAAAATTCCTACTTGCATGCTAAAAAAATAAGGATGTTGCGTTTGGGCTCCTACTGTGGCTAATAAATATAATAGAATGTAAAGCATGATAATATTTTCTGAAATTAGACTAGAAAAACTGAAACAAAGCCACTAGTTAACTTGAACTTCTGAAGTTACATTTTACAGGGTCTTTAGGCACAATATTACTTTATGATTTTGCTCTCCCACAGGAGTTCTAATGAAAGTAGCTGCAAAACTTTTAAAATATTACTTACCTTGGCTTCTTTTTTTAAAATCTCCTACCATTTCATGGCCTTCAAACGTCTTATATGGCAAAGCTGAAAATGACAAGTTCCTCTAAGGGCATTGGTAATTCAATGTGATAGCTCTATCCAAAAGCAAACTAGGCTGACACACTGATTATCAGCTAAGAGATCAGAGGGTCAGCTTATTGACAGACTTGGTTCAGCAAACAAAGAAGGGAATAACATGAAAATGCTCCAAACCTGCTATAAGCATCAGCTTGAGGTGCAAAAAGGAACAAAAAGTGGCTGGACATGAAGGCATCAATAATTTGTATTGTCAGTGTGGAGTAGAGTTGTCAAGAAAAACTTGGCACTATCCACATCTAGAAATAGCCTGGGCCATTGTCTCCACAGAGCTGTAATTCTGGTGGCAGGCAGCATAACCTTAGGCAAGTCTGAGTCCTTTGCTCCTCAGAGGAAAGTCTTGAAAGATAGCCAGCCAGGACTGAGTCAGGCAGGCAAATGTGGAGAACATTCCAGTCTACTGCAGGATTTCAGTGTGTGGCTTGTGTTGCTACTTTCAGATCTCAACAAAACAGTTGGTAGAAATGCAAAGTTTACACAAGGATGTTAAGAGAATTGTTCGAGTGGCCAGAAAAAAAAAATCCTTAAAAAAAAATACTTGTTTCTAAGTATTCAGCAGAAAACTGTTGTTTAGTTTTGATTCACTGATGAATTGCATTAACTATATGATCTTGCATGCTGTTTGATAGGTGCAGTAAAAACGCAGTGGTATTAAATGTGATTATGTTATTCCATAGCTACAAATCAAAGGCAAGTTTATTAGGAAAAATTATGGCACTCCATTATCTTTCAAGCATTTTTGTTTAGAGTATTTATTCTTAAAGCAAATGTTCTTTGCAGGAAAGTAGAAAGAAAACACTGTAGGAAGTTTTGTCTTGAAAGTGGTGTCACCAGCATCTTGACATTTTCCAGATATTATCAATGATTCTTGTGATCACAGCTCCATACACCATACTAAGCAATAATAAGTAGTAAGAAGTTTGGGAAGACTGATAATTTTGCCAGTATGCACATTTATATTATGTGATAGACTATATGTGAGATTTCTAACATCATCATTTGTGTTGATATACCCATATCACTCAGAGAAGCTTTGAATCTTAATTTCAAAGATTAATAAATGGCCCTAGAATTCTATAATTTGAATACTCCTTGAAAAATAGCTAAACATTGCTGTAAATATAACCTTATGAACATTTAGCTGACCTTCAAAGAAAACTTATTACCAAGGAAAAGGTACTTATCATATTGTTATTGAAGCGCTGTGAATTAAGATTAAGCCCTAGGCACTATTCTAGCTATTAAAAGATAATGATAGAACAACATTAGATTATATTTGATCTTGATATTCATGCAGGAAATAGAGATGTAAAACTGAAAGATGTATTGGAAAACAATGCAAGTATGTAGACATAATTTTTTATGGAGTGAATTTTATGTATCTTTTAATGACAATATTACTACTGATTTTTTTTTAATACAGTAAGCTTGCATTCATAAGATGGGGAATACAGGATTTTTTTCTTCTTTTGGGTTAGATAGTGAAACTGATTATCTCTCTATGCATGAGATACAGAAGCATTTTAATTCTATAATAGAAGAGCATAAATTAGAAGTTGAAAATAAGAATAGAGCCAACAAAAAATAATCTGATTAGAAAGTGCTGTGAAATTTTAAAATGCCCTAGCAATGAGAGAGAAAAAGGCTGAAACATCCCAATAGAGAGAAAAGATGCCTGTCTCATTCTCTAATACTAGGGGAAGAGTGAAAATAATCCAGATCTGTTTGGGACTAGATTTGACAGGGACAGTGAAAGGACCCTAAAAATGTAATGCTGCTATGTACACTTTTTCACTCTCATTCTGTTACTTCTTGTACCTGTAACATCTTTCCCTATCCCTATGAGCATTCACACACCTATGTTTTCCCTCTCTCTTTTATCCTGTGCTTCAGAAATTTCAAACAGAATATAATCAGGGACTTGAAAATCTGTTATGCATGCAAATGCAGTAATGTGATTCTATTACTAATAGTGGTAACACTTTTCTGAGCTCTCTATGGAGCAACTCTTGCACAAGTTCAAATTGTATCTAGAAAGCTTGCTGTGTATATGCCATGTCAGGACTTTTTAGCTATACCTTATAGTTACTGCCCATGTGACATAATTTTACTGAATTCTGAATTTTTACTGATTCAGGGTACCATCTGAAAAGATTTTTAAGGAGACATTTAGACATATCATGAAGTTAAGACATACTTCAATAAAGTGTGTATCGAGGAGACTGAACAGATGTTAGACAACTTCCATTGCACCTGAAAAGACTTTCCATTACTTTGTTGCTTGATTTCATTAAATGGATAAAAGGGAGTATAAAAATAAGCTGCATTCCATGAGACATTGAAACATGGCATCCACCTAGAAGATTTGATTGATATTGGAGTTTGTGATCAGAAACAAATGTATTAGCATTAAAAATTAGACTTTCAAATGCCAGGTATATCTCCAGGAAATAATTGAGAATTTGCAGGCAATGAGAAGTCAAAACAAGAACAGAAATTCAGAAAATTGTAAAGCTCAGAAAGAGCAAATTATCACTGTTCTCAGGAGTTAGTAATTATAGTCATGGACAGCTGGGTATGTCCTCCGAATTAATATAATTCCAGCAATATCAGAGAAAGAGATCATCACAATGCACTTAGGGGAAGAGCATGAGAACTTCACAGAGACCAGTGAAGTTCTCTGTACACCTACCAAACTACTTACATTGGAAGGCTCTAGGACCCTGACAACTAACAGAACAGATGTGCTACAGGGCTCTCTATGTAATTTTGTTTCCCTTCTAAATCCAGGGAAATCTAAGTCTTTGTATCAGCTTTCTTAGTCAGATATATTCTTATGACCTGAATCTCATGGATTTCAGTTTCTGTCTTGTTCTGCTCAGGCCTTCTCACTGATTCTGTGTGTTTTGCTGAATTCTCTTCAGCTTCTCAGGACTTGCAGACTACGTTTTTTATAGCTCAGGTCATCACGTAAAATACCTTTTCCCTAGTATTTCCCTGTATTGCTCAATGAAAACATGTTCCAGAAAGATAACACTTTTGCTGTCTTTAAAAAAAAACGGATTTCATAGTACTTCCCAGGTAGTTTTCATTCTATAGATAAATTACTCAGTTTAAAAGAAATGTATATTTATTTCCTATTTGAATTTGCCTAGTTTTATCTTCTAGCGACTGGTCCTTGCTATGCCCTAATCTGCCAGAACAAAGAGCTCTCTGTCTGTTATTAAAGTGATTACATGCTGTGATGAAGTCACCTTTCACTATTCTTCATAAACTAAATCTACTGAGCACTCATGAATAGAAAAAGAAGCAATCCTAAAGTAGATACTCAAGCTGGTATATTTCAAGTTTGATGTTCTCAACAATCTAAAACTGCTTCTTCTAATGGGAAGTGCTAAACTGCCTTATCAGTTCTGCTTATGATTTTACAAATGGCAAAGTGCAATTGATGTCCTCTAGAAATCACTTTTCCATACATCATCACAAGTGAATTGGTTTAATATTGAACTTGAACACTGGGAATTTAATTTCCTGTCTTTAATTTCCGAAACAGTTATAGTTGCTTATATAATAATTTTGTATATGCCTTTTCATTCTAGCACCAAAGAATGATTTTTATAACAAAATATTAAAAAAAAAATCTTATGAATGCTGGAGTAGCAATATATATTTATTGTGTCCATTTGAATGGTTACTATTAAAATGAGGTGAAGACTACAATTCTTATCAAAGACCCAGAGATGCTGTTTCTGTAACAGAAGTGACAATGCTTGAAGTGTATTCAAATAACTTAGAGTGATAAAAATAAGGCATTTTGGAGAGGTGTTTGCAATCACTGCATACATAATGGTAGGGAAGGAATGGATTAGTACTGCAGCATGTCAGGTGAATGCTTTGCAGTATTTCTGGAGGTAAGTCAGAAATGTTTTGGGCCCCTGTTTTTATGCTTCCAAACCTCCATTTCCTACCAGAAAGTAGAATATGAATGTTAGCATCAGCACTAATTTTATTCCTTGTTCTGCAATTATTTATGGATGTATTCCACTCCTTTTTGAAATTAAATATGCTCAAAGTAATTCTCATATGTGAATATTAAAAAAAAGTCCTACTGTGTTTTGTTTATGTCATTAAGTCATCATTAAGTAATGATTACTACTGATCTGAAAATAAATGCTATTTCCACATTTTTGTTTTGCTTTGTTTTGCTTTATTTTCAGTTGTTGTACTTGCACCTATGCAAGAAGCCAGGCCTTAATATTCTAGTATATAATTACAAATCATGACTTTTGCACAACTGCTACATCCAATACATGTTTTTGAAGCAAATGAGACAAAACTTACCCAGAAAGAAAATAGTATTTGTTACAGTTATTAACCACAAAAAGAATGAGTTGATTGAGTAGATCTTAGAAATGCTTAAAATTATACCTAGAGGCAGAGAGCTGGCCACCTTCATACTGCAGCTAATTCGCTCGGCTAATTTTAAATTTCTGCAATGCTCTGGGGAGAATATGTCTTTCAGAATAGTCTTGCAGTTATTTAAATGGGACAGGCAGATTCCAACTGACTCACAGTGAAAGCTGATTATGGTATTTCTCAGTGAATGTTGATATAGTTTAACACCAGCCAGCAACTAAGCCCCACACAACCACTCACTCACTCCCCCCCATCCCAGTCATATGGAGGAAAGAACTGGAAAGGTAAAAGTGAGAAAATTAATGGGTTGAGATAAAGTCAGTTTAATGGGTAAAGCAAAAGATGCACATACACACAATCAAAGCGAAATGAGGAATTCATTAAACACTTCCCATGGGCAGGTAGGTGTTCAGCCATCCCCAGAACAGCATGGATCCACCAAGTTTAAGGTTTGCTTGGGAAGATGAATGCCATGACTCTTAATGTCCCCTCTTCCTTCTTCTTCCCCCAGCTTTATATACTGAGCATGATACCATAGGGTATGGAGTGTTGAGTGTTATTTGGGTGAGTTGAGGTCAGCTGTCCTGACTGCATCTCCTCCCAACTCCTTGTGCACCTCCAGCCTCCTCATTTGTGGGATGGGGTGGGAAGCAGAAAAGGTCTTGACTCTAAGCACTCAGCAACAACAGAAACCTCATTGTGTTATCAACATTAGTCTCATCCTAGATCCAAAACACAAGCCTGTATCTCTTACTAAGAACAAAATTAATTCTATCCCAGCAGAAAGCAGGACAGACAGAGACATAATTTTATAGCAGCACCACAAGCAGCACTCATTGCAAAGTTTCAAGTTTCTTTTCTTTGATGCAAAATCAGGTAGTTATAAATACTGCTAGTTTTGAAGGTGACATTTCAAATTATAATGTCAGCAGGACAAGTCTTTATGATTCTCATTTGTATATAGTTTATGTTTAATCCTATTAAGTGTTAAATAGGTATTTTTCCTGTGGCAGATAATTACCAAGCACAGCTTTGAGTTTACAGCTGTGTCTTACTAAAACAAACAAACAAACAAAAAAGTGTGCAACAACAACAACAAAAAAAACTAATGCAGAATTGATTTTGCATTAATTGTAAAGTCAAAGTTTCCATTTAAAGCTGTGATTTTGCAAGGGCAAGTCAGACTTCATGACAATGGGGCATTGCCTTTATTGTGGCTTTGAGGTTTTGACCATGTTTTGTTTCAAAGTGTTATGAGAAAGAGCTCTGCAAACCCTCTACGGCCTTCACGTCATGTCAGAATTCAGAATAGGAATCACTAAACACACATTATCAAGTAGGCACTCTAAATCTGTTGTCCTGGATGATGGTGTCTCTCAATTCCTTGCAGTACTTCTGCCTTTTTTAACTTAGAAGGACACTTTACAGGGAATTGTATGGAATGCTTATCTTCACTGGTCCCATCCTGACAAGTGCTCCATATGAAAGGGAATGACTATCCTAAGAGAATTACCCTGCCCAGTACCTTTGGATTCTTCTCCTTGGACACCCCTTTGTCATGGGGGAGAAGTTTGTGTGCCTTTATAAGGTTGCAAGCTGTGCTGGCAGTGGTACATGCCTTTGGTAGGGTCTCCCATGCAAGTCAGGCCTCAACTGAAGGGTCACACAACGTGTATCCACGGGCAGGATGGGCTCACTAGCTCCCTAGCAATCATCCTAGGAGAAGGACAACTCTAACTCCAAACCCGGGCAGATGGAGCTCGCTTAGCCCTGTAAGGCCATCCATCTAAGAGAAGGACACTTTAACCAAACCTGCGTCCTGAGGACTTCACTGCCACCGTTGAAGCTCACTTGGCCATGGCAGATGAACCTTAGGAGGAAAAGGTGGGGCCAGTTCTGTGCACGCTGCACCTCACCTAAAAAATCCACTCGCAAAGCCCTCTAGTGAGAGGTGAGGGGCTAAATGACAGGTGAAAAGGTACATTGGAAGCCGCAGCCCCAACCCTGCATGCAGGCAGTTCAGGACACTGGTCGCTCGAGACTGACCCAGAGATGACAGTCTGGTTCGGCAGCATCCTGAATTACCAAGCAGCCTTTTCCAAGGACAGCACTGCTTGCTCCACATGGAGAGGGGCCTAGAAAAGGTGGCCTAACCAAAGCTCATCTCCACCCTTCACCTGGTTGGCTTGCCGCGGCCAACTGGCATCTTCCGTGCGGTCAAACAAAAACAAAACC
>WBMV01002339.1:0-92291 GCA_013396655.1 Campylorhamphus procurvoides | reverse complement strand
CCCCGGCCCGCAGGGATGTCAGCGGGAAAATGAGGCTTTTCCACCCTTTTCCCCTCAGATCTGGGCCTCGAGGGGAAACCTGGCAGGTCCGAGAAGCGGGCGCGGCTGGCACGGCCCTCAGGGATGATGTGTCACTTCGCTGTGGGTGTCAGGCAGGTTGTCCGGGTGTTTTGCAGGATTTTGGGCAGAATGAGACACACAGGACCCGTGTGGCGGGCAGAGCGATCCCCCTGATGGCCTCTCAAACCTTCCCAACGGGAGATTCGCAGGGATTTGAACGAGCACTATAAAAGGCTCATTAAAAGGTGGTTTTCCCTATGGCACACCCGGCCTGGAGCTACTGCTGCCTTTGGGGCAGCCGCTGCCGCATTCCCACAGCTCGCCCCGCACTTGAGCAATGGGATTCACCACCTGTTTCCCAATTCGGGCACCAGATTCTGTCAGTTTTAAGTCCACCCAACAGGGCCGAGTCCAAGCAGATGGACACAGCCCAAGGCAGGCAGGGCTGGATCTTCTCTGGGTTCCCATCAATAAAGCAGCAGCAAGACCTGCCTGCAGTGGAGAACCAGCCAAAGTCTCTGCTCTACCCACACAAAACTCACCGCAGCTGAAAACCATCTTTGCCCACTGTAAATATTACCACTGTAAATATGACCACTGTGTTTGGGGCATTATCCTTCTCCAGCCCTTCCCCCGTTCCTCGCAGTAGTTGTGGGCAGTAGGATTTGCAGGAGTGAGTCAGTGCAGAAGGAAGCTCCGGAGTTTTCCCAAGGAAGGAGGCAGGACAAAGGACAAAGGCAGCATTCATCCCGTCCTGCCCTCATTGTTCCACAGAACAAAACCAGCTCAAAGAGGGACCCACTGCAAAATGACTCCAAGCACCAGGAATTCCTCTGCCAGCGGAAAAAGGGCAGCTGAAAACTATT
This sequence comes from Campylorhamphus procurvoides, assembly GCA_013396655.1. NCBI lineage: Eukaryota > Metazoa > Chordata > Aves > Passeriformes > Dendrocolaptidae > Campylorhamphus > Campylorhamphus procurvoides. The sequence goes on along the minus strand of WBMV01002339.1, from coordinate 91,365 downwards.
CATGAAAAAGAGTTGAGAAAATCACTCATTGGGAAATGAGTTCTTTGAACTCTGGAAGAAGTGTAAATGAATTATAAATCTCCCGCTCTCCATGCTATGATTTGCCATTGGTGGGAACAAGTGGAGAGGGACAATGGGAAAGGAGTGGAGATGACACATTCAGGAGAACATGATTTATCATTTCTATTTATTTCCTAATAATTTTGACATTAATAACTGCTTGTCTTAACTATGCTTCAGGATTATCACTGCTCTATAAACCCTTCCTTCACCAGACAACAGTGACACCCCCTGACACACAAGGTGTTGAAATCACTGGTCCTACACAGCTCCCTCCTTTGCAACTGCAGAAACTGTGAACAAGCAATTTTTCCCCACCAGTTATCATGACTGGCAGCTGTGGCATTGTCATGATGTATTACTCCTGCTGTGTATAACAATAATTAATATATGTATATAAAATACACGTATCTTTTATATGTATTTATATATAGAAAACACAGACATATATGCATATGTATACACATATACATGTATCACATAGATAGATAGATAGATATCTCAAGGAGATATTAGTCTTCTCTGGCCTAAAATCTCACATTTGCAATTCTACTGAGGGGCTGAATTACAAAGAACTTTTGTAATTCATTTCTCCACAGAGAATGATTCCCTGAGGACTGGAACGCCTTCAGGGGTTTATTTCGCACCGAGAGTCTCCCAGGTGCAGGTCTATCTCAGTTTATGGTTTATTTTCCCCTGAGGATCCCTCAGATGGGGGTTTACCTCAGTTTATGGTTTATTTCACCCAGAAGATCCCTCAGATGGGGGTTTATCTCAGCTTATGGTTTATTTTCCCCCGAGGATCCCTCACGCTCGGGTTTATCCACCTTTAGGCGCTTATTATGGCCCTTCCCGCGCGTCCCCTCAGGCGGGCGGAGGGGGCGTGGCCACCGCGCAGGCCCCGCCCCCGCCGCGGTCGGAAGTGACGCAGGCGCGGTGACCTTCAGAGGCGGCGGGCGGGCGGGTGGTGCGGACGGACGGCGCTCGGTCTCAGAGCTCTTTCTCCTCAAATCGTCTCTCCGCTCTCCGGCTTTTCCTCCCTCTCCGCCGCCGCCATGCCCCGGGGCAGCCGCAGCCGTACGTCCCGCATGCCGGCCCCCGCCAGGTGAGGGCCGCCTCGCCGCGCCCTCCTTCCTTCCTGCAGGCCGCAGCGGCCTGGCCGCCATGGCGCCGCCGGGGGGGCGGGGGCCCGGCTGGCTGGAGCTGCGGGGGCTCGGGGGTGGCGGGGGTGGAATTGGTCAGCTCGGGCCTGGACATGCTGTGTATCAGTCCCTTTGGGGTCGTAGCTCGTTTTTCGGCGGAAGAGCGCGGCTCGTTGGGGGGTGAAGGGGCTTTAAAACAGCCCGAAAGACGCCTGTAAAAATGAGCCCGTCTTGCGTAAGGCGCTCAGCAGAGCATGGAGTTCCAGCCCTCGGGGTGTAACAAGGCTGGTGTAACCACGGCGTGAGCAGCGCCCGGAGTTGCACCCCTGGTCCCGGTGTGTCCTCACCCCACTGGGGACATTCTGAGAAGGGCTGTGACCCCCTGGCCCTGCCCGGGTGACGAGGTGAGGTTTTTCTCTCTGTCCTCGCAGCCGGGCCCCGCCGATGAGAGCCGCGTCCCCGGCTCCTGCTCCTCGGGCCGCGGTGCCGGCCGCAGCTCCGCCTTCAGCCGTGGCGGCTCCGGCGCCCAGGCAGCCGGGCCTGATGGCCCAGATGGCCTCGACCGCCGCCGGGGTCGCCGTGGGCTCGGCCGTGGGACACACCATCGGCCACGCCATCACCGGAGGGTTCAGCGGAGGGAGCAGCCCCGAAGCTGCTCGGCCTGATATCACTTACCAGGTGAGGGGAAGCACAGCTGGACACCGACTAGTGCCTTGACAGATGAGTTGTATGTGGGCTGAGGTGGTCGCTGGAGATGTAAACACCACATAAATCACAGATGGAGTATATAGTTACATTCTCTATACAGTCTATAGCCTATAGCCATGTATAGCCTATAGTTAGAGACTGAATGTCCAGGGTAACTACCACACTCCCCACGAGCATCTTTAAAGGAGTTCAGAGGGATGCATGAGTGGTGTGTGTTTGTGCCAGGGTATTAGTGTTGTTTTCTACCATGATATTCCCCTTATTCAAACAGAACTTCCACGTTTCAGGTCCAGTGATGGTAAGAGCTTTACCTCAGCAAGCAGCATGGGGGTGGTTTGGCTTTGAGCTGGAGCTGTTGGAAGGGTCCTTACAGGAATGTGTGTGCTGTTTCAGGAGCCCCAGGCAGCTCAGCCTGCCCAGCAGCAGCAGCAGGCTGGACCTTGCCAGTATGAGATCAAACAATTCCTGGAGTGTGCACAGAACCAGACTGACCTCAAGCTGTGCGAGGGCTTCAGCGAGGTGCTGAAGCAGTGCAGGTTTGCTAATGGTAAGTAGGCAGTGCTAACAGGAGCTACTAAATGGGCTAACTGGTAAAATTCTTAGTGGGAATGGATGTCCTGGGCTTTGATCCACGTGGTGAAGAGTGGGGAGTGATGACAAGTGCACTGAAGTTGGGTAAAGCAACTGCTTTGGTCCTGTACGTGTAGCCAGAGGTGATGGGGTGGAGGGAGGGTGAATTCCTGAAGTTTTTTGCTGGTGCATGAAAAGTGGCAGCAGCACACTTGGAGAATCAGCAGAGCACTGTGAGCCTGCAGGAAGGACTATCAAACTGTCCTGACCTGGGAGGATGGAGATGCTGCACACCAGGATGCTCTGCTGATGTCTGCAGTTCAGCATGTCCCAGGAATGGGATGAGGGGATGGGAAACACCCGAACAAACCTGCTGAATGGGAAGGAAAACCACCTGCCATTCAGGGATCCAAAACTTACTGAGATAACTCCTTACCTTTCAGGTTTGGCCTAAGCCTGCAGAAGACCATCTTGCAAGAACTGACCTGTGAATGAAAAAAAGCTTCAATAATAAAGTTTAAAGCTATCTGGTATCTTGTTAGTTCCTGTATTCACATTCATCCTGCCATAGCTGCCTCTGATGTGATACAACTTAACAGCCGCAAATTAATTTAGCACAAGATGGAAGAATGAACAATAAAACAGAATGAACTAATGTGGGTTTACTGGTTTGCTGTTCATGTTGAATATATGTGATATGGTGTATGAATAAACTTCTCTCTCTAGAAGTACTGTCTGTGCTTGCGTTTGAGTGCTGGAGTTGAGCTGGAAGGATGAGAAGGTGAGAACTGATTTTTGGCAGGGTTTGTTCTGCTTGCCAAATGTGCTGCCACCAAGGGTGCCCTGAGGGTTGGAGCTGCAGGAGTTCAGGAATGCTGGCAGCAAAGTGGTTACCTGTGCCTGCCAGGTATCTCCTTGAGCATTTGAACCCCACAGGCAACTTCTGCTGATGAAAATGTAGTGACAGGGAAGGCTGTGGCTGACTCCACACTGTTCTGCACAGTGGGTCTCCATCCTCCAACAACCTCCTGTATACCTTTAAAACAAGCTCTGTGTTCAGATTCCAGGGATTCTGAGTATCAGACCCCAGTTCCCAATAACATGGAGGCTGTAGGTGCTCTTTTCATCCTGTGACAGGAGCTGGGGGCTGAAATATGAGAGGAGGGCCCTATGGCCTTTCCTTCCTGTCTGGCTCAGGCAACTGACAAAGCCACTGTTCCTACATGAAGCAAGAAGAATGATCACTATTTTAAAAGTATTTACTGATCCAAAGTGCAAACCCTCCTCTTTCCATCGGAGGGAGCAGCCAGCTCATGCCTTGCTTAAATCCTTGGAGCTTGCTGAGTAAACACCCTCCTGCACTTCCCTGGTAAACCCTGGATAAAGGTGTACCCCCACAGGGGAACGTGGTGGGGAGCAACCCTGCTCTGAACAGTGCAATTCCTGATAAAACCACTTTTTATAGCATGACCTGTTTTTCCCAAACCGCTTTTATGCTGCTGGATATTCTGCCTGTTCCTAAAGCCCTTCACCTCTCATCTGCAGCTCGTGGAAGTGAAAAGATTTAGTATTCAAAGTCACAGATTATCCTGAATTGGGAGGGTCCCATCAGGGTCCAGTCCAGCTCCTGGGGAAGGGTCACCTCACACAACACAGGGGGACAAGGACAGAGTGACACGACCACTTTTACCTCTTAATGCTGGAGCTCCCAGTTCATCCCCGAGGTGAAACACAAATAAAAGCAGTTTAGTCCAAACCGAGAGAGGAAACGGCCTTATGCTGAGACAGGAAATTCAGAGTAGATGACAGAAAAATTTGTTTTCAAGCAGTCGGGCACTGGCACAGCTTACCCATGGGGGCAGGTGCAGTCACCCTCCCGGTAAGACCTAGGTGGCACAGCCGGTGGTTTGGTGGTGCCGGCGGTGTCCGATTGACCCCAGAGCCATGGCACAGCCGGTGATTCGGTGGTGCCGGCGGTGTCCGGGTGACCCCCGAGCCGTGGCACAGCCTGGTAATTCGGTGGTCCTGGCGGTGTCCCGGTGACCCCCGACCCCGTCCCAGCCGTGCCCGGCCCGGGGCGGCCCCGGCCCAGCGCCAGCCCCGGGGCGGAGCGAGAGCGGGCCCGGCCGCCCAGGGGTTAACGCGGGGGGCAGAGCCGCGGCTCCTCCCGGGCCCCCTCCTTCCCTGCCCTTCCCTTCCATTCCCGTCCCTCCGGCCGCCCCTGGCCCGNGGTATGTGTGGGTTTGGGAGCAGTTTGTGTGTGTAGGTTTGGGTTTGTGAGGGGTGTGTGGGTGTGTGGTGTGTGTCTGCGTGTGTTTTGGGTGTGTGTGTGTGTATAGGTTTGGGTCTGGGAGGGGTTTGTGTGTTTTTATGTGTGGGGTGTGTGTATAGGGGGGTTGGATTTGTGTCTCAGTGTGTATGTGTGGTGTGCCTGTGGGGTGTGTGTGTGTTTGGGTTTGGCAGGGGGGTCGCTGCCCTGCAAAACTCCCGTTTCCAGCACTATTTTCCTCCGGGCGGTGCTGGGGGGGTCACAGCCCAAACACCCCCCGGCGCTGCTGGAGCTGCTTTCCAGCGAGGGCTGAGGGTCAGGGGGGAGCTTTAGTGCCGGCCTAAAAGCTGGGTTTAGCTTGAGCTTTCCAGAGTTATCCCCATGGGTGTCTGCACGTTACTGAATATTGACCGAGGCGAGCCCTGGACCCCTCCCCGTGTGGCACTGGGGGCGGGGGGCGATGCCCAGCACATCTCCCTCTGTTCCTCCAGAGAGAAAATTCCCCCTGTGACCCCTTTGCTGCCCTGCTGTATCCTATTAGTGCCCTGTACCGGCTGCTGATACAATTCCAGGGTGTTCCACACAAACCTCTGGGCTCTCTCCTCCCAGAAAGGCAGAGCCCAGGCTTCTCCAGCTTTCAGCCCTTCCCCACAGCATCAGCCCCCAGGATCTGCATTTTTCACTTAAAAAATAATCAAAGTTGCTGGTTCTCCCCCACCTCAGAGATACTTTATTTTCCCTACTTCCTGAGTGTGCCTCTCATTTATAATTCCAGCTTGGACTTGTTTTGGCATTGCTTGTAATATCTCCAACAGCTGAAATTTTATAAATTAAACCAAACTCGTGGCTGTTTAGGAACGCTCCAGCCCATGTTAGACATCCCTCCCAACAGCAGCAGCCAGACACCAAAAACACCACGTTGGTCCTTACAACCAGGTCATGACAGATTGCACATTCATAATGAGATGTAAATGTACTTAAGAGATGCCAGGGCCCTGGCAAAGTTATTGGCACCTCAGAGAGGGGGACAAAGAAAAGCCTGCAATTTTGGGCATCTCCTGCCCACCTCTGTCCCCTCCCCAGCAACACTGTCACCACAAAGAGAAAGTTTTGCTGCCCAAGCTTGTAAGAGCTGCTTTCCATCCTAACTACTTGGACACCGTGTATGGGCATAGAAACAAGCTGAAAACATCCAGTTCCCAGGGCTTAAAGGGAAAAGCCAGTAAAAATTAGGAATCAGAAATACTGTTTTGTCCCCCCCCTCCGTCTACCAAAATACAGTCACACTGCTCCACCTCCAGCAACTGCAGCATATATTAAAAAAAACTAACCCCAAAATAGGAAAAAGAAATGGGATAGGAGCCTTCCAGGAGTTTCGGAGGCTGCTGGCCTGAGTGGCTGAGGAAGCTTGTTCAGCTGCTGTCCTCATGCTGGCTTGGCCCCAACTGACCCCACAGTACCCAGTCCTCTGCCTGCACCCTGACCCCCTGAGCTCTTCGTGCTGCTTCACTGGCCCTCACCATCTGTTTTCCCACCTTAGTCCTTTTCCCTTCCCTTTAAACACTGCTTTTTCCTCCTTTTTCTTAGGCAAGGGTAACTTTGTAATCTTAAAATTAGTAAGGAAAAAAAGGAAAGGAAAAAAAGGCAGAGTCCAGCACTTGGCAAGGGACTTTGGGTGTTGTTGGCATGGGGTGATGTTTCTGGTGAGCTGGGTGTGGGGAAGGGATCAGGTTCTGAGGTGCTGCTCTCCAAAGCCTTGCCCCAGCCAGGCTGGGTCTGCCCCTTGGGACAGCCAGGCTATGGGGGAATCCAGTGGGATTTCTCCTGTTCCCAGTGGAATCTCCTCATGATCCCTAGGGCAATGCTTCGCTTTTCCAGTCAGAAAAATAACCCCTTTGGTCTTTGGCCCAGGATCACTCTCCTCCTTCTTCCTCCTCCTCAGTATTTTCTCCTCCAGAAGGGATGGAGGGTCCCAGCCCTGGGGACAGCGAGTGCCTGTCCTCACCCTTTTCTCTTTGCAGCCCCTTTCTGCCCGCAGACGAGCCCAGAGTGCTGCCAGATAGGAGCCAGAGATGACCAAGGAAGAAGAACTACCAGACTGGAACTCATCCAAGGAGTTTTATGAAAAATATGAGCCGAAGGAGGTTTTGGGCAGGTAAAGCTTGTTGTTGGCAAACAGCTTGTTTTGGTTTCACGTACTCCAGTACCCTTTAGGAACAGTGTTCCCCGGGAATCTGATACAAACAGGGCCCACAGCAGCATGGGGCTAAAAATAGCATGGAACAGCACTTTCCATCAGCTCAAAACCTGTCCCACCGAGACAGGGTGACAGAGCGAGACCCGCTCGTGCATGAAAATACCAACCAGCCTTGGTGCCGATGGCACGGCTGTGAAGTCGGGCTGGATGGGGAGGAAAAGGGGAGCCCCATCTTGTCTGTGCTGTCCCTGGCAGGGGGGTGAGCAGCGTTGTCCGTCGGTGCATCCACAAAAGCACAAGGCAGGAGTATGCGGTGAAGATCATCGACATCACGGCGGGAAACATCTCCCCCAAGGAGGTGCAGGAGCTGCGGGAAGCCACCACCAAGGAGATCGACATCCTCCGCAAGGTTGCAGGCCACCCCAACGTCAGTAAGTCAGGCCCTGAGCATCAGGGCAAGGGGGTTTTCTGCCCTCTTCATTCTTCACTGTGTCCCCAGGAAGGGTTTTGGGGTGAAGGCCCTGACGGTCCTAATGCAATGCAGGGCTCCTCTGTCTCCACACATGCACCAGCAGTGCCCAGGTTGTCTCCCAGCCAAAACACTAGTGCAGATCAACTCCTCATTAATTCAATCAGCAATTAAATCAGCTATTTTTAACTTGTTAATGGGTAGGATCATGCTATTCACTGTGCTCACAGCCCCTGTGTTTTACTGCAGTCCAGCTGAAGGACAGCTATGAATCCAGCACCTTCTTCTTCTTGGTGTTTGACCTGTAAGTACCAGCTTGTCCAGCACCCCAGGCCCGTTCCCTCTCTGCAGATTGGCCCCAGCATTTTATGGCCCAGGCAGGGCAAAGTTGGGGCACAACCAGCTCTTGCTTAAGGCAGAAACAAGCCAGCTCATTGCAGCCTTGCCACTGGCAGTTTCCCTCTGTCAGCAGATCAGGTTTCCCTGTAACATTTGGTGGGAGCTGTCATGCCTCCCTGGGGGTTATTTATATGCTCAGTGGGACCAGGGTGTCTGTGATACCACCACTCCTGATGCCAGGGCAGCAGGATGGATGTCAGTGGAGGGAGATGACACTGGGAAAGCCCCATCCCTGTCCCATCTTTGATGGTTGGATTTGATAATCGTAAAGGTCCTTTCCAACCTTAACAATTCTGTGATTCTATCCAAAACCTGCCCTCTGCAGGCACAGCCTTTTCTCCTTCTGCCTTATGTTTTAGAGTGATATATAAAGGCATTTTTACCCCTTTTTATGAACAAGTCAGCTGGTTCCTTTGTGTAGTGGGTGCCCTCGGCTGTTAAGGGGCAGTGACCCCCTGGGCCATCATCCCCCAGTTTGCTGTTGTAGCTCAGCCACTGCCTGACTTTGTTTCCTCTCCCGCCTGCAGGATGAGGAGAGGGGAGCTCTTTGACTACCTCACCGAGAAAGTCACCTTGAGTGAGAAAGAAACCAGGTAAGGCCAGATACAGATGGCTGAAAATCACACTGCAGAAGCAGAGTGCAGCTTTGAGGGACAGCCTTGCAGCCAGCACGGCACCCAGCTGTGCCCCTGGGCTGTGTCCCTGTCCCTGTCCCCACCCCTGGGAGTGTGGTGCCAGTGGGCATTCGGGATAGGACAAGTGCTGTCCCCTGTCCCCAGGAAGATCATGCGAGCGCTGCTGGAAGTGATCCAGTACCTCCACTCCATCAACATTGTCCACCGGGACCTGAAGCCGGAAAACATCCTCCTGGATGATGACATGAACATTAAGTTGACAGATTTTGGCTTCTCCTGCCAGCTGAACGAGAATGAGAAGCTCAAAGGTAGGAGGATGGTGAGGTGAGGGTGATGCTGGGTGCTGCAGTGCCCATGGGAGTCAGTGGAGTTTTTCCAGCCCCACTGTCTCCTTGAGCCAGTCTCTCTGCCATGGGTGCACGTTGGTGCTGGTCTTGGGGTGCTCTCCTGCTCACACATGAGTTCTGCCTACCCTCAGCCTCCACACTGCTCTCCTTGCCATGAAAAGGTTGCTGCCCCTTGGGAAAACAATTCTGTTCTTTCCATTTCTTTTTTAACTCCCATTGATCCTCATTACCCTGTCCACTTAGTGCCCAGCATAAAGTCTTTTTCCCCCAGCTCCTACCTGCAAAAAGCCACAGCCATCCCCTCCCACCAGCATCCCCATCACTCTGTTCACTCACTTTTTAGCCACTATAGCTCACCAAGACAAGTCACCACTGAGTTGCAGTTGTTCCCTGTGAGCACCATCCCTGCAAAGATCCCACCTGGGATCCAGTTCCCCCTCACTGACTGCTCGGGGGCAGGTGGGGATGGCACAGACCCCTGGGTGGCTCAGGGAGATGCTCTGCCCTGTCCCTGCAGAGATCTGTGGCACACCTGGATACCTGGCCCCCGAGATCCTGCAGTGCTCCATGGATGACGAGCACCAAGGCTACGGGAAGGAGGTTGATATGTGAGTGAGATGCTGCCCCCACACCTCACCCTTGGGCTGTTCCCAAAACACAAATCCCCCAGAGTTGTGCCAATGGGGACCCGTGTGAGTGTTTGGGAAGAGTTAAATGATGCACCAAAAGACACTGGCAGCTGTGAGGGGCTGTCCTGGTGACCAGGGGGCTCAGGCACAGAGCAGGGGGAGAAGCAGCCTGAGGACCAGTGTCTCCCTGCTTTGCCCCAACAGGGAGGAGAGAAAGTAATACCTGCTGCTCATAAAAATCAAATCAGTTGAGCTCCAAGACACAGACACACCCCATGTTTAAACATACATGAACCTGAGGCAGCCGCTGGGAGAGCAGCCAGCAGGACAGCCTGCCAGAGCCTCACAGGAACTCTGCTACCATCTCTGGTGGCTTCAGGCTCAGGTCCTCAGTGGTCAGGTCTGTAACCAACCCCTTGAAACACACCAGGGCATTTCAGCCCCTTTCCAGTTTCAGTACCCCCATTAACTGCCATGGCAGGATACTTTGCACACCACAGCCCAAGCTCAACAACCCCAGAGCATCCTTGCTGGCACCACCATATTCCATCCTCCCACATCTTCTCCCTCCCCTAAAAAACCCAAGGCAGGCAAATACCTCCATCTCACAGCTTCCTCCTGCAGCATTCAGGGAGCAGCTCAACTCAACCCCCTCCCCAGCAGCAGGGCAGCCCCTGCTCCTCATTACCCATCGGGGTTAACGAGCCTCAGCAGCAGCTCAGCCTCCCTTCCTGACACCACCCAGGGCAGTTTCCTCCTGCTTTTCCAGGGAGGCAAAGGCAGTGTAGCCACCCCTGGGGCACAGATCCATCCGGGAGCCCCGGGGGTGCCACATGGGGGGCTGGAGGGTCCGTGTGGGCTGCCCACAGGTGGAGCACTGGGGTGATCATGTACACCTTGCTGGCCGGCTCCCCTCCCTTCTGGCACCGCAAGCAGATGCTGATGCTGCGGATGATCATGAACGGGGACTACCAGTTCGGCTCCCCGGAGTGGGACGACCGCTCGGACACCGTCAAGGACCTGGTTGGTGCTTGGGATGGGAAAAACGGGAGCGGGGAGATGGGAGGGGGGTTGCAGGCACCTGGGATCCACGTGGGTGTCCCCTGCAGATCTCCAGGTTCCTGGTGGTGGACCCACGGCAGCGGTACACGGCTGGAGAGGCACTGGCACACCCCTTCTTCCAGCAGTACGACGTGGAGGAGGTCCGGCACTTCAGCCCCTTCCGGAAATTCAAGGTGAGGAGGAGCCTGGGAGCAGGAGGATTGGGTTTCCCAGCAAGGCTGATGGGCCTGGGCCATGGCAGGATGCTGCAGCCTCAGTGGAAACCCCTCTCCAAGCACTACTGTACTTGCTTTCTGGTACTTCTTAAGGGCTTTTTCACAGAAAGGAGTTAAATAAGAGAAGGGAAAAAATTGCCTCCCACCTCCAGAAAAACATTAAAAGAGCTGGGGTTGTTCAGCCTGGAGAAGAGAAGGATGTGGAGAGACCTCAGAGCCCCTTCCAGTGCCTAAGGGGGCTCCAGGAGGGCTGGAGAGGGGCCTGGGACAAGGACATGGAGAGACAGGACAAGGGAGAATGGCTTCCCACTGCCAGAGGGCAGGGTTAGATGGGATAGTGGGAAGGAATTCTTGGCTGGGAGGGTGGGCAGGTCCTGGCACAGGTTGGGCAGAGAAGCTGTGGCCACCCCATCCCTGGAAGTGTCCAAGGCCAGGCTTGCAGGAGTGCCCTGAACTGCAGCTGTCCCCCTGTGCTGCAGGTGATCGGCCTGACTGTCCTGGCGTCCGTCCGAATCTACTACCAGTACCGGCAGGTCAAGGCTGTCACCAGGGAGCTGGTGGTGCGCGACCCCTACGCCCTGAAGCCCGTCCGCAAGCTCATCGACGCCTGTGCCTTCAGGACCTACCGGCACTGGGTGAAGAAGGGGGAGGCCCAGAACAGGGCTGCCCTCTTTGAGAACACCTGCAAGGCCATCCTGCTGACCCTGGCAGCCGAGGACGCGCTGTTCTGATCACTGCTCTGTAAGCCCGTGATGTGGCTCAAGACAGGAGAGTAAAATCTTTGAAAACAAACTGGTGGTTTCTTTGGTTTTTTCTCCTCTTTTGGTGGCCTCAGGTCAGGTGCAGATGCAAACCCAGCGGGCGGCTGCGATTTGCCCCCGGGGTGTGTCCCACTGGAGGAATGGGTTTGGAGAAGCCACCTTTAAATAGGGCCATAACCAGCTGCAGCTCCCAAGGAGGAAGGATCAGCCCTGGGCAAAGCCCAGGACCCTTCTGGGACAGTCGGAGGTGCAGATGGAATGAGCAGTGCCTGAGTGGGATCCTTGCCCTCTCATGTGCTTGAGACTCCCATCCCATCAGGTTTCGTGCAGAGCTCATGCACAGGCAGCTTGTAATCTTTGTGCTGGTTGTAACACCCAGGAGAGGTGGGTCACTGGTTTGTCTCATCTGTACTCTCAGAAACAAGCAAACACATTATTTTGTCACTGCTCAAGGGTCAATAAAGATGCCTTGTTTTACTTCTGGGAAGGCTCAACAGGTGGTACAGAGCTGAGAGTTCCCAAGGAGAGGGGGACTGATGGAGGAATCCCCCTTCCAGGGATGTGCTCTCATCACTTCCCATCCCTCATGAGAGCCCCACACTGGTGGTCAGAGCAGCTCTGGCCCAGTCCCACACACATGCACCCCTCTGCTTACTTAAGATGGACACCAAAAGGAGAGCTGGAATATCCACCACACCAAAAGGACATTAAAGACAACTCCCCCTCCTGCCATTCGCAATCGCTGCTCCTGCCCAGACATCCCAGTGCCAAAAAAGAATTTTAGCTGAAAGTATTTATTTTTAATTTTTAAAATCAAAAGGGTTTCATGAAAAGGGACAGCTGGGGGTTACTTATCATCTCCACAGGAGAAAATGCCTCAGGTCTTCCCAAGTGGCCCCTCAGAGCTCGGGTTTGGTCCGGCTTTTCTGGGCTGTGACAGGGGGGATGTCGGCAGCGCAGCGGAAGCTGAGGTTGTCAGAGGCTGAGTCTGGTGTGTTCCCCATTCTCACAGTGAAAGAGAAACCCCAAATTACCCCTTTCTAGTTAACACTTGGATCACTTCAGGTGACCTGCTGTAACAGACTAGACACATCTTCCATAGCCCTTGAATAACTTCAAGAAAAACATTTAATTCTAAGTACCCAGTGGAAAGCCCACACACTTTGAGAAGCAGTTAGGGATGGATTTATAGCAGGAGAGTTGTAGCAGTATTGATAGCATGTTCTCAAAAAAACTGCATGGGAACAAACATCCAAACATTCCAAATCAAACCAAATCAGAGGAAATCCCTGCAAAGCAGCCCCTGGGCCCTGCCCAGACCTACCTGGTGGTGACACGAGCTCTGTGGTTTGCAGACCCATCCGCAGTGTCGATCCAAGAGGCCCCTCTCAGGACCTGCATGGTCGGAGCCCCCTGCCTGGCTGGCTGGCCTGGAGCCCGGAATTCCGACGCCGTCCACTCCCAGGTGTTCCCCAGCAGGTCGTAGAGCCCTGAGGAAAGGAGGGTTTTGTGTCAGGATTATGAGATCAGTTTGCAAGGGCTGCCAAAGCACTTTGGTGTACAAGAGGGGGCACAACATTCAAAGCATTGCTGGGACACTGGGAACCAGAGGCTCTTTACAAACTGACCCCAGTTTACATCTAAGCCTTTAATGTGTCTCCTCATTCCCCATCTGTGTGAGAGCACAGCATGTGCTGCCCTCCAAACAATGTGCTCAGGATTTTCAGGTACATCCCACTGAATTGCAAAATAGCCAAGTTTTAATTAAAAGCAGGGGCTGGTTTGGTGCATTGAGGTGCATTGAGGTGCACTGGGTGCACATCAGCCACCTTCAGCACCCACCAGCAGTGCTTTTCTGGGCTTGGTTAATGTTATCCCAGTCACTTCTGAGCCTCTGCCACAACTACAGGATTTTATAATCAGTGTTAATTTAGGAAGCAGATCCCCCCCAACCAGGAAGAGGATGCCTCATACCGTAGCTGTTCTGAGGGGGGAATGCTGTCACTGGTGAGACCCCGTGATAACCATCCTCAGCCGTGTCCACCCGTGGGAAATCTCCCTGTAGGAAGAAAGATCACTCTGAGCAAAGAACTACCACAGGAACAACACGAAATCTTGCATTTCACAGGGCTGTGTTACACTTAAATTAGGCAAATAACTCTCCGTTGCAAATTCATGCAGCATTTCTGGCCAAGAGAGATCAACCATCCAAAGTTCTCCCAAGTTCTCTCCCTTTTCAAACAAATCTGTGTATGGGTTTTAAGAAGCTCTGAAATCCTGGTTTCCCAGGGAATCTGGGTTGACCCTGCTCTCTATTTTGGATAACCCACCAGGAGCTGAGTTTCAGTACCCTGCAGGTAAACCCACAGTGTTTCCCAGGACCACACAGTGCAGTGGCCAAGTCAACCAGCACCCTCAGGAGGGCTCAGCATAGGTGGGATGATTTTTAGGCTCTCACCTGCCACAGATTTGTACGGTTTGGCTGGAACTTGTTTCCCCAGGGATACAGCCTTTCTGCCAAGGAGGAAAAGACACCTGTTACTCCTGTGTCACTTCAGTTGTAAACCAGGTTTTATGACTGGTTTTATAATTATATGGATGGGGCTTGTGGGTCTATCCCTACAGACACTGCCAAAGAAGTGAGGAGGGATGGGAATCAACAATGGCTTAATTGTTTTTCATCATTAATACTGGTATTCCCCGACCAAAAAAGGTGGTTCAGCCCCCCACATTAACCTCTGAAAACACCCCTGAATGGAGGTTTGGGTCTGATGGAACTAACACTGTTCAATGCCTTAGTTTGGAAAAGGGTCAGAGCTTGTGGTACATACGCTCCAGTCCTCCCCTGGCAGCAAATTCCCACTCCTCCTCTGTCGGGAGCCTCTTCCCTTTCCAGGCACAGAATGCCTGAGCATCATTCCAGCTCACGTGCAGCACGGGGTAATCCAGCCTGTCCTTGATGCTGGAGCCAGGCCCTGAGGGCTGGGAAGAATTGCAGCAAGCACATTTGAATTGATTTGATATACTTTTCAATTAAAAGGGGAATAAGGGATGGCAGATGCAGCAGAGTCACCATTTCCCCCCCATTTTGGGTGGGTGAGGTTCAGCACACACCCACACACACACGTGCTCCCAGCATGGAGAGGACTCACCACACCAGGGTTTTCACTCACCTGGCGCCAAAAAGCCTTCTCGATGGGCAGCCACCACGGGGCCGACTGGGGAAAGCAATGACACCACATTAGAGGTGAACTGGAGACACCTGAACCAGTGACACCCCTGACACCATCCCACAGCAGCTCTGGAAGTGGCTCAAAGCTGCAGTTTGAGCTGGGTTATCTCAGGTATTTGGATGGTGATTTCCCACAGAGCAGAGGTGTCTGCTTTTGAAAGGGAAAACAGATCAAGAGGCTCACGCTGGTTTAGTTTTTCTGTTTCAAAGTGTGATTATTGGAGCACTTTGAAACGTGCTTTGTTCTCTCTGGAGCAGCTCTGCCAGTGCTCACAGAGGATGTAAACAGGGGAGCACCAGGAATCAACCCCAGCTCAACCCTGCCAGGTTCAAAAGCAAAACAACCCCAGAGTAAAGAAAACCCCAAGAACAGCCACATCCTGCACTGAGAGGCAGCTGCTCCTCAGTGGAAAAGCAAATCCATCATCACTGAAACTCACCCCCATGGGATTCAGGTTTACCTCCAGTTTTTGGGTGACTTTTTTTTTCAGCTCTTCAGACACGAAATCCTCGAAGACAAAGCTCCAGCCAAAAGCTTCTGCTTCTGTTTTGTACTTCTTTTCTCTAACAAACTCCCTGGCATAAACACAATACACTCAGGTGTCTGGGTAAGAATTCTCCAAGTGCTGCACCACCAAATAGAGTGATTTGTGCAAGCAACAAGTTCAGAGCAAGGCATGACCTACAGGCACCCTAGCTCCAGAGAGTCCTCCCCAGCACAGTTCCATATGGTTTGATACAGATTTAACAGATAAAACCACCCAATGTGCATCTCTTCACAGATTTGATCATTTTTATGCTACCTGTGCAGGTAATCAGGTCTTCCATAAAATGTCACAATTGCAGAGATCAAAAATTCTGTAAAAGCCAATAAAACCTGCAGCTGCTGTTGGTTAATGCCCACAAAATGCAAAAAACTGTCACATACTCCTGAATACTCTCACCTTGTCCTACCCCATTTGTTTCCCCGTTGCCTGAGCTGCAATAATTGCCATTATTGGGCAGTTTCTGGTGAGAGGAAGAGTTTTTAACCAACAAATGCCTCAGCAAAGGCATTTCCCCCAGTGCAATTATTAGTGCTCTGTACAAGGGCTTCAATAAAATCCATGGTGTGGTCTGGTGTTTACAGATGGGAATTGAACATACAGGAGCCCAAAATCTGAAACAATACAGCCCTAACAGTAAAAAAGAGGCACAAACATAAAACAATAATGTGTTTGGAAGAGGAGTAGCAGAGGAATAGCAGAGGAGGAGGAAAAGAGGAAGGAGACTAAAGGAGGAAGAAAAGGGGAGAAAGGGGGAGGAGGGGAAAAGAAAGAGCAGGAAGAGAAAGAGAAGAGGAGGGAAAGGAGGAGAAAAAGAAGAGAAGGAAGGAGAGGAAGAGGAGAAAAAGGAGGAGAAAAGGAAGAAGGGGAGAGAAAAAGAGGACAAAGAGAAAAGGAGAAGAAAAAGAAAAGGGGGGAGGAGGATGAGAAGAGGAGGAAGAGGAGGAAAGAAAGGGAGGAAAAATAAAAAATATGGAAGGATCTTTGCAAGGCACACAGGTAAGATGCTTTGGCTTGCACTTCTAGAGGCGATTTATGACTGCCAGACACATTTTTTGGGAGCATCCAAGCCTTCAGACCACAGGCACCACCCCCAAAGGAGACGGCACCCCCGGCCAGGGCAGCCCCGAGGGCAGAGCCTTCGCTCCCACCTGAAGTCCCTGTTGGTGACGGGGTGTTTGTCCAGGGCGAAGGGCCCCACCGACACCTGCCTGGCCGGTCCCTCCTCGCCTCTCCTCTCCGCGGGGCTGGATCCCATCCGGAGCGTCCCCCCGGGCAGCCGCACCATCCCTGCCTCCTCTGCAGCGCCTGAGCGGGACACAGACAGGGCGAGGGGTTTAATCTCTGTTCAAACACGGCCGAGCAGGGCGGAACAGCCCGGGCAGCTTTGGGACGGTGGGAGGGATGGAGCAACGAGGTTTGAAACTTGGTGCAAGCGCCGTTTTTAACCCCGGGCAGGGATCGCGGGGGACAGGAGGGATGGGCAGGGGGGAAGAAGGATGGGCAGGAGAAATGGGCAGGGGGCAGGATGGGCAAGGGGAGGGATGGGCGGAGGAAAGGAGGGATGGGCAGGGGGCAGGAAGGATGCACAGCCGTGAGGGTCGCGGCTCTCACCGCCCAGCAGAGCCCCGCAGCACAGCAGGACCATCCCGCACATCATCCTGCACACCATCCTGACCATCATCGCGGGGCTCCGACCCGGAGGTGCTGCGGGCTCGGGAAGCGCTTCCGGGCCCTTCCCCACGTGGGTTCTGCAGAAAAAAGGGCATTTCCATCCGCAAACCCGCCCACCCAGTCACGCAAGGAGGGATTTATTGGGTTTTGTGGGGGTTTTTTGGTATTTGAGGAGGGTTTTTTGTGTGGTGGGTCTTGGATTTTTAAGGTTTCTTTGGTTCGGCAGCCACGTGGGTGAGGAAGGAGAGTCCTGGGATTAGGGGATCATTGAAAAGGGCAGGAGGCTGTTCCCCTCACACAAAGGCACAGCTGTAGCTCAGCCTAGACCTGCTCTAAGCCTCGCCCATAAAAGCTTTAATGCAGCAGTACCAGCGTTAAAAATCCACCCCTGTGCTGTGACAAGGGTGACAACCTCGAACAGGGTCCTTCCTTCCACCCACTTCAAACCATTCTGCAGTAGGTGAACTCTGTTTTATTCATGAGCAAGGACAAAGTTATTAAGTGATTGTCTTAACACAGTTTTTTTGGCTAACTGAACAAATTCCAGGCCTGATCTCACAGCAGACCCCTCCTTGAAAAGGCATTTCACAGCACTGCCAAAATCAGGAATGCAGCCAGGCAGTGCTGGGAAGGCTGGAAGCAGAGTGGTCAGGAGGAAGAGAAGTTTCAAAGCACCAACACTCAACAAAGCACAGAACAGAAGAGTTTATTGGGTCAAAATGAAAGGAACCGCAGCCACACACTTCAGTGAAATCAAAATAAATAACTCCTTTTTAGAGCCAAATCTTTGATTAAGTTGATAACATTTTGAGTGGCCGTGTTTACCAAAGGGGCTGCCCCTCAGGGCACAGGAAACCCCATCCCTGGGAAATCCACCGTGGCCAAGGACACGGCCAGGAGGTGGATTCCTTGGAGAATTCCATGGGGCACAACAGGAGCTGCCCCGTCCCAAAGGCAGAGCCAACTCAGCCTTTCAGAGAGGACATTCCAGCTCGCATGATTTCATCCACCAAGAGAATGTTGCTGGCAATCACCGTGCTGGAAACAGTAAATAAATACTGTTAGAATTGCCATAATTCAAGACTCGGGCTAATTTCTGTGTTCCCAAGACAGTGTCCCCTGCCTGGGATATCCCAGTTCCACATTATCATTTAAATGATCTAACAGCCACTGCTGTTTGAAGTGAAAATGCTGCAACCCTTACCATGAATGAAGCAGCTGCTTTTTGACATTGTAATTATCCCAGATTCCAGCTGCTGCAGCCACCATTGGCTCCCCTACAAGAGAAGGGGACACAGTCTTTAAATAACCATTTCACACAACTCAAAGTGATACTTTCTGCTGTCTGACATCTGATGTCACTCACTACATCCAACACAGTGTTATCACATTATCTCCACAAAAACCCCCCAGAATGCCCTGAAGAACAACACACCAAACTGCAGCAACAGGACACCTGCCCAGGCTTTTGTGTGCAGCCTTTTATGAATAAAGGTAAAACTTCTGCATTCAGAGCAACTTTGTTCTTCAGAGCTGAACCAAGAGAGGCTCTTCCTAGAGCATCACCCTGCTGTTTAGCCAGTCCTTACCAGTGTTCAGATCCACCCCAGTGAGCTGCCCTGACTCCACATGCTCTGTCTGCACCTTCACCAGAGTCTCCTGGGGATCGTAACCCGAGTTCTGAGCGAGAACCTTTGGCAGAACAGAGACATCACTTCATGTTGTTAATTAAAGAGCCCTCCAGCAGAAAAAGCAATGGGTCTGCACATGCTTTAAAGTCATTTTATCCAGGAACTCCTTATACCTTAGGAATGATGAGCAGGGCATCAGCAAAAGCCTGAACTCCAAGCTGGGCTCTTCCTTTCACACTGGGTTTATGCTTAACAAGAGCATTAGCTACTGCCACCTCCAGTGCCCCTGCTCCTGGAACCACACACCCTGCAAGGGAAAACTTGATTGTCAGACCACAGCAAGTGCCTATTCCAATTCAAACAGCTCATTTTTAGTGCAGTTTGATCTCTTCATGCTTAAAAAGACAGCTTGTACACACTGAGCAGGTGAGTAATCACACAGTTATCAACTCCTTGGCAGAACTGTAACTGACATACAGGTAGAGTGGGCTCTGATTGCAACGGGTGCCAGGGAAGCTGATACAAAATTCCCTGATTTTGCAACAAGTTTCCACAGAAGACCCTTCTCATCACTGACAGAGCAGACTCACCATCCTCGATGGCATTTTTCACAGCACGCAGCCCATCCCTCACTGCGTCCTTGATCTGGGTGAGGGTGTGCTTGTTGGGGCCCCTGATGAGCAGGGTCACCGAGCGGGGGTTCTCACACTTCTCAATAAAGGTGTATTTCTCTTCACCCTGTGAAAAACAGACTTGTGTGTTCCTGTCAGGCACCTGCTTAATCTTATTATACATGGAATAAAAACACTGGGCATGTTCAGCTTCAGTTCTGCACTAACAGCACTTCAAGAAGTGATGAGAAGCAGCGGGATCTTATTTCTGTTTTCTCAGTTTTACAGACAACAAGAAGAAAATACATTGTGACAAGAGCAAATATCCAGAGAGATGTTCACATCCAAATGGGTATGAGGATGAGAAATGCCACCACCCTTTAATTCAACACTCCCCACAGCTCTTCCAACACTTGGCTGTACTCACCAGTGTGTACTCATAGACCAGGCCTGCGTGTCCCAGACAGTCAGGAGTGAGATCCTCCACGGAGTTCATGGCAGTGCCCCCACACGCCAGGGTCAGTCTGGCAGGGAACACACACAGCTCAGCACCTGCTTTATGGTCAGGAAAGCCTGACCTCACTAACGTCAGGGCAGCATTTCAGCATGCACAACACACTTCCTAGGCCTGGAACAGTTTGCTTCTGTTCATGAAAGAGCTCTGACAAAAGTAAGTTTGTAGAATTAAGTCTCTTTGACATTTGAAGCATACTGGAGAGATTATATTCCCCCATCACCCATCACTGACCTTCCTACAGTGTGTACAAACTACCCTGAGTTAGACCAGGAAGAGCTGGATAGATTGAAGTGGACTTTTTAGTCTGAGTCTCTAAAGGTGGATTTAAGCCAGACTTGATTCACCATTCCAGTTTGCAAGAGCAGGTTATTCATCCTCTCCTCCCCCCAGGGACTGACCTTTCCATGTTCCTCCTTTTAGCTCTGCGCAAAGCAACTATTCCTTCTTTTGCAAGTGCATCCAAGGAAAACGGGTCAATTCCCTGGAAACAAAGAAAGTGACCATCAGGATAAAGAAAAACCTCAAAAACCCCCTCCTTCTCTGATACTAATGAGGAGGTTCTTCCTCAAGGCTTACAGACTACCTCAAGTAGAAACTGTGCACACAAATCAGAAGGACCAGCCTAAATTCAGCTTTTTCTGTACCAAGTGAGTCAAACAGCACATGGCCTGCCAAGAAATTAAGTAACTCATCTCACCTTCTGGTTGATCAAAACAAATCCTTTATCTGAATCGCCACAGACTTTTCTTTTCAAGTCTATGATCTTGTTCACTCTGTCTTCAATGAACTTTCTTTCTGCTTTCACCAACTTCTCCCTCTCTTCAGCACTTTTATAGAAGAATCCTGAGCTCACCTCTCTGAAGGAGAAAAATCAAAATAAAAGAGCAGTGAGACAACTATCCTCTCTGCTGTAGAAATAAACTTAAGCATCAGGACTGATCCTTTCAGCAACACTCTAAAGAAATCAAACCAAAATAAACAACCTGTTCAGCCCTTTTGGCTGACATTTAAGCACAAAAGTTAATAAAGAGTCTTTAAGGCCTGAGCATTTCCCACCCCTCACCTCACTGCTGTGCACTTACGTTTTCTCATACTCCAGAGACACGTTGCAAGTAAGAATATAAGCATCTTCCACTCTTTTCTTCATGTCAGGATGGCGAGCACCATGGTCCAGAACCAGCCCCCTGATCAGCCTGGAAGATCAAAACCCATTCTGTGTCAATATGGATGCATAAAAAAATATGCAATTCAAGGAAGTGCAGGCTAGTCAGATAACTGACAGAGGAACTGGTCCAACACAACTGGCTGTGCACTTGTGTTGGGAGTAAGCAAGGATTATGTATTCCCCTTCCAAGGACATGCCCCTTCCCACATGGGAAGCACACCAAGCAGAGTGAAAAAGGAATTTGCTCTGGCATGGTGTCTGACTGCAGTAGCTACTGAGGAAAGCTAGTGCAGAATTCGGCCATGCCACTGAGGTAAAGATAGAGCCTATGGAATATCCAACCACACAACCACAATCCATTTCCCTTTATCAAATGCTATTTTGTTCTTAATACCCTAAAGCATAATCAAGCCACAGACACACTTACTGAGGTAAAAAGTCTCTATGCAGTGCTGCTGTATTAAAGCTTAAGCCAGAGTTACTCTCTGCTATTCAAAAATTTCATCAGGGAATCAAGTTCAGTGACTGACCAACTTCTGCTGCCGAGATATTTACAGCAGAAATCTCTATTTCTGCCTTTCTTTGGGCTCTTTCCTAATACTTTTCCAGTGATAGCTAGACACCCAAGTTCTCCTGGAAAGAAACCAGAACTCCACGGAGCACTCAAGCATCAGGGCACCACTAAACTGAAGCTCAAGGACACTCGTGACTTACGTTGTGTCAGTCTCTGATTTGTGCTTCATCTCCATGATTTCCACCATGTAGAGGTCAATAGGCTCATCTGGTTTTCTGACTGTCAAAACAGAATCTACGACTGCCTGGAATAGAGGGGAGAGGGGAAAGCCCCCAAATGACCATTAGTCTTCCAAAGTTCACATCTTTCCATCCACACTTCTCTCAAGTTAATAATCCCAGCCCTTGAATACCTGCACCTCTTCACACCAAGAGGCAGAGGAGACAAGAGCACTCACCTCTGTTAGGATGTCAGCAAGCTCAGCATGAACTTTAGTACGGAGGGATGTTCTGGCAACATCTATGAGGGTCTCCCTGTCCATCTCCTTGCTTACTTTGACCTGCTCCAAAACTTCAAGTGCTTTCTCCTTTGCAATCTCAAATCCTTCTGCTATTATTCTAGGGTGCAAACCCTAATGCAAAGGAAGAGAAATCATTGGACAATTAAAGACAAAATGATACTTTTTCAAAACCAGAACCTGTGGTTTCAATATCCCACGTAATGGCAAAACATAGGGAATATGCATGTTACAAAGACAGGGTGTTCTGTCCTTCTGAATACATATAAAAGGAATGCAAATCCTTTCAATGCAGAGGAAAAGTACAGATTATTCTAGCACAGAACTGAAACCAAGGGAACTACAAAGCACACTTGGGTGTTCACTGTGCAATATGAAAGTCTACTCTTAACTTATAATGTCTAAAATAACTGTCCTCAGGGAAGATCTTTTTAACATCAAGTGTTTTAACTCACACAAAACAAAGTAACAGCAGGCAACAGACAAAACCTTACTAGAAGTTGCAGTATCCACAATAAGGGGGTTTGATTTTGAACAAATCTTAAGTCCTCCTCTCCAGCTTTTCCCCTTTTTACAAC
The DNA here is from genome assembly GCA_013396655.1 of Campylorhamphus procurvoides. Lineage (NCBI taxonomy): Eukaryota > Metazoa > Chordata > Aves > Passeriformes > Dendrocolaptidae > Campylorhamphus > Campylorhamphus procurvoides. The sequence goes on along the minus strand of WBMV01002339.1, from coordinate 68,918 downwards.
TTCTGTAATGCACTCACTTGAAGCAGAAATCTACAATTCCATTTCACTTGTATTAAACAGAATAAGCTGCAGGGTCTCACCTACAACAGAAACACTGCATACACACCTCAGCAATGTAGAGGTCTGCCTGCTTCAGGAGCTCCCCAATGATCAGGACATTTGAGGTGGTGCCATCTCCAGTGATGTCATCCTGTGCTGTTGCTACTTTTGCTATCAAGGAGGCCGTGGGGTGTTGGATTTGCTAGACAAAAAATAAGAAGCTAAGCAGGAAGTGTCACTGCACTGGTACAGGAAGCAGCAATCTGGGATCAGCTAAAGAAAGTATTTAAGGCCTAGGTGGTGTTTTAATGGTTTATTTCAATGCAACATGTTTCAACTAATAACATCATTTAACAAGTCATTTTGACAATAAGTTGATTAAATTTACCCACGTAACACTATCACTCCCTTCAGATTATGGATCTATACACAAAATGTTGAGTGCTCAGAGTCAAACCAGGCCTCAGGTCACTGTGAGCTTGACAGACAAAGGATGCAGCACCATCACATCCAAACTGCTGCTGGCACCATGTTTAGAGCTAATTTAGAAATCCCTGCATCATCACTGCTGTACACACCCAAACTTCTTTGCTACTCCTTTGGCTGTTTATTTTACTCATTATTATGAAACTAAAGAACATTCAATGAGTTTCTTTCCAGTTCCTCTGGTGTTGCAGCTGTGAGCATCGTGCCCGTGTCCACTCTCCACAACCACCACACGACTTCAGTTTACTTAGTCAATTTTTTAATATAAGGCACGAACATCACTTGGCATCACCAGTGGCTGACTGAAGAGTGTTTTAACAGATTAGAAGCCTGCGAACCTACAACAGCATCCACATTTGAAAAGCTCGGTGCTTCGTAACTGCACTACAGCGAGATAAAAGCCATCGGGACCATTTATGGTGCCCTTTAGCTTTTTATCCTTATTTTCTTTACACCACTACCTCCAGCATGAGAGAACCCATTTAAGCTTCACTTACTTCTCTACCTTCATCCCAAGGGGCATTTTGCTCTCACTATACGGGGGTAAACCCCACAGAAAGGCAGCCGCGGGCAGTGTGGGCCCCCGGCCCTCCCTGGCACTACCAGCAGGCTCCTGCCCCCCTGAATCCCCCCGCGGCCAGGCCCGGCGCCAGCTCACCATCTCCTGCAGCAGCACGTTGCCATCTTTGGTCAGCTTGATGTCTCCGGCCCCCGACACGAGCCTGCGGAAGGCACGGCCGGATGAGCGGGCTGAGTGAGTCCAGGCCCCACACACGTGCGCGGCCCGGGGCCCGCACCGCTCCTCCCTCCCTCGTCACCCACCCATCCATTCATCCATTCATCCCCCCGGCCACCAGCCCACCCTCCCGTCCCCGCCCTGTCCCCTCCGCACGCCCCGGGGTCCCCCCTGAGCCTCCCCCGCCTCTCCCCTCACGCCTCCCCTCAGGCCGCGCGGCCTCTCCCCCACCCCAGCGCCCCCCGCGGCGGGGGCTCCCTCACATCTTCATGGTGCCCTTGGGGCCCAGGTTGGTCCTCAGCACGTCCTGCAGCCCGCGGGCCGCGCTGATGTTGACGGCGAGCGCGGCCTGGGCTCGGGCCACCTCGGCCTTGGGGTTCAGCGCCTTCACCGCCATGACTCCACTCTGCTCCGCGCCGCGCAGGCCCCGCCCCTTCTAGAACGCTCCGAGCACGCCCATTGGCCCTCCGACGAGAAGCTCGCGTTTCTATTGGCTGAGACCCATGTCACTCAGCCCACCGCCCTGCCGAAGGGAGCCGGCGGGAAGGCGTGGGGCGGGGCGGGAGCGGCGCAGCGCTCATTGGCTGGCCGGCACGCTACCCGAGCTCCCATTGGTTGATGCGCCCGTCACTCCGCCTGGCCCCGCCCCCTCGCTGGGAGTGGAATGGGGTGAGTTTTAAGGTCCCTTCCAACCCAAACCATTCTGTGCTTCGATGGAGCTCCAGNATTTGCTAGACAAAAAATAAGAAGCTAAGCAGGAAGTGTCACTGCACTGGTACAGGAAGCAGCAATCTGGGATCAGCTAAAGAAAGTATTTAAGGGCTAGGTGGTGTTTTAATGGTCTATTTCAATTCAACATGTTTTAACTAATAACATAATTTAACAAGTCATTTTGACAGTAAGTTGATTAAATTTACCCACATAACACTATCACCCCCTTCAGATTATGGATCTATACACAAAATGTTGAGTGCTCAGAGTCAAACCAGGCCTCAGGTCACTGTGAGCTTGACAGACAAAGGATGCAGCACCATCACATCCAAACTGCTGCTGGCACCATGTTTAGAGCTAATTTAGAAATCCCTGCATCATCACTGCTGTACACACCCAAACTTCTTTGCTACTCCTTTGGCTGTTTATTTTACTCATTATTATGAAACTAAAGAACATTCAATGAGTTTCTTTCCAGTTCCTCTGGTGTTGCAGCTGTGAGCATCGTGCCTGTGTCCACTCTCCACAACCACACGACTTCAGTTTACTTAGAAAAGTCAATTTTTTAATAGAAGGCACAAACATCACTTGGCATCACCAGCGGCTGACTGAAGAGTGTTTTAACAGATTAGAAACCTGCGAACCTACAACAGCATCCACATTTGAAAAGCTCGGTGCTTCGTAACTGCACTACAGCGAGATAAAAGCCATCGGGACCATTTATGGTGCCCTTTAGCTTTTTATCCTTATTTTCTTTACACCACTACCTCCAGCATGAGAGAACCCATTTAAGCTTCACTTACTTCTCTACCTTCCTCCCAAGGGGCATTTTGCTCGCGATGCACGGGGGTAAACCCCACAGAAAGGCAGCCGCGGGCAGTGTGGGCCCCCGGCCCTCCCTGGCACTACCAGCAGGCTCCTGCCCCCCTGAATCCCCCCGCGGCCAGGCCCGGCGCCAGCTCACCATCTCCTGCAGCAGCACGTTGCCATCTTTGGTCAGCTTGATGTCTCCGGCCCCCGACACGAGCCTGCGGGCGGCACGGCCGGATGAGCGGGCTGAGTGAGTCCAGGCCCCATACACGTGCGCGGCCCGGGGCCCGCACCGCTCCTCCCTCCCTCGTCACCCACCCATCCATTCATCCATTCATCCCCCCGGCCACCAGCCCACCCTCCCGTCCCCGCCCTGTCCCCTCCGCACGCCCCGGGGTCCCCCCTGAGCCTCCCCCGCCTCTCCCCTCACGCCTCCCCTCAGGCCGCGCGGCCTCTCCCCCACCCCAGCGCCCCCCGCGGCGGGGGCTCCCTCACATCTTCATGGTGCCCTTGGGGCCCAGGTTGGTCCTCAGCACGTCCTGCAGCCCGCGGGCCGCGCTGATGTTGACGGCGAGCGCGGCCTGGGCTCGGGCCACCTCGGCCTTGGGGTTCAGCGCCTTCACCGCCATGACTCCACTCTGCTCCGCGCCGCGCAGGCCCCGCCCCTTCTAGAACGCTCCGAGCACGCCCATTGGCCCTCCGACGAGAAGCTCGCGTTTCTATTGGCTGAGACCCATGTCACTCAGCCCACCGCCCTGCCGAAGGGAGCCGGCGGGAAGGCGTGGGGCGGGGCGGGAGCGGCGCAGCGCTCATTGGCTGGCCGGCACGCTACCCGAGCTCCCATTGGTTGATGCGCCCGTCACTCCGCCTGGCCCCGCCCCCTCGCTGGGAGTGGAATGGGGTGAGTTTTAAGGTCCCTTCCAACCCAAACCATTCTGTGCTTCGATGGAGCTCCAGTCCCATTACTGTGGCGGGGAGCTCTGGATGCAGCCCTGGACACTGGCCCTTGGCAACCCAGCGAGCAGCGATGCAATGAGCTAAACATGTTTTACACCACTGCCAGGGGTAAAGTCTGAGCCTGCTCCAGGGTCCGGTTTTGTTGCACAGGAGGTTGGGGGGAGATTGATGGAACCCCAGCTGGATTTGGCTGTGGCAGCTGCTTTGGGTGAGGATTGCAGGTTTCAGGGCAAAATGCCACATTGTGCAGGACAGGAGGACTCCCATGGGTAGCCTGTCCATCTGACTTGGCAGCTCTGGAAGGGACTGGTATCCCTGGAGCTGCTAATACCCTTGGGTTTCTGGTTTTTAAATGATTTAGATGAAGCTGGTGTTTGAAGATAATTCAGCACAGGTTTGGATACCTTTTGTTTAGCTGAGCAGTGTGTCTTGTGAAATATTTTAATGCTGGCTCTATAGTAGAGAGGCTGGGCTTTCTCTTCGGTTGTTGTAATCATTAAAATAAACATTAAACATTGCAAAATGCAGGAAATCACACTTGGCATTCTGGCTCTGGAGCTCTGTTGAAGTTTTGCCTTCACTTTGTTGGGACTCTGCTGGCCTGCTGAAACCATAACAAAACCAAACCCCAACCCAGCCCCGAGAGGCTGCAGTGGGAATATCTGCATGGAATGTCCACTTAAAACACCTGGATCCCCAGCTCTGCCCTGGATTCTGCAGCCCCTAGGCCACACACAATTATCCTGCTGCTCTTGCTTCTCTGGTTTGTCATTTTTTGGCCTGTTCCTCTCAGGGCTGTTCTCAGCAGAGGGCAGCCTTGTCAAACCCATACCAGCAGCCTTGTTTTATTTTATGTTTTCCTTGCTGATGCCCATGGAAAGGCAGGAATTAACCATCCTGAACTCCTGAGACATGTGGGGCTGGCTGCTGGCAGTGATGTCACCATTCCCCAAGCACGTTCAGGTTCAGGAGGGGAATTATTACTGCAGGAAAAAATTTAGTTGTAATTTTAGATGCCTTTTTTGGGAGAGGGAGGGAAAAGTGTTTTCAAAGACATTCATGCAGGTGGTCTCTGCTTTTTTGTACAACTGGAGAGGTTCTGTGGTCACGTACAAGAGTTGGGTGCTGTGCTTGTATCAATAACCCAACATCCACAAGAGCTAGGCTTTTCACTCCTGAACATCCTCTTGAAGCTTCCAGATGGGGCTCTCTGTGTTTCTTTGCTGGAGCAGATGCCTGAGGATAGCTATTTTATGGTATAGAAACCTTTGTCACAAGCATTTTCACATTAATGCACATTTTTCCACCATCAGGACAAGCTTTTCTTCCTTTTTCAGACTGAGCTGAGGTTGTTGAATTGTTCTGTGTATTTGTTTTTAATGTGTATTAAACATACAGGGCAAATGCTTATTAGACTTAAATTGTCCTTTGAATTCAATGGATTACAGTAGATTAGAATCAAAATATTTAACTGAATTAAAACAATCATGTCTGTTAAACTAAACCAAACAAAGGGAATATCCTTCATGAAATATTGAGCAGCAATTCCCTTAGTCAAGCCATGCACTGCTTATCTTGGCAAAAACCCCCCTGAGATTCTCAGTAAAAGCCATTTTCTTTCATCTTTATCGAGATCTATTTTCATTTAACCCCATTCACAGAAATGATTTCCAAATCTGCTTTAAACAACATACTGTCCTGCCATGATAAAGCTGACAAACAGGACCAGAAGGGTGATCCACATCACTGGTGAATTTTGCAGCAAAAGGACTTGGTCCCATCTTTCCCCGACACCAGAAGTTACTGACAGATGCTCCTGTCGACAAATGCTCGTGTGCTGAGAACTTCTGAAAAAAATATAAAGGAAAACATGGGAGGAGAGGCACAAAAGGTGATTGATTTGAATTAATACATGTAATTTTGAGGGGCAGTAATGGCAGAGTGGCAAACGAGGTCATGCATAGAAGGTGACTGGTGCATCCAGTGGTGCAGAACGGTCTGTCAGGACGGGCAGCAGTCACAGGACAACTATCACACGTGAGCAAAAGGAGCTAAATCAGCTAAATCGGGCTTTCTTGACCTTGACCCAAACAACATCCTCTGGGCTGGCACTCACCCATTTCCTCTCCGATACCCACAGCATGTCAGAGGGAGGCTCCTCTGTGCAATGCCAAAACACGAGCACAGGCAGGTTTTGCCATTCTCCCATTGCTTTTGACAACACTGGGGACACAACACAGAGCCTTGTTATGCAGAAATTTTCATTTTGCTCCCCAGCTTTTGCTGAGTTTTGATGCGATTTGTGTGTGCACCTTTGCACGGGGATGCTCAAGCCTCCAAGGCAGCCCCTTTCACCTCTGCAGCAGCCAGAGAAGCGTCCCAGGAGGGATCCCTGCCTGCCGCCTGTCGGAGCCGCTCCTGGGGCTCACCCCTCCTTGTTACCCATGCCCTGATGTTACCCATGGCACAGTCGGGGTGAGGATTGCCCTCCCCACCGCCCCGTGCCGGGGTCTGGCCAAGCCGTGCCGTCCCCAGCCGGGCTGGGCGGCTCCTCCCCCGGCGTGGGGAGGTGACACCTCTGCTGCCTGCCCTGGCAGCGAACAGCTGGCCCGCTCTGGTTACATGTGTGCAACCCTCCCAAACACACCACCCGGGCCGGCTTGCTCAGCAGATTAGCGGAGCGTGCTTTACAAAATGCGGCTCCCGGCCAGCGCTGCCCGTGCCCAGTGTTGGTGTGACTGAAGGTCTCGGCTGGTCCCTCCTTGCCCTGTGCAGCCAAGAGCTTGATTTGCAGCAGCAGCAGCAGCAGCCACGGCCGGTTCAGTACTGTAAGTCACGGGGATCTCTTCTCTGGTAGCTCGGAAGGGGTTGGTTTTGGTTCTCAGCTCCGTAATCCTGCTTTTTTCCTAGCAGAGGAACCAAGAGTACCCTCTGCCGGGGCTGTGGCAGCAGCGTGGTGCCTGTTTTATAAGAGCGGCGTGAATGAATGATGCAATCGTGCAGGGGGGGGGCACCATCATTTTGTCAGGACAGGCGAGAGGGGATTGGAGAGCTGGGAGGTGTCTGTCAACATCCATCAGGTTCCTGCTGCCCCTTCCCAGCTCCCCTTTCCAAGGTGCTCCAGGGCGTTCACTGTGAGGCACTGCTGCTCAGATAATGGTGTGCAGCAGCTCGTCTCTTGAACTGCACACAGGTTGTATCGCTGCCTTTACAAACTGGACAGAAACCAGCAGGTTAAGGACTGAATCCTTCTATTCTCACCCTGAAAAACCACTGAAACTCAGAATTATGGGTGGATGGGTTGAACTTTTAGAACTTGCAGGGATATAACAGCCACGATTTGCTTAAATAAAACTAATCTGCTTGAATGTATCACCTTTTCTCTAAAGCTTTCAAAACGTTGCTGGTTCTGAGAATTACCTCAGCACAGAAAAGCTGTCACTGTGTTATTCCCATTTTACAGACACGGGACTAGAAACAACGAGGATTAAGTGGTTTGTTTAAACGAATACCATGGAAACATCCCGGGAATCTTCTTAGAAGCAGAACGACTCTTGTAGTGGGAAAAGGTCCCCAAAAAAGTTTCAAGAACTCTTTTCTCCAAATTCCTTATTCTAAGTAGAAGTTTCCCTTCAGAGCAACAGAAGGAGTTTAATGTGAACTCCTGTTACTGTCACTGCATCTTCAGTGCAATGTTAAATGGGAAAGTGGATCAGAAATACCAGGAATTGTTTGCAAACAAGGGTATTCCTGAGTGCTGGGTAATATTTCATGAAGATTCACTTAATCTTCATTTCTTCACAGCAGTAAATATGAACAAAATGCAAAATAACAGCGTGACAGCACTACTGAATAGTGAAATATGGTAACAAATGAGGTTATAGTCACAATGAGGATTCTGGCATCTTGTCAAGATCTCATTGAAATATTCCAGCCCGAAACACCTGCAGTTCTGAGCACCACTTTCTCCTTCGATTTACATTCCATGGAGGTACTGAGGATGTTTCAGTGTTTCTCAATGAGGCAAGTGCCCTTCTTTGAAGGGACAGCAGAGAGGATTTCAGTTGTTTTCCTTTGACATGTGGTCTTACATAATTCCTGTGTTTTCTTCTGTGACTCCACCCTATCTATTGTGAAAGAGAATTATTTCTTGTGAAAATGTCTTTTTTTTTTGTTTGGTTTTTTAGTACTTCTTAGTCTGGAAGCAAGATCTCATGGGAATTCCACTTTCCCCTTTTGATTTCCTTTTTCTCTATCTCAAGTTACACCCAAGCTCTCTCTCTCTGTCACTCTCACGTCTTCACGTCTTCTCTAGTCACTTCTTTGCCAGTGTTTTCTTCTTGTCCCCAGATTCTTCTTTCCAGGTTTTTTTCCCCAGTATTTTATGATACCTTTTGGAATGTTTGCTGCTTGGATGCTTTACCAGCATGCAAATAAGAGGCTGGGAATAGATCACCTCTCTGAAATTCAGTGGCAGGAATATCAGAGATACTCTACCCATGTTTTTCATGTGGAGACAGGACTCATTATTTGTGGGAATTTCTTTTTTCTTACTGTCTCATTGAAATACTGATATATTTAAGCAATCAGATGCCCTGTATTTCATGAGAATTAATCTCTGCCAACTATAGAGGGCTGTACCACTCTGGAATAAAACACTGGTGTTCCCTTACACAGCTGTTAGAGATTTGTCCATAGAAAGGTTTTACACAACTTGAATTCTTTTTGCTCTGCTGCAAAAAGTGGTTTCTGCATTTCAAACCCTAGTTTTTCTCTTCCAACTTGTCATTTTTAGGCAACATAAACCACAGTTTGAAACTGTTTTGGAACAGTTATTGCTTGGAATAAAGAGAGGACAGGGTTAATTCCAACCATGGCTCCACAACTGGTGTCCATAATTCTTCCTCTGCTGCTTTATTTGTCCCTCAAAGTGCAAAGTCCATCCCAGCACTGGTCTCATCATTGTGAGGAACATCCAGAAGGGAAAGGAGTGTGGGAAATGTGGATATTAGAGACAAGTAAAAATTAAACCTCTTCCTTCGTGCTCCCAGTGCGTGTTCCCAGCAACAATGCTTTTCTAAGAAAAATGAAAACTCTGAAGACATGCACCCAGAGATATATTCCCTGTTCTCCCCAAGGAAGCACGTCACAGTGCAGTGTCCCCGCAGGGTGACATTGCATCACGGTGTGGCAGGGTTGCAGTGCAGCCCCAGGTGAGCATGAGGCAACAGGAGGGCTTTGCATAATAAGGGATCAGTGCTGGAACACTGTGACGCCAATGTCACGCCACAGCCATGCCAGCCCTGAAGTCAAAGCCCTGCTGCTTGGAAAATCACAACGTTTCACTGAAAACACAAACAGAGTGCTCTGGAGCCAATGTCAAGGCAAGGCTAACACAAAGTAAACGTGAAATTCACATGTCACCGGCCCACCCACTGCCAAGTCTTCCCTCAGAACTGGTCTCTGCAGAGGGAAGTGGCCACTGGAGACAGAGGGGCTTGTTTTATGTGCTGTGCTGATGGCATGGGACTGTATTTCTTATATGTCCAGTGCAGTTTTTATAGAGAAGCTAAACCCCCACCTGTGGTGTGCAGCAAATGATTCTGAGGCTAGACCAGAGTTTTACAGTGTGTTCATGTACCAGGAGCAGAGAGCTGCCAAACTGCAGTTCAGTCCCTGTTCCTGCCTTTCCTAGAGATGTCTGGAAAAGCCCTTTTGTGGGAAAACTCCTCTTTGCTGTGTCCCCAACTCCCCTTTGCTCTCTGGCACACTGGGGAGGTTGAGGCTTTTCATATCATTTGCTCCCTCTGTCTCTTGCTCCTTCACATCTACCTGTGTGTCAAACAGATTCTCTCCTACAAACACAGCTCTTGGCTGTACACAACAGGTTTCACCTCTCAGACTGGGTGACTTTATTTATATAAACTTTCACCTTGAAATGAAGGACTGGGGTATTCTCTTCTATTCTACACACAGGAATAGATAAAAGATGTGTGTTTTCTATAAATTTTTAGTGATTATGGCAATTTTTCATAAGGGTTTTTGTATCCCAATATTTGCCACATGGTTATTTCTCATGGAAATGAACTCAAAGGTTCCTGTTCCTGCTTTGAGCATTAACTAATTTGCTGTGATTTCTTGGTGAGCACATAAAGTCATCTCAGGAGACAGCATGATGCTTACCATGTGTGATCCCTGGATTATTCCTGCCTGGCAGGGAGTGACAGCAGTGCCTGTCAGCTCCTGTACTTTCCACAGCAAGGCACACAATGACCACCTTCTCCAACTTCAGTGGGTGTCTTCTGTATCTGCGGGGGGAAAAGTTTGTCCAAAAAGGGCAAAAAATAAACAGGAATCTGTGTATATAAGACCTCCCACCTTTAAAATTCTCATGATACACAGGAGAAAAGTCAATTAGCGAGAGGAAAACAAAAGATGAAGGTATATAAAGATATCCATAATTCTTATGAATGTGCTGTTGGGCAGTGCTTTTCCCCTCTCCCAGGAAAGCAGAGAACCTGCTACCCAGATCAATTATACAAGACAAGCCCTGAGAGATGTCCAAGGGATTAGAAGAAACAAGCAAACAAACACTTTTACAAAAATCTGGGAAGTGAGATAGACAGTAAGCCGTTGTTTGTGTCTAAATGGACATATTAGTAAAGTCCACACTGAATTAACTCCCTTGGGAAAGGATGAGGCACAAGATGAGTAGGGAAGAGTAAGAGGATACTTAACTCCTCAAGCTCCTGATCTACAGAGGCACTCAACATATATAAGTGGACAGATATAAAAGGGAAGAAAATAAACTTTTATCAGGCATTGTTATGTAAAATGTGATGTCTTAATGGGTTGAGTGAAGTTCTCAAAGGCCAAGACTCTAGTGGTTTTTATAAGACTAATCCCCAGCGCTAATGGCCCAATCTTCTTTGCATTCATAGATGATGAAAATATTTAGTTAGTATGAATCAGGACATAGAAAAGGATCTGAACCTTCACGATTTAGGCACAACCACTCACTGATAGATTTAGGATAGCTATGCCTACCACAGTCAGGCAAATCCTTGAGGGCTGGCTGTCCTGGAGCAACTAATCTGACACGCCAGACTGGGTCAGATGAGAAATCCAGACCCATCTGAGCGGTGAGGGCAAGATGAAACAGAGAACTGCAAGTCCCCCAGAGCCACTGGCAGTCTGATGGCTCAGCAGGTGCCAAGTATGACAGCCTTGAACCCCATGAGAACATCAATGGGCCGAGCCAGCAGAGAGCAAATCAGCAGCTGCCCAAGGCTCCACGGCCCACCTGTAACGCAAGTGGGACATCAGCAGGCAGCAACAGCAGGGAGCAAATCAGCAGCTGAGCCAGACCTCCACCACGGCTCCCCCTGGCATAAAAGCTGTCCCCAGGCTGTGCTCGTCCCTTCTCGCACGGCTCAGAACAGCTGGACCAATGGCTCAGGAAACACTGCACTACTCCCACTCAGAGAAAGACTTTATCTTGTCCCCGCACAGTAAGAAGACTCCCAAAAGGATGGCGTCCCTCATGGAGATGAAGGAGATCTTCCGCAGCGCCGACGCCGTGTGCTTTGACGTGGACAGCACAGTCATCAGGGAAGAGGGGATTGATGAGCTCGCCAAGTTCTGCGGCGTTGGTGACGCCGTCGCAGAGATGTACGTATGGTTGGGGCTTCCCTCGTAGAGATTCATCCCATGGGAGCTTGGATGAGGTTAATCTGTGATGCTGAATTTACAGCAGGCATTTGTTCCACTCTGCCGTAGATCATCACGGGTTTAGAAAGGATTTGGGGAATAATAAGTGGAATTAATGCATAGTGAAGGAGCTTGTTTTGGAATTGTGGAGCCAACCAACGAAACTATACTGATATAAATTCACTCATGTAAATTTTGATAGACCAATTCCAGCCCTCATCAGTAAACTTGGCTAAGCACTAGCAAACCTTATTAGGAACTAGCAAACCTTACTAGGAGATGGAGGAGAGGGAACAACCCTCCTAACCCTTCTCTGAGGCTGATGTTTCCCTTGTAGCAGAAGTTCTGTTGAGGTCAGAGAAGGGCACCTAAGCTGCAGGTCAGGAAGATTGGTCCCAGTAGCTCATGGCACTCAGAGATAGAATGTGTTTGTTTTCCTTTGCCTCACTGGTTTTCCAATCCACCCCATCAGTGGGTGCCACCAATCTTTTCAGTGTCCCAACCTCCTCCTTTACCACAGGTTTGGTATAATCTACAACTATAAACCCTTACGTGGTTCCTTGTCACTCTTTGTTAACTGTTCCTGGGAGAAGCCTCAGCTTGTGAAGTGTCACTGACTTGGTGTCTTTGGTGCCCCTGTAGGACCCGCAGGGCCATGGGTGGCACTGTGACATTCAAAGCAGCTCTAACAGCACGACTAGGTCTCATACGCCCCTCCTACGAACAAGTGCAGAAATTGATATCTGACAACCCACCTCAGCTCACACCAGGAATAAGGTAAGAAGAATTTCAAAAGATTTTTTTACAAAAAGCATTCAGGAAGCACGGGGCATAAATAAGCAGAATTCTGTGCCATCAGTGGTGGTTTGGATTGCCTTCCTGCTCCATATCCATGCTGGTTGTGTACAAAGCTTGTATTGGGAGCTGAGACCATCTCAAATGGTTAAGCACCCATGAAAATAGTCTTAGATATTCGCTGGCACTTTGGCTGGCAAGCTCAAATCCTGGCTTGAGGATTAAATGGGAATGGAAAATAATCTGTTCAATCACATCTGTTTTTTCATGGGTGATGGAACTGGAAGGAGATTTAATACCCAGTAGGAACTACTGGCTTGGTCTGTTCCATAACTATTACCTCTTACACTGCTCTGGGTAGTCACACCCTGACTCTGCTTAAGGGATCCATTGCCCAGAGTCACCCACCCTGCCCTGAAGTCCCTAAAAAAGTATTCAAAACCTCATTTAGCAAATACACACAGATATGTGTATTCATTCATTTTTAGGTTTGGAAGGAACTTTAAAAAGGTTTGGGTTTTTTTTTCTCCAAGGTGTTTCAGTTGAGAATAATTCCTTTACTACAAAATTTGACAATAATTCCACGGCTTTTTGGCGCATAGTGAGAGATTTAGATGATTCTCTGCTTGTATTTTCTCCTTGAAATGAAGCACATGCTCAGCTTTTTCTGTAGAAGACACAGCTCGATGTAACTACAAAGAGAGCATTGTTTCCTTGTTTAGAATCATGTGATTTTCCCTTTCATTCCTTCCTTTTCTTCCTCCTTTTCTGTGTAGCCTGCTTTGAGCCTCCACTTTGCCTTTCAGTCTTTAGCCTTTCTGCTGTTACTGCCACCACTTCCACTGCTGCAGCCTGATCTTCCTGCTCCCACAGCCAAATCCCTCAGACTTTTAACTGCCTTCAAGTCCCTCTGAGATTAACTGGCTCCACAAACTTCTTTTTGGATTCCTTTTCTGTAGCTGGTGCCCTCTTCTAAGGATGACATCCACATCCAGTGTCTGGGGAACCAACTCTGACTTAGAAAACATTTGCATTTTTCATCCACTTTTGCACTTTGGAGCAGTGGTTTTATCTCCCCCACATTCCCTACTTTTTTCCTACAGATTAATCTTCTTGCTGTTGCTTTATTTGCCTCCAGAAACAAATCTGAACTCGATCTGCTCTTGTTTGTTCAGGGGAACTAATGTGACCAGTATGAAAGAGTAAAGAAAACATTCCTAGGGAGAGCTTATTTTTGAGGAACTAAATACCTGTTTGTCTCTAGACATGATGGGTTTTGTCCAGCTCTTTCTTTTGTGTGCACAAACTTGCCAGGGAAAGGAGGAAAAGCTTTTGGCAGCAGAGATGGATGGAGCTGGAAAGCAGCACAGATCCCAACTAAACTGGAATAACACAGAGAGCCTGGGCAGCCTGGCTTAGGAAAGCTGTATTTGAACTTTGTGCTCTGTCTTCTCAGGGAGCTGGTGAGCAGACTCCACCAACGAGGGGTTCAGGTCTTCTTGGTGTCTGGGGGCTTTCAGAGCATTGTGGAACACGTGGCCTTGCAGCTGAACATTCCCACAGCAAACGTCTTTGCCAACAGGCTGAAGTTTTACTTTAACGGTGAGATTCCCAGGAAGTCTCTTTTCCCTGCTAATTAATGTCACTTTTTAGGCTCCAGCTGTCAGATACTGGGCTACAGACAATGTCCAGCCTACATGTTGTTGTTACCAAACCAGGTAACTCCAAGTAGGAAAATTCCAAGACCATACCAAGACCAAGTTCAGGTCATTTTCCACCTATGAAAACAGAGCTGCAGTGACTTTTTAATTGCAAGCTGTGCCAAAGGTAAAACATGTGACAGCTGCTGACAGCAGGGTTTCATTTTCTCTTGCTCCTCTAAGTTAAATGGGGTTATAACACTGCCCTGCTCTCACAAAAGTCCCTTTCAGTGGCTTTGGGGTACATATGAGGTTCTGGAGCATTAGTTAAGAGAGCTTGTTCCTTCCTCAGTGTTTCCTACACTGTCCTACATCATCCTGGGTGCTGCTTTTGCAAATTTTACACCAGAATGACTGAACCAGAGTGACTGGGAATGGATTTGTAGCACTACCCATACAGGGTTTCTATTTTTCTCTTAGCATTCAGCTCTTTGAAAATATCCCCACTGAAGCTTTGGGTAAAGCTCTTACCTTCTAAGGTGTTTTTCTTGGAGTGCTGATACTGTGGGGTTTACAGACTGCATGCAATGAGCAGTTTTCTGATGTCAAGACCACAGGCATAGGTCTCTCTCCCTTTACAAGAAAATGTGCTGTCTGTCCAACTTGTCCTTCCACTTTGTTGTAGGAGAATATGCAGGATTTGATGAAACACAACCAACAGCTGAGTCAGGGGGAAAAGGAAAGGTTATTGCTCATCTCAAAGAACAGTTCCATTTTAAGAAAGTAGTGATGATTGGAGATGGAGCTACAGACATGGAAGCCTGTCCCCCTGGGGTAAGTATCACAGACCTTCTAAAGTCCTTTTGAGCAAATCTGGTTTGGGAAAAAAAAAAGAAGGAATAGGAAAAGTGAGGTTTGAATTCTTTGGAGGACTTCAGGGACTGATTAAAGGTGCTCAGTGTGAAGGTCTGGCACAGATCTGGTGCACATTTACCTGATACGACCTAGCGAGAGGACTCATCTCATTGCACAGTGATGAATCTTTGTAGACATCAGCTCTGACAGGGTGAAATAATATAAGAAATTAACAGAAAGACAACTTTTATAAATGATCTTAATTCCACCTCCCTTTTAACACCTTTGCCCACACAAAAGTAGCCCAATACCCTTTCTCAGCCATGCTGGGGGACAGCTGGTCCCTCACTGTTAGACACAAGTGACCAAGGCAGCTCAGTATTTGCTCAGTGCTTCCCAGCTCCAGGCAGAAAAGCAGCAGTGGAAATTTTAAACCCTGCACTTTCACTGCAGGTGCTTTTCTGAGATGTAGAAATGATGATTGCTCCTGGTTAATGATTGGAGACAGGGTTAATGTTTGCTTTTGGTATCTATCCAATGGGGTAAACAGAGGTAAGATAAACAAGAGAGGGATAATTGTGGGATGTTTCAATGTTTACTCGTTCTAGAATAGAATTGCATCACATTTACATCAGATTTTCAGTCAAATCTCAGGTCTGAGCAATCCTGAAGCTCCAAGGCACTGAGACAACTTTCCTATTAGAACAAAACTAACAACCAAAGTGCTGCAGAATTATTAATGAAGTCCTTGTTAATAAATTTGAAAGATGAACACACAAAGTAGAGCAGGGGAAGAGGCATGGAGGAATGCCATGGCTTTAAAATCCAATCTTAAAAGCAAACTGAGTTGCTGAGAAGCTCCATTCCTTCTGTGGCCCTGCAATAATCAATGTGCCTATCCCTTCTGTTTTGCCAGGATTGTTTCATTGGATTTGGAGGAAATGTAATCAGAAAGCAAGTAAAAGAGAAAGCAAAATGGTACATTACTCACTTTGACGAGTTGCTAAAGGAACTGGAAGAGCGATAAATTATACACTAAAATAATCTATTTAACACCTGTAAATTCATTATACAATGTGATTAAACATATATTTGTTTGCAAAGTTGTGTGCTGGAGTTTTTAATGATTCTGAGTGTTGGGTACCTTCACCTCTGGCCTGAAACTGGTGTGGAAAATGGCACCATCCAACTCAAGTATGTAATAATAAAACTGGTAATGTTTTTTATACATCTTTTCCATGGTGGAAGAAGTCAGTTGGTTATTCACTCACTCACAAGTGAAGACCAAAGATAGAAAATAATTAAGTTTAAAATACCTTAATGGATTGGCCTCTGGTCACTTCTGCATATCTGTTGTTTCAGAATCATTGAAATTAATACCTCTACTTATTTTGGGTGGTATAAGAAGGGGGCCACAATCAAGAGCTTTGTCTAATCAATATTAAGTGACAATAACATGGTCTAAAGGGTGAACAGTATGGCAAGTACTTTTCACTGCACAGAATCCCAGAACTGTGTTAATCAGTGAGCAGATTAGTAGGAAGCATCTCCAAGTATCTGATTTCAATGAAATATGGCTAAAGGAGAACCTGAGGGAGAACTGTTACTTAACTTCACTGTTACTCAACCTGCCTCAAAGACATGGGTTGCATGCAAAGCTGAGAGAGATGCAATAGTCATCCCTCTCCAAGGAACATATTTTAAGGTAAGTGATATCATGGTTCCCAAACTTCATTAAAATACCCCAAACTAAACTCCAAAATGGTGATTTTGTAAAATGGTCACACTGTCTGCTTATCTGTTTTATTTATTTAACAACCCACCCCCATCAGCCTATAACTGGATGGAAGCTAATTCATCAACCTTTAAAAAACAAATGGTCTACTGATTAAGAAAATTCCTTGAAACCTCAGCCTCTCCCCCTGCCTCAGCTGTGGATTAACCACCCCTAAACTGGGCTAGAAAGAAGTCTGACCTGTTCCAAGTCCTCCTCTGGGCTCCACTGAGGAATCCCAGTCTCTTAAGGCTGTCTCCTTTGTGGCTGCAGTGTCTGATCCAAGGGAACACACTTGGAAAATGCTGCCTTTTTGTCAGCACTTCCTGAGAACTCTTCTCAGTGGGTCTTTTTAACCAGCTTTGCTGACACATCATGGGACTTTTATTTCTCATTACTTGTAAGAATCTCCCCTGTGATAATGTGAAAAGCTTTGCTAATGTTGGGCTACATGTCCCACTTTCCACTTTCTTCCACTCCCATAATACCATCACAGGAGAAAGATGGAGAGATATGACATGATTTGTATTGAAAAAAAAAATCTCTGCAGGCTTTTACCTTCTGGGTGCTTAAAAGGAGTCCCAGCATGTTTCTAGAGTCTGAATGTGCCAATTCTCTTTCATCCCACCACAGATTTCTAGATGGAATAGGAAGAAGTGATGTCCCCACCTTGCAAAATCTCACATTGTCTAATAATAACCACAGGTTTTCACCATTGGCACTAAATTTCCTTAATTTAAATCAAGGTGCCATGAGACAGCTCCTGTCCAGTTGTTAAAGCATCACCAACAATTAAAGCAAACACTGGTTTTGCCCATTCTGTGACACTGCTGGGAAGGATATGGGGGAAGGAGGAATTAACAAAGCCCCTGAGTGAGGGATGGCAGCTCTCAGTGATGCCATTGAATATTTTTGGCTCAAAGAAGTTAAAAAAAAGAGGCAATAATGGCTTCAAGTTACAACAGCATTTAAATACTAGAGAAGTGGAAGGGCCAGAAGAAAACAAATCCAGAAACAAACTTCTGATGGCTTTTTAGATAAGGCAGACACGTAACAGCCCCCGAGTATCTGTACACAGAGCTTGGAAACCTTCCCAAAAGCCAAGGCAGACAATGGCTGGCTGGCAGTGCTCACCAGAACTTCTGGGAGTGTTAAAGATGGGCTCTTTTAAATTCTTCCTGAGAAAAGTCTCAGCCAGCCCCAAGAGCAGCTCCTGTACAATCCTGCTTTTGTTTAGTCCAAATGCATGAGCAGAACAAGCATAAACTCCTTCAGCTCCCATCATGCTCCTCTGCAATCCTAGTAATGGAGCAGGAATATTTGTTTGCTACAGTTTTCTCCTGAACCAAAAGCCCACCAAGAGAATAAATCATGGAGCTCATGGGCTGGAGCTCCAGGCCCTGACCCTGCAAACACCGTGCCATGGCTCCAAGGCAGGGAATCTCCCTCCTGCCCCAGCCACAAGCCATGCAGGGGCTCCACTTTTAACATTCACAGCAGGATCTTCTGCCAGTCGGAGTGCTATGGAAACGTGGGGCCGTGCCAGGGATTTCACAACAGCTCTTTAGGTCTGGCTGGGTTGGGAAAAAATACCACCCCCCCTTGCACTGGGCAAATATCAAGGCTGACCTCTAGCCCAGGAGGTACCAGGAGGATTACTGAGCTCTTCTGTGGGTGAAATAGTGGAAAAAACCAGGAGGGAATAAAGCAGAGTGAGGAAGTTCCAATGTTACAGCCGAGCTACTGATTTGCCTGGACACATCCCATCCCAGAGGGGCAAAGTCTGGAGAGCAGCACGTGGCAGGCAACTTAGAGCTGCTGTCCAGGTGAGTCTGCTGGCCACGAGCATGGGCAGGTACATGCCTTCATTTAAAGCCTTCTAAGGTGATTATTAAGTGAGGCAGAATTGCTTTAAATATATTCAATTTGCACGAGGGACAGTTTGCAGTCTTCTGTAGGAAGAGCACAGGACAGTTAAACCTGAGTTTTAATTGTGTCTTCATTACAGTGGAACAGGAGGTGGTAATTCCCAGACACCCTTCCAGGCATTGTTCCCCACTTTCCCACCACTGGAGAATGACTTCAGTTCTCAGCTCTACCAGTCCTGCTCTAAGGAATGCTCAAGTGTTGCTCACCAAAGCAAAAAGGCAGCCTGGGCCTTGAATGAAGA
The DNA here is from genome assembly GCA_013396655.1 of Campylorhamphus procurvoides. NCBI lineage: Eukaryota > Metazoa > Chordata > Aves > Passeriformes > Dendrocolaptidae > Campylorhamphus > Campylorhamphus procurvoides. Next base: position 50,235 of record WBMV01002339.1, on the reverse strand, counting down.
GGGAAAAGCACAACAGGGTTCACATAATAGGGAAAAACCAAGCTCAGGAAAGGCTCAGGCAAAGAGAAGCAAGGAAAGATTGGCATTACTTATTTATCTATTGCATCACAGTCAGCAAGTTTACCTAGTTATCTGTAAGCAAAATTAACAGGAACTAATTTATCTGTAAGCAAAGTAACAGGAATTAATGTGTCCCTGATGGCAGCCAGAGCATGAAGCTCAGAATGACAGGAGGCACATTCCTAAGACATTACAGCACCACCAGGGGAATTCAGGCCTTGGGGAGTGGGTGATGTGCTGTGTGATGTCACCTCACAGAACACCCTGTTTTTCTTACCATGCAAAACTTCATGGTCCTTGAACAAGAGCTCTGCCAGGCAGAATCTAATTCCCAGTGCTCCTGGTTACAGGTAAGAAACAGGGATTGCATCAGAAGCCACAAAATCCCGGAGCTCCAAAACTGTTTTGTGCCGTTTGCCTCTGGGATTGCTGGTTTGGAGGGGTCAGTTCCAAGGACAATTCTCTAGAAACAAGAATTAGGGGAGGATCCTGGGAGAAACAAGAAGGGCTGGAAGCTGATATTGTCATCCTTTGTTTCCTTTTGTAGCTGAACAGTAGCCCCAAAAGTCTGGAGAAATGACAGCCCTGGATGACAATAATGCTCGGGGCTGATTTACAAGAAGATCAGCTCAAAGGATTTCCTGGGCCCACTGAGCAAGCCAAGCTGAGAACTTTAAGCTGATGTAGTACAGAATTTTACTCAGGAAAACCCCATTATCAGTTGACAACAGGAGGAGAATATGAAAACAGATGAGAAGCAGAACAAATACTGACTCAGTTCAAGATGGAATTCAAGCGAAGGCACGAGTGCAGTGTATTTCATGTGAGTAGAAAAGAAACCACACATGAAAAATTAAGCATGATTTGGGGAGAAAAAGGAAAAGTATTTTATATTTATCACCACAGCACTTATGACCTCTAGAACACTCAGCAAAATGGGATGTGATAGAGATTGGAAATGCACTTTGGAGAAGGAGAGCAGAATACCGGGAAATGCTGCCCCTGACCCAGAGAAGTGATAACTGAGCTGAAATACTCTATGAAATTACTCAAAATTTCCATAATAAACACTGCAAGAGGAGAGGAAACACAGGTGGTGCAATACATATAAGGTGGCAGCAAAGTGTGAAAATTAAAAGGATTTTATTGACCGATATGTTCTTCCTGAAAACTTATTGAAATGTACAAACTGGACATTCAGTAACTGAGTTGTACATTCAGTATGTTACACTGATTCTTGTAGCCACTTGAAAGAGAAGAGTATTATTGTCACTTACAGGATGTTCACATCATTGCAGACACCAAAAGTGTTGATACATTCTAGTCTAAAAGTGAAACCAAAACAGAACTGGACATCATGGGACACCGAAATGCCAATTCCAAGGACTCGACATGCGCCAGTTTCACACACCACTTCAGGAGTACCTACTGTACAGGGAGTGAAACACCCGACCAAGCATATGTCTGAAGTCACAAGTGCTTATGAAATTAAACCCCTTTTCCCAGACTTCTGAGCTATTTGGAGAGAGAAGTGGATTGAAGTGAATTGATTCCCTGCAGAGTGTTCAGACAACCACGTCTTGGCAGTATTTCTTTGAAAACCGTGGGTCACCCTTCAGAGAATTCACTTTGTGCCACGGGCCCTGACAGGTTGCAGGGCCCCGACAGGTTGCAGGGCCCCTGCCAGCCAGGATGCCCCCTGCTCTGTCCACAAGCCATCACCTGACTGCATTATCCCCAATTAATGACTGCCTCTATGTAAATCCAGGGCTCCTGACTGACTTCTGGCCTGCCCCAACAGCCAGGTGGAGTTCAGAGCATCCCCAGGGCTCCAGAGTGTCTGATTCCAGAACTCCTACGTGTGTTTTTAAAACCTGCAGTCATTAAAATGCTACAAAAAGGCCACAGCAATGGCAGTGCTCTGTTCTGCAGCTGTTACTGACCACTGGGCAGTGCCTGTGTGGCAGGAGATATTAAACACTGGAGGCCATACCTCACCTGGGGAGCTGTCTCACAAAGAACTCCTGTCTTTGGACTTGTTTTTCAATTAACCGACCTTTTAATTACAGTCCTGGGTATTTTTTTCCCACCCCTGGCACAATCCAAAGAGCAAAAGGTCATGGGTTCTGAAGAAAAGAGGTCTCTTTTATAAGCTCAATACAGTACTTTTATATTTCAGACTATGATATACAGCGTATACCATAAATTAAGACAAATACTTGTCACTTTATCTATGTAGGCACAAGTAAATCAGTGACTTTACTGAAGTGGAGAAATCTTCAACGGGATCATGATTCTGGATTCCATTTCCTGAATAAGGGGCACTGAAATGAAAAAAAAAAGAGACAGGGTTTCATTTCACTAACAGAGATCAGTTTGCACAGCTTTTATTGTCTTCAAACCACCCTCCATGCCAAGTCATCAGTAACACCAACATCCCTGTAACCAAAGCACAGCAGTTTGGAGAACAAGGGATTTTAATGCCATTTCTCTGCTCCTTTGAAGACAAATATTTCTATTCCTTTTCACCACAATGGAAGTTATCTTACATTTTTCTGGTATGCTTCCTTTGAAATGTACTCTATGGAACCCAAACCTGACATGCTTGGCATACTTGTGTGAGTTTTGTTATGAAAGCTTTCTTTGATCTCAAAGATCTCCTGGCTTCTGGTCCCAAAGTCTAAATTCCCTTTCCAAGGAACACATTTAACAAGGCTCTGGCTTTTCATGAAATAGTAATGGTAATAATTTAATATAAATTTCACTATTGGCTCCCTAAATTCTTGGACACAAGCATTTACATAAATCTGTCCTTCTACAGAAGAGCTTGCTTAAAAATGTACTATTAATGTAGCAACTTTTTAGCACTTTTCCAAGTTTGCAAAAGCAATAGCAAAATTCACTTTACAGTTTGGTGCAACATCCCTCCTCTCCCTTACAGCAGAAAAACTGACTCACAGACACACTCCCCACTGGGATGCAAAGCTTTTTACCACTGTGGGATGTGCTGAGGAACAGAAATGATGGCACACACCAAAGTCTGCCTCCAGCATTCCAGTGAAGTTAATAGGTTACCTGTGTAATAGACTAGCTCATCCCAGCCAGGTTTATGCCACGCAGCGTTCCTTATATCTTCTCTGGTTTGCAGATCTTTGTAAGCTGGGGAGGGAAAACAAGCACAAAGCTTAGAAGTAACTCCTTTTCCTTCTGCACAAGAGTACCTCCCCTAAAAGTATTCTAGAGAGTAATTAGGAGGCTGGAAACTCTGGGAAGGGAAAAAGTCAGTTGCTCTCTGCGAAAAGGAAACGCTCCCAAACCAAGGCAAACAGGAGGAACTGGGGAAGAGAGAGAATGTCTCAGACACAGGTAAGACAAATAATGCAAGAGTGCAGTTCTACGTGAGTGGTGCCAAGATTTCTAATGCTGCAATATGATATTCTGAGTAGTCAGATATGAAGATAGTACTGCAAATTTTCTAACATAAATACGAGACTGAGTTTCCTGAAGTTGAGCCAATCCTAACATGTGGAAACAGCTAGGTATTTGTGGAGGTTAATACACAGAGAAAGCCAAAACACCTCGATGTAGGAATGTAAATAAATGCTTGACTTTCCTTTTTGCAGGTGTGGTATTAAGTGATGCTTGAAATGACACTGTAAAAACCTGATTTCAGCATGAATGGGGATGGCAGGACGTGGCGTGTCATGGTTATGGTACTGAGGGCAAACAGGTAGTTCCTAATAAGAAAGGGACATGAGAAACTGTTGATGGAAACAGAAAAAACAGGAAATGTTCACTTCTGTTTGCTTGTTAAAGAATAAAGTTACCTACACAAAAACTAAGAAAATCAATAGTGTTGATGCAAAACAAAAAACCACACCCCTTCTTGAGATATTCCTTTGCCTTTTGTAAAAACTGGGCAAAGTCACCAGTCTGTGAGGGGCTGACTCAGTGAGAAAAGAGCAAAAAGCCTGAATTTACCCCAAAGGTGATGAACCATATAAAGCTGTCCAATCTGTGAGAAAAATCCTCCAACCGCTTCGTTACTGTCCTGTCGGAACCGAATTGCACGAGCCCTGGAGAAGAGCAAAGCAGGCATTAGAGCCAGCAGGTCTGGGGAGGAGAGGAGGGAGAACTGAAAGGAAACCAGAGCTCAAAGGGAGTGGAAATGTTAAACTGCATTTGCAGACACTTCAGCAATTAAAAGTAAGGAAAAGCCTGCAAAGCCACTCATTTCCAGCACTAAGTAATGAAGAGATACCTACAGATCTTGTTAGAATGCATTAAAATTGGAGGTCTACAAGTCCACTAGACTGTGCTTTAATCAGATTCAGTACAAAGATAATTGGTGGAACAGTGTAAAGTGGCCTTATCATAGCAGGTCCCTCTGAAACTAAATCCTTGAGTTTCAATCATATCATTTTATATGTATCACATTAATTTTCCACAGATTGGAATTTCCAGAGTGGAATACAACTTTTTCATTCACACAGACCTCTTACAAATAAAGTGTTGTACAAATAAGATCAATATTTCTCTTAATTATAAATCTGTTGCATCTTATAAAACAGACTGGCTACCAGTATAAATACATGTATTTTACATTGTAAATTCAGTTTATTCAAGTGACTGTAATTGAAAAAAATTATGACAATGACACATCTGAAAATCTAATCTTTGTCAAAACAATTTAAAATGCTCCAAATTTATCTATCAACCACTACAACTGCAAGGACAGTGAATGTAAACTGAAAGAAACTTACACTGGTTTTAAGACAAAATCAGAAGTATATAATCAACAGAAAACTGTCTCAGATGCTTTTAACCTACCTATTAAAATACAAATGTGCTACTCAGTAGCTTCTCAAGAAGCAACTTGACTTTTAAAGCTTAAAGGATCCAAGATTTAGCCCATTTAAACTAGAAGTCTCACAGCTAACTGCCACCCTTCCCCAGGCAGTGCTGTCTGCTGGAAACCAGTGATTTCTGTACTCTGCAGCAAACTAAAAGGGTTCTGGGAAGGAAAGCCAGACCACAATGCTGTTTGTGCACAGAATTCCTCTTCAGCTCCTCACAGGATAAATTCAGGGTCGAAGAACTGTCTTACAGGCAGTGCAAGTAGAGCAGCAGGCCATTAAGTGGGGCTGAAGTGCTGTGGTACCATCCTGCCACCTCCACGGGGTGGATTTTAAACATGCATCTCTCAAACACGAGAGGTCAAGTGCTAAGGCAACACTCACCAGTAATTCCCCCACTCAATCATCGTTCCAGGCTATGAAAACAAAACACAGAGTTAAAGCTGCACTTGAAAGAAAGTCAGGACACACTGACAGCTTTCACAACATTTATGCATGGAAAATGCTCTGTATTAACAAAATCCCTTCCTTCCAGTGATAAGCATATTAGAATAATCTGTAATTATTCTGTTTACTGACTGTATTACCTCTTAGTCATCTGCCTGCAGTATCCAAACAAACCACAGGGTTTTCAGCCTTGCAGACATCACTGTCTCGTTGGAACCTGCCTTCACTTTGGACCCCCCACTTTGAGAGCAACAATGACTCAGACATCAGCTTTGATAACCACCACATTTGAAAGACAAAGTCTGTTTTCCATCTACATTGTATGAACCCCCTTTGAACATTTTACGACAGCACAGGGCTTAAAAACCAAAACCAAAAATTTCTACTTACTCTGAGTTGATAGGACCTCAATTCATAAATATTGGGCCCATTTCTGGGAACAGGCTCATTCCAGAAGCTGAACTCCAGCAGTAACTGGTTCTTGCGTGAGAGGAGCATGTTACCTCGCTCTTTGCGAAACTCTGTGAATTCCTAAAACATCACCACAGCATCACTGTCACACTGGGGGTTGTTCTTCAACACCAAAAAGCAGCACAGCACACAGTGGGGCAGAGTTTTTATAAGGGCAGTGAAATCCTGGGAATTGTAAAGGCATCTGAATCCCTCATGTGTAATTAAAAATTCCAAGGGCCGTGTTTACCCAGCACTGAGTGTTTTTAATAAAGTATGCAGGTATTAAACCTCAGTATTTCTGCATATGGGAAAAAATCCTTTTCCAAAGAGGTTTCTGAAGTTGTACAGTACATGATGAGACTCTGAAGTAAAAGCTGGTATCCATATCTGCAGGGTTTTTTTGTTGTGAGTAAAGAAAATCACTGTTTTTTACCTTATTCTGCCGCAGCTTACTCATGACCTCATTGAGAGCTGGATAACCTCCCTCATATCTCCACAAATGAACTGAAACAGAGAGAGGGAAACTGTCAGGGATGTCACAGGCCAGTGCTAAACCTTATGGAAAAATCACAGCGTAAAATGCTTTTCATACTACAGAATTATGCAAAAATAGAAATCAGGTAGCAGGTTTAAAAGTAGATTTTCATTAACGAGAGTACTACACATTGGAGTTATTTTTAGAATAATGGAATCATCTGCTTTTTGAAAAGGGTTCTCTTGGAAAATTCTGCAATTTAATCTGAAGGTAACAGGGAAATTTCTGAAAGGACTTCTTGTTGCCATGCTAATAAGATGTGATGACTCGACATGACTGTTATTGAAATTAAGATTCAATTTGAGAGGATGACTTAATTCCAAAAACGTGCTTTATACCAATTTCATCTAAGAGCAGTAGAGGGGCAGACTTTGCAGTTCAGTAAATTACTCCAGCACAAAAGCAACACGCTTTCTGTAGGACATGAAAAACGATGCAAATGTTATTTTGAGGTATATATTAATAAAAGCAGAAGATATCTGAACATATTAGAACTGTTACATTTGCTAGAATTTTCCCCATAAAAACAATTTCAGAACATGTATCCGCATTCTTTTTCCAAGCATTCTCTCTTTAATAAATCAGAATAAATGCCTTTAATACATCACAAAAAGATTTCTTTATGAGCACTTAATATAGCAAGGCAATCATTTCACCTCAAAGAATCCCCAAAACTATTTTCTCTCCTCTAAAGCAATTCTGTGGCTCTTTCAAGAGAGCAAACAAGGCTAATGTGAGGCACTTTCCTGGGAGAGCAGATTCACTCAGTGCTTCTGCTCCTGCTGCCTTACCCCCAGGGCAATTTTGATAGACCCACCTAATATTAGCACAGCCTGCACAGGTACTGAACAAGTCAAACCCCATAATCTGCTTTATTACACTGCTAGAACTGTTGCAATAACATTTCCAGGGCAGGCTGTGGATGCAATTACAAGATATTGTCTGTGTTAATACGTTACAAAAGCAGCGACTGAGACTTGGCTGAGAAATTCCCAATTCAATTGTCTTCATTCCCCAATTCCCCTTCCAGATCTGCCTCTCAGACATTCTTTGGTTTATCTACTGTAACTTCTTTGACTTTGTTCAGTGTCAATACTGCAATATGCTGTGAATGCAGGCAAAATTAATGTGTGCATGAGTTTATTTTTCAACTACAGAGCACTGACACTGATCCTGGTAGAGCTCTAACCATGGAGCTACAAAACCTCCATGTATTTGTATTTGTGGCTTCCCACTCCCTCAAATTCCCAGAGTCTAGGACATTGTTCAGGTTTTCTCTCTGCACTAGACTCTGTGGAGTTACTTCTGCAGCAGCTCTTCAATCATTTCTAGTTCCAGTGTTTTCAATCTGCATAGCTGGCAGTATCCTTGTTATAAACATGAACAGAAATACTTTTGATTTTCCCCAGTAAAGCCCGAATTTATTGTTAAGTTTACAAGGCAGTGATTTTTTCAGATGTTTTGAATGATTTGTGTTTCATTATCATACAGCAATTACAGTATGAAAGCCTGAGTAAAGCTTTTATACTGGCCAAGGAGGGATAAACTCTGGCTCTGCAAGCCTTTGCCTTTACCCTAAATATTCAAGAACATGATCTGTGCCCACGAAAAGGACCACATTTTACAAGCATTTCCCCCAAACTGTTAATCTACCACCTGGAAAACACGGAAGTGTATTAACAAGAGGACACATTTCAGGAATTAAAGCTTTACTGTCAAACCCAGCAGGACAAAAGCAAGCACTGTAAACGTTAACACGGCCAACAACTGCTGCACCACCCCCTTGCTGAACACATTGCCACAGGTTTTACTGTCAACAGAGAGGATTTAAAGAGAAGAAACCTGCCAAGCACACGTTTCACTTGCATGGTTTTACATTCTGTTGTACTTCTAGCTCCTACCAGCCTGATCTTGCTCTCCGTACCACGTGTTCCAAGTCCCCACCAGTGCACATGGGTAGTGTTTTTCTTCATGAATCTTTGGCAGCACCTCTTGACTTGAAAACAAGGAATACAGACACTAGGTTGCATTGCCTTCAGGGAGGCTACAGTTGATATGTATAACAAAGCACCACACGTTCAGCATTAGGCTATGAAAATTCACAAGCTGAAATACCAAAATGTGCTATACAGGGGCAGGGTTGCTACAGCACCAGGGAAAATTAAGGGAAGTGATAGCATTAAGCTGTATGACAAATGCAAAGCATGGGAGGATTCTTTCCATGCAATAAATTAAGTCTATCACCTAAAAGGTTAAACCACACATCAGGAAAATAAATATCAGGATGTCTCACTTACAGCAAATGCAGCTTAACTACATGGGTGATTTGCTTGAGGAAAAGCTTTGCTTTATCAAGGGAGGGAGAATACACAAAAACAGGAAAGCACAGTCTCCTGTAGCAGTGACCATGCTATTAATTGCTGAGCAGAATGAATAAAAATGAGCATTTTGACAGATGAAATGATGACTGCTACTCACAGCCTTATGGCTTTTTACTATTTCAGAAAGTGGTCTTAGTTTGAGGCAACTTACCCACTAATGCATACAGTGAAACTGCCTTAAAATACCTCTAACACAAAATTTCTGTTTGACTATTTCCAGGATTTCTAACACTTTTTTTCCGACTTTCTAAGTGTCTTCCATTAGCATAAAGAAGTTTTACTGATTGCTGACTCGGCCAAGACAGCCTTCACTGCACTGTGCTTTGATGAATAAGTCAATTAGTCTGGTTGAACTTTGCCTTTTACATTTTCCCCTGAATAACTACCCTTCTTACTCAGTTTGGCTCATAAGCAATGAGTCTCTGCACAGTATCAAATAATAAAAAGTAGGCTGGTCTGGGAGTCATGAGAGATGAGTTTTCCTCTTGATTCTGCCAATGACTTTGCAGACAACCTTGAGCAAATCTCATTACCGATTTGTACTTCAAGATTTCTCACTACACAGTGTAAATAATATGACAAAATGAGTCTCCAAGGACATTTTCAAGGATGTTTGACCATCAGTTCATTTTTGCAGGGTATCATGAGATCCTAGAAAGGCAGCTTTAAACAGGAATGATAAATTATTACATAACCCTACAATATACTATTGCAAATTATAGAAAAAAAATGCCCAGAGAATACCTTAGGAACACCATCTTTTTTCCATTTTAGAAATAACTGTCCCTAATTCTTCAGAAAGGGTCCTTATATTACAGTGATTTATGAAGTACTCTTGTAATTGTCCTCATTACACTATTTCTTTATTAGTACATGATGACTAATCCTTATTCTGATTTGATACAGAATTAACCTCTTCATCTTTTATTTAGGAAGAGACAGGAGGGAAGTTCAGAGAGGCGTAGTTTTGTTTATTACTCCATTCAAGTCTCCTCTCCTGAAATACTTAAATCTGCTTTGGAAAGAATAAATCCAGCCACACTTATTTCATCTGACTGCTGTCAGCAGGTTCTTTCTTTGCTATTGTCTCTGTACTTGAAGACAGAAACCTCTGCTTTCACTCAACATTTAGGCAGCTCATGAAATAATGCAGAGAAAGGGTTCCCTGTCTGGTATAATTGGACATGTTTATAGTAAGCTTTTAAACAGAAAGCTGGTTGAATGCTAATTATCTTTCACTGTGCATTTATTTATGTTAAACAACAACAAAAAAAAATCTAAAAATACTTTGATTGAATGTTATTCTGGTGGATTTCTATGTTTGTACAGAAAGGAAAACTGTTCTGGGTTATCCAACCCCATTTCACGCAGGTGACAATGACCTCATGGCTGTGCAGCCAACCAGTAACAGTGGAGGACAGGAACTGGGAGCTGGTGCCCACCAATACACCACACTTAAAAAATTGGTTGCAGTGGGGTTATCATTATGCTGGGAATGTTTTATTTAACTGACAAGTTGGCCCCTGTCAGTGAGAAAGCACTGCAGAGTGTGAGGCTCACTACAATTCAAATTTAAACAAACAGCTCTTTACAGGCAGCTGTTCTGGCTCCAGAGGGGTGATTATGTAGGCAGAAGGGGAATAATATTTCTGCAGTTTCATCCTTAAAGTAGTTAGTTAAAAATGGGATTAACTAATACATTTATAAAGCTGTAGCTTTTCGGAACACCTGTAACAATAATGCTCCTTTTGGAAGAACTCACCCCAATGTAAATACTCTATCCAAGGGTTTGTGTAACTCTTTAAGAGCAGATCTCAGTAAGAGGACGTGTGGAAAAGGATAAAAATGAGCTGAGAGAAAATCAGTCCTGTGGTTTTTAACACCTCCTCAAAGTTTAACACTGGTGAGCAGTTTTCCTTACAGGTGCTCTCTCCCTTTCCTCCCTGGCTGCAGCCAATAACCCCCCTCAGCATGTTATTCCTACCTGGCAGCTGCAGTGGGACATGCTAACACTCCACCCTTACCTGCATGGAGCAGGAATTTTGAGACTACTAAGGGAAGGAGGAAGAGCTGTTCCAACAAATGTCACCCAACAGGCATCATCCTAAACTGCAGCTTAGGAAAACAACACCTCCAAGAGGGAAGGGAGGGGTGAACTGAGTAAACTATCTTTTGCCATCTCTTTCCAAGAATAATATGATCTATTTAATACCAAATCCTAAAAAAAGCAGAATTTTCCCACCTCCCCTCTAGATAATAATGCGATCTGCCAATTTTCAGACCAGCTTGTGATCAAATCAACATGTCTAAAATGTGAAAACATAGCACACACACTTACCAAAGCTTGTTGTAGGCCTCTAGACATTCTGGTTTTACGTTGTGAACTGAAACAACAACAGGCTGTGAGACGTGGGGGCACAGAGGGAAGGAATGCTAAGAGTAAGAACAAAGGCAGCACTCACACTGTAGTTTGTACAGACTGCTGGTCTCTCTTTTGGCCAAAAGGTTGGAGTGGGCATCTTTCCTTGGGTCGACCTTGCGAACGAAGAGGGATTTTAACCAACTGTCCTCTGCAGGTCTGTGAGCTGAGGATGCCAGTCCCCTGCACAGGGACATGGAGGTTTTACTGGCACTGGGAGTGGCTTGAGAATTCCCACCACTCAGGGAAGACAGGCACGATCAAGTTTAATGCAAACAGCATCGTAACACACACTTACATGTATCTGTTCCTAAAAATTCCCACTTTTTTTTCCTAGCAAGGAGAAGGCAGTTCATTCCCCACTGAGATTTACCCTCTCCCAACCCATTTCACCAGCTACAGTTTACCACACACTATCCATGTTTATTCTCTCTGCATATGACAGGGAATGGGTGCATGGCTGCTTTGCTGCCTATTTATGTCTTTTTTAATCCTTTTTTAGCTCTGTCCTGATGTAGACAGACAGGAGTGAAAAAGAGCAAAAAACATGCAAAAGGAAAACTGTGTACAGTGTAAAGAGGAAAGAAACTGCCATATGTTCTTGTGCTGCTTAAATACAGCTCCACAAAAGGAAAAGTTAAATGGCATGTCTTTCAAGTGGAAAAAATAGCATGAAAATCTAATTTGGGAAAAAAAATACAAGTGGCAGGAAACAAAGAGCCAGCAAATACTTCAATTCCAAATTCTGGCAACTGCACCATGTAGAGGTACCAGATCCACACTCTTTGTACAACATTCATGTTTCCCTTTCTTTGAAACAGAACAATTTCACTGTCTTTTTTTTTATCTAATCTTTATTCAGTTTCTGCAAGTATTCTTTCAAAATAACATCACCCTCCTTTACATCACAGAACACACAAAACAACGGATAACTGTAATTTTTTGAAATGATGTGTTAATGGGATTATTCTTCCTTTTCCAGCTCAGGAGCCCTCAATCAGCAAAAACTGCAGAAGGACAAGAAGTGTGATACATTTAACCGATTCTCTACAATGTCTGACAGGGGACTCCAACCTCAAATGTTTTTTCCTCCATCTCATAAAATCACCTCTGTCATTTGCTTTTTTTTTGGTAGCCTCGTACCAGTCACTGTGAAGAAAACTAATTCTGCCTCAGTCTTCTCCTGAAATACTAAAGTATTTCTCTCACATACTAAAAATATGGTATTTATACAATACATATTTATTTATAAGCTGGAAATTTAAACCTTTTCCTGTCTCAGATGTCAACTTTTCACCCTTAATTACTGACTAGGAGATGCAGAAGACAGCTATCAACCTTCAACCCAAAGCTGTCTTCCAGGCATCAAAACTTTGTGCCAATCATTCAAATTAAAAAAAAATAGGGAAGAAAAATCTCAATTTCCTTTGGGAAAATAATCCTCATGGAGATGCCCATCTGTATTACACAAGAGCAGTTCACACTAGCAGTGTTTTACAACAATCAACCTTTTAATCCCAGTGTCTCAAAAGAACATAATGAACTGGTTCACCCTGTGAAATCAGGAGGGAGGAAAGGAAAGGTCTTTCACAGCAGAGAAACAAGAAGCACAGAAAAGCAACTGCAGCTGAGATGACCTTCAGCGTTAAGAAGGAATCTGTAAGTACCTGATTGGTGTATTTATTGAAAATGGTGCTTTCCTTGGCCCCCGGGCACACACACAAACAGAAGGCTGTGCTGAAAGCCAAGCTGCTATTCCTGAGTGCAGGCATGTAAAGGGCATTCCACGATAAGGCTGTTGCTGGAGAGGCCTGGAGTGGAGCTCGCTCTGATCTCAGCTGGAGCACAGAGGCACAGGTGACTGCACTTGTGTTGTCACATCAAGTGCCACAGGAACACAAGCTGGCCCAGAGGACAGGGGTAAAGCCCCCCTAATAAATCCAAGTTGTTTGGAAAAGCTCCCTTAAAGTAAGCACTAAATGCTCAGTGGGCAGCAGAGACAGGGCTCAATCTGCAATATCAGTTTTCATCTCAGACCTGTAAACCATCATCATTTCCTCCCCTTTATTAAACAGAATTAGCAAACTAATGAACTAATAACCCTCTTCTTCTATGAAGATTACTGTTTCCAGCAAACTTTGAGAGATAAAGAATCACAATGCTTTTTCTGTGAACCAGCTTTATCAGGAGCAAGAGTAAGCTGGAGTTACAGGGATAACACTAAAAAGCAAAAAACCAAAATCCTTTGCTGTTAGAAGAATTTCATGATTTGAATGTTAAACTGCACCTAAAACTGCAGGTATAGTTAATTTTCAATACAAAGAAATGAGTAATACTTACATTTATGTAAAATCTTTTTACCCAGCAGCTGTAAAGTTCCTTATGAACACTGATTAACAAATCACAACTATCCACCTAAATATTGGTTAGATTAAAGGTAGCTGCTAAGTTTTTTAAAGGAGATACTTACTGCACCCAATCTAAGATGCTGATTTTTAATCAATACCCTCAGAGAAGCACTAAAATACCACTGCCATTCTAGACACTCACAGATCAAGAAGCCCTGATTACTGGTTCACTTGTGTGGGGAAAATGTACCCAAAATTAGCAGAGCAGGGACAGCAGGGACTGAATTCCCGTCTTTGGACTGACAGTTGTGAGCATCAACTTGACTTTGGTAGCAAGGTCTTATCCTACAAATATTAACTATGGGCTTAGGTTTCTTGCTACAAAAATTGGGCTGTGAACACAGAAGGATAACACTGAATAGTTTGCTTAGATTAGATTAAAAATGTCTGAAAGCACTTCTACCCCACTTAGCTCCTGCTTTAGCACAAAATATAAACTGGGGGGGAGATACCAGGTCAAGTATTTAGATTTTATAGTAACTCATGTCTGTCTGGAAGAGAAAGAAAAACAATTTGTCTATCATTTGACAGTTTTTGATCTGTGATCTAAACAAAGTTTATTTGAAAGTAAAATAACCCCGGAACATTCACTTTCTACAGCCCTCCCTGCTCCTGTGTTAAACAGCTGCTTGCAGGGATGCTTTCAGTCTTGCACTGAGGCTCAAGGCAGCAGCTTTCCCTCTTTCAAAGAAAGTGAGGAAAAAACGTGTAGATCCATCCCAGCTTGGGAATTCAGGCACTTCTGTGTCTCCAGCATCCTGGGAGTACATCCTGGGAGTTTCCTATATCCATGAGGTGCTCCAGGGGCTGTGTATGTGTCTGCACCCCGTGCCTGACCCTGCACACATCAGATGTGGCCACACAAATCTCTGCACCCCAAAACTTGATGGATCTCCCTGTGTGTGTGCCCTGACACTGGGAGGGGTGCATGCACATCCCAGCTCCCAAGGAAAACACGGATACACATGCCCCAGCTCCCAAGGGGGGCACACACAAGCAGGGTGCGTGTGTGGCTGTGCATGAAGGCAGGAAGACAGTGGGATGCACAGCCCTGCACCCCAACAGTGGGAAGAGGAGGCTGTCAGGCAGGGGTGCAGCAGCTGTGCATCCTGACATGCTGCTGGCTGTGCACCCTGTTGCTCCCAGGAGTTGGGATACAGAGCAGCGACACAGCCCAGTCCTGGAGGGGTGTGGAGCACCCTGAGACCTCAGCTCCAGGGACATGTGTGTGCAGGGTGGCTGAGCACCCCAAACCCCGGGGGTACATCATTGTCGGGTGCCTCTGCACCCACCCTGTTGTGTGCAGTCGAGGGGTGTCCATTCAGGGAGAGGGTGTCAAAACAGGGCTGAAATGTCCGTGTAGGGGTGAGATGTCCATGAAGGGGTGGAGTGCCCGTGCAGGGGCGGGGTGTCATGCAGGGGTGAGGTGTCAGGTCGGGGGTGAAGCGCCTGTGCAGGGATAAGGTGTCAGCTCAGGGAGGGGTGTGGCGCAGGGCTGAGGTGCCCGTGCAGGGCCGGGGGTGCCGGNCGGCAGGGCGGCCGCTCCCGCCAGGCTCCGCCGCAGCAGCACCCGCGCCGCCATCTTGCTCCGGCCGCCTCCCTCCTGGGCCGGGGGCTGCGGCCACGCCCCCTGCCGGCCACGCGCCCCGCGCATGCGCCGTGCTCCGGCCCAGGGACCCCTCACGGCCCCCTCAGCGCTGGGGGGGGCCCGGACACTCTTTGGGGGTCCCAAAACCTGTTTTTGGGGGCCTGGACCCTGTTTGGGAGTCCCAAAACCTGTTTTGGGGGGTCCCAGTCCCTGTTTGGAGGGGACTCCAAACCCTATTTGGGGGCCCTGGACTCTGGGGGTCCCAAAACCTGTTTTGGGGGTCCTGTCCTGGTCTGGGGGGAACTCGACCTTGTTTGGGGGTCCTGACTTAGTCCAAGGGGTGACTCTAGACCCTGTTTGGGGTCCCAGACCCTGATTGGTGGCACTCCAAGCCCTGTTTTGGGGAATCCCAGTCTCCTGTTTTGGGTGGGGATCTCGACTAGTTTGGGGCACCGAGACCTGCTTTTGGGGGAGGTCTCCCAACCCCCTTATTTAGGGTTAAATTATTTAGGGGGGGCGCAGCCCCATTTTTGGAGGAACCTATCCCCACTTTTGGGGGATCCAACCCCATTTTTGGGGTCTCACCTCAAAACCACTAAGAGCGAGCCCAGGTGTTTTTCAAATCATGGAAAACCTTGTTCCTCTGTCTCCTGCTACATTTTCCCCCCACGTGCAGTTGAAGGTTTTTTTTCACACTCTTGTTCAGCTACAGTCAGAGATAATTTGGTTGAACAGGGTGGCAAGTGCTGGCACGGAATCCTTAACTTCAAGTTACTTAAGGATAAACTGATAATTACGTTATACTTAAAGGGCAGTTCTAAAAGCAACAAGCCAATAAACACAGAAAACAAGTCAATGAGTAATCCTTATCATACCACATAGCACCTCTAAGGTTTCTATCACACCCCTGCACACTTTCCCTTGCCATTTTATGATTTCTCTATCAGCATTCCATGAGAGTAATCCCAAAGATAACACCCACGATGTGCTTTAACATCACTAAAGTACAATTGTTCTGGTGCCTCTTTAAAATAGTTTAACCTACAAATTACCATCACTCCATTAAATAACAGAGTTTGAAATGTAATTTGTTTTTAGTCACATTTTGATCTGACAGCGTGTTGAGTTCTTAAGCAGCTCACCCAGAGCCTGCCTGTACACTGGAAAAACTGATAACCTTCTGTGATGAATCAATCTTAGAAAAAATATGGCATTTTCACAGCTACTCAAGAAAAACCATAGGAAACACAGTATTTACTTCCCTAACTAGATGTAGATGCAACTCGGTAACCAAACAGGAAACTTTTCTTATTTCTTATAAATATTATGTCTATTAGAACACTCAAATCCCATGTACTGAGGGTCAAGCTCCTTTACTGCCTGCTCAGATACAACCTCAATGTATTTCCTACAGCCCAGGGTCATGTTCTGTCCTGGATCTGATTTCTCTCAGCCTCTGCTTGGATGAAGTTTCATGTTTTACATTCACCTGGGCAGGAGTCAAAGCCCAGGTTTGCTTCCCTTTGCCAGCTCCAGTTACTGAGTAAACACATGAACCTAAACCTCTGCAACAAACACCCACAGGAACTACCACCAGCCATCCGCTCAAGGCACTTCCTCAAACTCAGAGACCATGTTCACATTATTTTACACAGAGACATTTCAATCGAGGTGTCTTGACATCTCACCTCACTGACCTGACACACAGGAGAACAAGCATTCAAAGAGCAGCAGGTTTTGTGGGGTTTTCGGGTTTTTTTTGAAGCACTGAAGGAATTTTCTCATTCTTCCTGTCCCAAATAATTTCCTGAGTTCAGTCACACTTTGTTAATAGTTTCTGGGCAACCAAAACTGATTTTGTGCAGGTGCAGGAAGCTAAAGGCCAAATGATTTACACAGTGGAAGAGAACCCAACTGGTAACAACTAATGCAAGACAGCTCAGTTTCTTAAATTGAATTATTTTAGGTCAGAGGAACTCTGTTCAGATATACCTTGTTTAGCTTCTGATCTTAAGCAAAGACCAATGACACAGCCAGACACTTCAAAAAGGTTTCTCACAACTTTCATGTCCCACATTCCTCTCCCCCAGCTGCAGGGTTTTGAGGCAGATGCCCCTTTAGATCCAAGTGAGAAGTCAGGACCACAAGGCTGCTGCACACCCTTAAAATTGCTTTATGTCCTGGACACAAGATCCCCAGAGCTGTACTAAGATAAAGGGATCCTTTATCCTTAACTGCTATGGCCTTCCAGCTCATCATTAAAGCATGCAGCCAATCAGCACCTGTATCTTCCCAAAATGTGTTGTTTTAATTAGCTTTTCTGGAGGCACTAAATCTAACCATCTTTACTTCCACTTTTTTGGCTTTGCATTCTCATCAGCTTCTTTGTCCTGCTGGCAGATCAAAGAGACCCAGCTCTACCAGAATTAAATACTCCCTTTGGACATGTTGCAAAGCCAACCATGCTAAGCTGCCCAAAGCTTTTATTCTCACCTTACTGCCACTCTAAAGGCAAAGGGCTGTGGTTTTGTTAGAGATTTTGGAAGTCAGAAGGCACTGCAACGTGGGATGAGTGACTGTAAGAGGAAATAGGGACACAAGTGTGTAGCTGGTTTTAAAATTCTGCACTTCCTTTCAAAAGCTTTAATAGCATTACCTTCAGTAATCCTACAACCCACAAAAGACTGTCTGAAATACAGAGGAATCAAATAATAAAATGACTCTCTCACCAAAACTAAACATTATACAATTGTATTTTCTTTCTCAACACACAGGAGTCATTCCAGGAGGGCAGCTGGCTTTGGGAACTGTCACAGCCTGGGGCAAAACTATAGGTAATAAAAGGAAGTGTTAACACTAAACTTGCATTTTTTTCCTGTATTTTCATTCAAAGCTTCAGGGTGCTCATCAATCTGTACCTTTTTTTTTGCATAAACAACTACATTTACTATTTATTTTGACTACAGAGTTCACTGAAACATTTAACAAACCACAGCAGGGCCTCAAACACCCCGACAGAGAGACAAGCTGTGAACCCTCTGCTTAAATATTTCCCCCACTATTTGTCTGTTGAACAAACTTTGAGTTCCTGAAGTTTTTCACTTAGATAGGTAGTATCTGCCTCTGTCAGGTTTTCGGAATCTGACAGGTTTTCCAGGAATCTGGTTCCTGCACAGGGCTTCCCTGTGATTGGATCTATGACATTTCCAACCTTGAACACAATTTCAGCCAGTTCGTGTTTCACGTGTTTGCTCCTTCGCTCAGGCAGAGCTTTCAGCAGCACAATGTCTCCAACAACACACTGCTGCAGTGGATCGTGGGCAAAATAGGTTTTTCTTTTGTTAAAGAACTGTAAAAGGACAAAAAAAAAAAGGAAGAAAGAAACCTCAGTATTAAGATTCTTGCTCAATTCGTTTTCTTTCATATAAAGACTCAATAGTTATTGGAACAGTAGAATTCTGAACCTTTTAAGAAATAAATGAACAGGTTCTTCTAATGGATAAAATATGGGTTCCACAAGACCCCTTATCCAATCCTGACTCTAACCCTAACTTTCTGCTCAAAGGCAAGTTATTCCACCCCCATGTACCTGTTTCCTTATGTAAAAATGAAGAAAATATTATTTTAACCTACTTGTTTCAAGTGGATAGATAAGGGATTAATACAAACTTGTATAGCACATCACAGTACAGATTCAAACACTACGCAATGCTACAACTATGCAGACAGAAAAACAGCTCTAAAACTTATTGTAAAAGTGACTAATAGCATGTCAAGTTTCCAAGGCATACTGCACATCAACATGAAAAATTAAACCTAAGTGTAAAACAACAAAAACTTACCTTCTCAACTGAGATCAAATGAACTGCATTAACAAGGCACTTCAAAGAAATACATTTAGCAGATAATTTGTAAGTCCTCACCACACAGTGCTTTTCATCCTCTGCAGTCAACCCCACAGCCAAATCCTTATGCAAGTTCCCTGAGGAGTTTGCATTGTAGAGTCATCAAAAATCCTCAGAGTCAAATCAACAGAACATTCCTCCACACAATAGAGAAACCACCATGCAAGAGAAGTTATTAACCAGTTGTTATTACCTTCAGTAAGTAGGGATCCAGCACGAGCCTTGTCACTCTCACTTTGGCAGTTTTCTGCATTTTGGTTCCTATTACCTTCCCTACTATCCATTTTGCATGGACAGCTCCACGTGGGACAGACATTGTTTAGTTATGGTCATCCAGTGCCTGGCAACAAGCAAGCAGACTGCTATTTTAATAAATTAATAAAAACATCACCAGTTTCTGTTCAATACCAAAATTCTCACATTCCACCCCAACAGCTTAATTAGGTCATTTTGTTGGAAAAGGGTGGAAACAAACAGTTCAAAACTCCATATATTGCACTACCTCAGCCTTGTTTAACATTAGGAGGGGTATGACAACCCCATTATCAGGGAAAGGGCAGCAGCAAAAATGGACATACCAGCACGAGGATGAGACCTTATCCCAGAGCCCCCAAATTCCTCTGAATCATCCCAACTCAAATACTTTGCAGAAGTGAGTTATGAGTGCAACTCACGCTCCAGCAGCTCTTTTGGCTGGAAACCTGTTCATCAGGTCCATGTATGAGCAGTCAGCCTGCAGCTTTTGGTCACACTCATTTGCTTCTGCGCATCTTGTTATTGGCTGAGCTGATGAAACCTAAGAATGGTGAGGAGCTTCTCAAGCCACAGGTGACATATCAAAGGGCTGCCTGACCCACAGTAAGTGTAATCACTTCTGAGTTCGGGTCTTTGCTGCAAGTAATTATACTGCACTACTTTACTTTGCTTAATTAGGGAGAGATTCTGTACCCCTCCTGCAAGAGTCAGAGGCAAAATCAATAGCTAAGCATAAGGAGACTAGAACCAATACTAAAACTGATGAAGACTGATGATCTCTTCCTCTCCCACACATATTTATATATATCAATAAGCACAAGTGACACCTGTGAATGCTCCATCCACACGATTTGGGAGGTGCTTTCTGATGTTGCAACTCACCAGAAGGATCATTTAGGGATGCGAAGGCACATCCATAGGGTGAATCCCGGCAGCAACACCTGGGGCTGCTTTTACCCCCCTGGCCCGGCTGTGCCCCCACTGGGGCTGCGGAAGGAGCTAATGGGGGGCTCTGAACACCACAGCGCCAGGCCCGTGCAGCCCCCACCGGCCAGACTGGGGAGTCAAAGAAACTCAAGCACAACCAGGAGCCCTCACACCCCCCACCCGCCNCGTGGCCATTGGTTTTCGACCGACAAGGGGGCGGGGTCATCGGCAGGAGGGGCGTGACCAGAGGGCGTACAAACGACAAGTGGGGCGTGGCCAACGGTGAAAGGGCGTGACCAGAGGGGATTGGCAACGACAAAGAGGGCGTGGCCAACGGGGAAAAGGCGTGGCCAGAGGGGAAAGGGGCGTGGCAAGAGCGGAAAGGGGCGTGGCCAGAGGAGGGAAGCGATCGCTGCATAAGGGGCGTGACCAGAGACGGGGGCGTGGCCATCGCGAAAGGGGCGTGACCATCTGAGGGCGCGGCCTCCCGGGGTATTTAAGGGCCCCTCAGAGGCCGGGAGGGGCAGAAGGTGTTAAGGTTTGTTGGGTTACTGGGGCGGGAATGGAGTTTAGGAGCTCTGTAAGGGCTACAGGGATTGTGAGAGGTGTGGAGGGAAAGCCATGTGAGGAGCAGCTGAGGGGAATTGGTTTGTCTGGCCTGGGGAAGAGGAGGCTGAGGGGGAGACCTGGCTGGGGTCTGTAGCACCCTCATGAGGGGAACAACTCTGGTGTGTGTGACCAGGGACAGGACCTGAGGGAATGGCATGGGGCTGTGGCAGGGTGAGTTAGGCTGGGTCTGAGCGTAAGGTTCTGCCCCCAGAGGGTGGTGGGCACAGCCCTGAGGCTGCCAGAGCTCCAGGAGGGTTTGGACAATGCCCTGAGGGACAGGCTGGGATTGTTGGGGTGTCTGTGCAGGACTAAGGGTTGGACTCAATGGTCCTGATGGATCCCTTCTAAATCAGCCTATTCTGTGTTTGTGTGATCACCCAGTCCACCCATGGACCCCTAAAGCCCTAAATCACATCAGGCACCTCTGGAGCACTTCCAGGGGTGGTGACTCCATGGCCTCCCTGGGTGACCTGTTCCAGGGCCTGACCACCCTAACAGTGAAAACATTTTTCTAATGCTAATCTGAATCTCCCCTGTCTCCTCTTCAGGCTGTTTCCTCTACTCCTCTCACTATGGGTGTGGTAGAACGGATTCCACTCCCACCCCACTCTCAGAGAGCAATGAGATTACCCCTGAGCCTAAACAACCCCAGCTCCCTGAGCCATCCTGGTAAGACATTTTCTGGACCATCCATGAACTTTGTAAATCTGGAATAATTATAGCATATATGGAGTAAGAGCTGCCCTGTTGTCCTTGCTGTCCATATAACCTGGAAGATATTTAGTTTGTGTAAATCTGAATATAAAATAGAGGGTTGGGGGAAAAAAACCAAACCACTTATAAACTAAATAATGGCAGAAAAAGTCTTGACTTTGCCAGTGCCTTTGAGATAATGTGCTCCCAGTCTCTGTCCTCATGACTGCAGGCTGAGGCTATTCTTTTTTTTATATAAATGTGTTCATTTATGATTTTCTGCTGGTATTTTGGCCACTTCCCAGTTTTCAAGCTTGTTCTCTTTTGATGTTAGTGTCCCATCATCTCTCACCACAGGAAGAGGACAGGTAGGGAGTCATATTTATTGAACAGGACAACTCTGTGCAGCTTCCCTTCTAAAGGTGGCTGGTGTGGGGAGAACAGACTCTTCTTTGTGCAGCTGGAGACACTGTTGAAATAGTTTGATCAGATACTATCAAAGGAGTTATTTGGAAGTTCATTATCAGCTCTTCCAGATATCCAAGTCAAGACTCGTGGGCTTCTCTTATTTTAGTGCCTTGTTACTTGAATTACAGGGGAGAGAAGTTGGGAGGAGGAGCCTTTTTGGTACAGGCAGGAAAAGGTTAAGAGCCCGTTTGTATCACCTGGGAAAGCAATTCTTTGATTTTTCAGAGGGCGCTAACATGCTGCAGCTCATGGAAACAAAGGAAAGGGGATCAAGTATAAAAGTTGTTCTTGGATTTTACTCTCAGTGGCAGAACTTGTGAGGGCTGGATATTGGTGTCTGCTGGAAAATACAGAGTTCTGGATTAAAAAGAATTCTTTTTTCCTTCTTATCTTCATTCAAAAAATGATCTGTGAGGTAAGTCTTGATTCCAACTGGTGACTTTTGATAACTTCTTTTTAGATTGAGGGGTAAGAAGAACCTTTATCTTGCTGACCCGTTTTAAAACAGTGAATTCTTTGCTTAAATTGTTCCTTGGGCAGGGAGCACAGGCAGAAGTGTGAGTCAACAACTCTAAAAAGCCCACAACGCTTTCCTGTGTTGTCTGCATTCAAATTGCTTGCATTAATTTCTGAGCTGAAGTATGGAAATTCAGGAACTGGGAGAAACCTCATGAGTCAGGGGAATTTGCAACTCAAGAGTGGCAGTAAATACTTCATCAATGACAGGAGTCTTTCAAATTGTAGTAGTATCTGTGTTAATCTGCTTCTGCAGTTGATGCTTTGAGCATCTTCTGTTGGTGGCTCTTAAAGTACTTCCTAAGCCTTGTCCCCTTAATCCTCACTGCACTCCCAAGGGGTTTGTGTTTCCAGCTCCTGTAAGCACTTTGGTGGCAGCTGGCCCAGTTGTTGCTGTGCTGATCCTTAAGAGCAGATTGCTTTTGGGGGCATGAGAGAGGGGTCTCAATTGCCATTAATCCCTTGCCTATCTGCAGCTGAGACTGAGGAGTTCTCACCTTGAAAAGTGCTGCTGATTTTTTGTGTGTGTGTGAAAACGGCTGCTTTTTCACTGGAGTGTGGCTGCCCCAAGCGTGGTGAATGGGAACAGCTCACACACAGTTGTCACTGAGAGCAAATGCCATGTGAAGGGAAGTTCTTCTATCCGGTGGAGAGTCCTCCAAACCCCATCCATTCACCTTGGAAATGCTGAACTGAAAATACAATGTACTCTCCACCCTTGGGCAGGTTAATTGCAGCTTATTCCTTGAGGTATTTCTCTGTGGCTGTCCCTTAAGGTACTGGATCCTGGTGGGATTACTGAGCTTTGGGTGGGGGGAACGCTGATTTGATGCTTTTCTCTTTGCAGTGAGTGCTGTGAGGTTGGTGTGGGTTATTTCCCACTTGGATACAAGTGCAATCCTGTGGTGTAAGAGCTGCCCACCTGGTGCTGGGATACAGATAAGCATCAGTCCCTGCAAGAGTTGCCTTGCCAGTTCTTCCTGCTCTTCCCTGCTGTTCCCAGTTTCCCTGGCACCCCCACACGTTGCTCAGGCTCAGGTTTATCACTGTCCATGAGGGACAAAACTGTAATCTGGGCAGAGCTGGTGGATGTCCCTTCTTTCATCTTGGGCATGAACACACTCAAAGGCAGAGCTGGGGCTGTTTGGTTCCTGTACATTTTATTCCTCATTGCTGCCTTTCTGTTCCCCTCCTCACACGAAGCTTTTATCATCTCCCTGCTGGTGTTCACAAAGTGCAGGAGAAGCTGTGGATGTTCACAGCTTCTGAACTGTCTGTTCCCAGATTCTGGCTGGCTGGGAATCTTTTATCACCCCATCCTATTTTGGATTAACGTGTTGTTGGGGAAGGTTGTGACACGCTCTGATCTATCACGTTCTGCTGCTTCTGGGTTTTGAGCGTGGATCCTTGTGGCAACTGCAGGGAGTTTGGAGTCAGAAACTCTGTCCTGAAGCACATTGCACATGATTCCCAGTTAAATGCTGGTGTTAGCAGGGATTGCTTTTGCATTAAACAGAAAATTGCAAAGCCAGATTGTCTTATTGGGCAAGATTTTCTCTTATTTTTCTGAAAACTTGCCTGTTAAGTGCTTTTGCTTCTGTTGTCAGTATCTGACATTCAGGGAAGCTGTTCAGTGTGAATACCATTTCCAATTTCTTTACCAGTGCTATTGATTAAAATGCAGTTTACTTTTCTTGGGAAAATTTGATATTCAAAAATGGCTTTTCACTGTGAGTCAGAATGTACTTTTCCATGGAATAAAAATTCTGGAAAGAAAAAAAAAGCTATTGGAAACGTTGAACAAATTATATTGTCATTTCAACCAGGTTATATAAGAAAAATGAAAGAACTTCAAAGTCAAAGCAAAGGGCTCTGGTATTTTTCTCATATTTTGAGAAAATTAGTACATTTTTCTGCAGTTATATTTTATCTGTTAGGAGTTTTCCATATGAAGCTCTGAGAATGTTCTGTGCTGGCCCTAACTCCAAGTTCCTGTTCAATTCAATTGGCTGTTTCAAGTTACATATTAAAAGTGAATTATGAAGCTTTTTTCTCTTTTGCCTTCAGCCATTGGTGTTTCTTTAGAACTCATAGAAGAAGGGACTATTTCCAGCATTGTGTAGAACTCTGTAGTTCCCATGCTATAAATGATACAATTATTTACAGTAAGTCTCTGGTTTTGAAGAAAACTGGCCAGAAAACACCTCTGGAATGCAACAGGTTACAATATCATTTTGCTGTGAGCTGTTGCATTGTGCAGATTAGAGATCAAAAGACTTCTGGGGTAATTCCTTCTGGTTTGGATGCCCTCACATGATGCTCTCTGTGTCACTATTACTGTGGTCAGTGTTTGGTTTTTCAATATTCCTCTGCCCTTAATTGAAAACACTTTTCTGAGTGTAAGTAAGAAGGGAGCTGAGCTCTTCTCAGTGGTGTGCACTGAGGTGTTGCCTAAATTACAGAGGAAACAAAGGTCTGGTTTTCACTTGTTTAAAAGAATAATCCCTGAGGAGAAGGGGTTTGGATCCCATCCCTGGATTGCACTGATTCTTGGTGTGACCTGGCCCCTCCTGGGACTGCTGGTGGGCAGTGCTTTGAGGGTGTGGGTCCCTCCAGTCTCAAGGAGGGAGCAGATGCTGTCACACTGTTTTATTTAGGAATTCAGAAAGATAAAAATGCCACCCTGTGTTTTTCCAGCATCATAGTATTCCTGTTAGTGAATTTTCCTCAGTGTGCAACCTCTCTGCAACCTAATTAAGGCCATTATTCCTTGTCCTAAGCATTGTGGTCATGGAGAGCAGACATTATGATGTCTCACCACACCTGTCCTTTCTCTCTGCTAACCGGTACTTTCATTTTACCACAGAGTATTTTCTAGCCCTTGGATCTCTCCTCTGGACTCTCTCCAGTTACCTTTCCAGCTCCAGTGAGCCCATTATCTTTCCAGAAGTGTTGCCCCAAAACCAAACAGGACTTCAGCAGAAGCTCTGCCAGAACCAACTGGAGGGAGAGAACTTCTCAACAGGTCTCAGCAGTGTCAGAAGGATGAATTTCCTCTGAGCTTTTCTTCCACTCTGAGTTGTCTCAAGCACTTGTTCTCAACTCTGCTGCTGATGCCCATATGATTTGGTAATTAACTCATCTGTTCCCTGTCTCAACTTCCCTATAATCTGAAAAGAAAAACTTCTATATATATTTTACTGCTCATTTAGCTACTTAAAATTTCTGAATGAGGGTCACAGAGTAAGTGGAAGATAATCAGGGCATTTTTCAAGCCAATTTAGAACTCAGCAGAAGCAAAGAAGGGGTCAAGATACTTTATAAAATCCTGGAAGGTGCAGACAAATGGGAACTTTTCAGTTTAAACTAGAACTTTATTTTGGAATTCCTTAAGGAGAGGTTGGAAGTCTGCCACACTGTAATAGTCTTATATTGTAGGAAACCAAGAATGCCTCAGCCTCTTGCCCTGTGTAGTTCACAGCCACTCACTGGGTTGTGCAAGTCTGAGCTGTTAATTTTATAAAGTAAAAAGAAGAAAAAAGCTTTACAGGCTGATTTCCTGTGCTCAGAAATAAACACCTGCTTAGTGCAGAGTCACACTGTCATTTAACCCCAGCTTCCAACATTTGGTTGGAATATATCCACAAAAAACCCCCTTGTGGCTGTGGAAATAGCAGATCTCATCAATATTTTGGATGGCATTTAGAACAGAAGATTTGTGAAGGAATTTGCTGTTGGCTTCCACAAAATTAAATTAATTTCACAAGAACTTCACTGGAAAAATTTCCATTCTAAATAACTCAGCGTTGTGAGTTGGAAGCCCAAGCAAATGTGATAAATTCAGCTTAATTTCCCTGCATGTGTTCTTGGCATTGGTATCCTTTCAGGGCATTGAGATCTCATGCTATAAAGAAATTCAATAGATCAGCTGTTCAGGGAGCCTGAACTGATGGAACAGGGTTGAGTTTATGCTCTGACTCCAGAAGGTTTTGCTGTGTTTGTGGTGTCCTACTGAGTGTGGATGCTGCAGAGACCTGGGAGAAAGGGGAATTTTGCTTGGCTGTGCAAAATGAATGAGGAGTGGCATATTTCTGTTGGCATTATTCAAAAGCCAGGCATTACTTTGATGAAGCTAAACATTCATCCATTGCAGGAGAGTCCTGCTTTGCATGGATGTGGGTGATTGTATGGAGCACCAGTGCTGCATTTCAGCTTCCCTGCATGTCCTCAGCCATAGCTGGATCCTGCAATATAAGCTCTGAACAAAGTTCCCTCTAGTCCTGTAGGAACCCAGAACTCAGCCCAGTTTGCCAAGGTGTGAGAAAAGACAGCAATGCCATTTTTTGAGCAACTTATTTTAAGGAGCAAGCTAATTTTAAAGGTTGAACTGTATTTTTTGTTTCAATATTCTTATTGTCTTAGGCACAAAAATGTGCATTTGTTCTGCATGTTTGGACTCATCATGCTTTGGGATCTAGCCAGGAATGTGCTCCTGAATTTCCATCCCTGAGTGTAATGTTTGATTTCAGGTGTGGCTCTCCTCATAAACTAAAAAATATGTCCATCCGAGGCCTGAAGAAGAAACAGCCCAAGACATTTAAAGTCAAGATTATAACGGTGGATGCTGAAATGGAGTTCAGCTGTGAGGTAAGAGTGGCAGGGATGGGGACTGACCTTACTAGCAAGGCAGAGATGCTATAAAGTCAGATGAGCAGTTCATGGATGGTCTTCAAATGAATCTGTTATTCTGATAAACCATGGGTTACCTAATCTCAGGTATGCTGTTCTGTAAAACAGCTCAAACCATTCAGAATTGAAAGCTGTTTGCATGAAATCCTTTGGACTGACAGCTAAATTAGCAGTAGACTTTCTTTCCTCATAAGCATTCCAGGACAGGATGCAGGGCTTGTTTATAAGTATTCCTCCTTCTCCACTGTTTGTAAGTGACACAACACTTTAAGACACTGCCAGTTTAAATGAAGAAGTCTGGTCAAAGCTGGTGCTAAGGTCTTGCTTACAAAATAATTTATAAACTGGGCCCTTTGTGCTCAGTTGATCTGGGACATTCTCTTCAAGTTGGGCAATAAACTCCAGTTTATTTCTTTAACTGCAATGGCTGTGGGGTATCCCTGGGCAGAAGAGAAAAAATGATCAAAATGAAAAAAACTGGCTTTTCTTCTATTAGTTATTGCTATCTAGTAAATTGGTTAGAGAAATAATGGCTGAAGGAAAATATAGCAAGTGATCAATTGCTATATAAATTGGGCTGCACTATCGAGGAGACAGATCTGTGCCTGATTAATTCCTAATCATCCAGCAAGAGCAAAACAAGACATACAGTTATTTTGAGGAGTTACAAAACTGAGGTCCAGTGGGACTGGCAATTTAAATGAGAATTGACTGTCTTGTGGGTCATTTAGTATGTCATTTCCTTGGTCCCTGAGAAACAGAATAGATTAGTCACAAGCAGTGCACTTCTATGAGTTACTGATCTAAAGTACTTGCAGGCAGAAAATAAAGGATGTGAAAAATTTGATTTAGAGATCTGAGTCCTTTTTAACAAATCCAGCTTAATGTATTCCTTCCTTTGCTGTCTCTCCCTTCTCCCCAGATATTGCTCTTTGGCTGAGATGTTTTCCCGTTTTCCACTCAAAGACTGCCTAAAAGTTCACTTTTATTTTGCCATAAAGTTTTTAGTGGCTGACCCAGGCAATTAAACAAAATCATCTTTTAACATGTAGTCACACAGATGAGCAGCCTCCTTGCAAAAATGAGGCATCCTGTCTCTGAATTTGGGACCTTTAGTCAAAGTTTGCTCTCCTTGGAACCAGGCTACTAAATTGCTCCTGCTCATTTAAATCAGAGTAGCATCAAGGCTTGGCCTGGTGCCACTGAAATACCTGAGGGCTGTGAAAGGTGGATTTGCCTTCCTTGTTCATTCCTACCCCGGGCCCTGACACTGCTTTGATTTCCCCTGGCCTTCTCTCAGAAACTATTGAGTCATATTTTTAAAACAAATTTTAATAAAGCCTTGCCTTGTCCTAGGAAATCAATAGCACAGTCCTCACTCCCTGTGCTCCTCGAGTTCTTGGTGCTGTGGTTTAATGACCCCAGTTGGGATGGATCTCTGGAGGACAGGGAGAGCAACTCTTACAGCAGTGGGAATGTCTCATTGAAAATCCAAAGGTGAAGGAAGAGTTCAAAGGGGAGAGGCAAATGGAGCAAACTCATTGAAGGCATACATGTTTTTCTTAATTTTCTTTCTTTCTTTTAGATGAAGTGGAAGGGAAAGGACCTGTTTGACCTGGTGTGCCGAGCCCTTGGTTTGAGGGAGACTTGGTTCTTTGGCCTGCAGTACACAATAAAAGGAATGTGCACCTGGTTAAAGATGGACAAAAAGGTACAGGGGACAAAATATGACAGTGTGGCAACTGTTTATTTCAAAAAAGACTTACTTTTCTTGTAGCACAAGAGCTAAAGGAATGTGTTACATGGCAACTCATAATTCCACATGGTGGCGGGCTTAAGACTAAAATTGTATTGTTTGGTCTGGTGGCTTCTATCCCATTTGACCTGGAGCATACCACACTAATCACCACTATGTGCACTGACTGCTCCTAGATTAAAGCTCAGCATTGCCCTTCCTTCCACAATATGGGAAGGCTGCTTTGCATGGATTAACAGCTGCTTTCTGGTTTTTCTTGGGAATATTATCTTGAGACGTGTATAATTTTCACTGCTGATTTTACTTTATCTGTAAACAGGTTTTAGATCAAGAAATCCCCAAAGAAGATCCCATTAGCTTTCATTTTTTGGCTAAATTCTACCCAGAGAAGGTAGAAGAGGAACTATTACAGGAAATTACCCAGCATTTATTCTTCCTTCAGGTCAGGACTAATTTTTAACCATGAATTCCTTCTGTATTTACCCCAGTCCTTTTGTATTGTCTTTGATCTTGTTGGCAGCTGTTATTCTCAATGATTTTGCTTGCTTCAGCTGTATCAGCATCTCTGTAAAGATATTATTTTTATTAAATACAAACACCTCCCCTGCCTGCTGTGGGTTTGTGTACAGGTAAGCTGAATGCTTTGCCTTCTGCAGGGTTTTGTTCTCTTGATGGCTTCTCTTACTCTTTGTGCTAGGAATTGGAGATAAATTGCTGAGACCTCTAGTTTCATGTCAAATGATTTCACACCTAGCAGTCTGGGGAACAATTCCACATCTGGATGTTCCAGACATGTTTTACTCCTCTAGTATACATTAAAAACATCCCTGCAAGGCTGGCATTGCTTGGAGAACTGTGAGGCTTCTGCCCTAACTGGGCAGAGATAAGTATAAAATGAAACCATCATTTTAATCAGTTTAAGAAGTCTCAACAGCTCCCTGTCACTGTCATCTTAGACCTGCTGGTGTAACCTCTTGTGTAACCATTCCCTGACCTGGTTCTTCCCAAATGAGCAGAATTGAGAGGCCTGTTATTAGATGTCCCTGGGGTGTGTGTGGGGGAGTGACTGCACAGCTGTGGGGGACAGGGAAGGAATGGTAATAAGCAGTTGGGCACAGTAAGCTTTTTCACCCATATCAGCAGCAGATGGAACAAGATCTGTGGCTACAATCACTGGAACTAAAACTTGGGGGTTCCTAAAAATAGTCCATGTGATTACTGGGAGAGCTTGTGCAGAACTGTAGAAGGCACAGCCAGTAGAAAAGGACTACCTAACATGCCCTTCTTAAATCTTCATTTTGGACTGTAGGGATAAAAGATCAGACAACTTGACAGCCTTTCTGAAATACAGGTTTTTTCATCTAGAAGGTTTTAAAAGGAACAAACAACAGACACAATTTCTTATAGATGAAGGAGCAGATTCTTGGATTGTTGTCAAAGTAAAGATTCATCACCCAGGAAAAGCCTTTCTGTGGCTCCACAGCTGCAGCAACAGGCTGGATGTAGCAATGAGGTCCAAGTGTTAAATTTTGGATGGTCACTCATTGGTCAGCTGCTTCTTCCCATGTCTGTGACATCCACCTTCTCTCCTGAGGGACTGGGGAGCCCCTCTGGAACTTTCAGCCTTTTGGTGTGTTGCTTTGTTGCAGGAGCTTTCAGCAGGATGTGTCTGTGCAGGTAGAGTGGGTGTAGGGGATAAATTCAGGCTGCAGCTGTAAATAAACCCAGTAAACATCCTTGTTCCCTGAGGAGGGTGTGTTAATGAATTAATGGGGAAATGCTGCTGGTTTGAGCAGAACTGACTACAACTTCATCCAGAACCCACCACTTGGCAATTTGCTTCCTAAGCTGGGTTTGGAAAGGAATGAGAGGGGCACAACTCTTAGTCTTTTAATCCTGATTTTTTTCACTTTATTTTTCCTTTTCTGCTTGAACCTGCCTCGACTAGCAGATATGCAATTAGCAAATTCTTGTCATTCCAAAGTAGGAAAACAAGACCGAAACAAATTTGAACTTGCAGGGTTTCCTGACTATAAGAACTTAAGATCACACCTGGATGCTAATAGGAAAAACATGTACAGACATCTGGATGCCTACAGATTTCAGCCCTCCTGACTATTCAGACCTTTGCAAATTAATGGGGCATAACAGCCTTTTGCAAAATTCCTGAATAAGTGTGACTGAAGCTAAAGGTTGTCTGCTTAAAGATTAGGTCATTTGTTCCTTCTTTATCAAGTGTAACAAAAAGTCCTTGTAAAAACTGATCAGAAAACCCCCCAGACACTCATGGGGGATTTATCTACATTGTTCTAAATTCTGGAACATGATTTGCACCATGGAGTGTGAAAGCTGGAGCTTTCCAAATTGGAAGAAAAATCTTTTCAGTCTTTCCATTCTTTCCATTTTCACAGCTTAGGAAGAATTTTCCCTGTGCCATAACTCAGCTTCATATATTGTGCTCTCCAGGGACTGAATTTAAAACAAAAACTTTCTTGATGGTTCATTTCAGTTCACAGCACCTGCAGTGCCAAGGTGTATTTGTAAAGATAGCTCAGTGCTATCACAAGTAATTTTTCCTTTTGGAAATGCTTAAGACTGTGTGTTATGCAAAATTTTGTTGTCTTTGCTTGTTACGAGGCTGAAAGCATTACACCCAAGAGAAGGATTTGTGAAGATTAACTTCTCCTTCCCTCCTTAGGTTTTCAAACAAAAATTACACAACTGATTTGAAATCAAACAACACTTACAAATTATTTTTTACACCTCTGGTGTTGGTAGCACCACAGATTATTAAAATGAAAAGAATGTTAAAAGCTTCTTTGCCATTTATACTGGGCTTTTACTTTTAAGTGCCTGTGGTTTTGTTGTGCTTAGACCACTGACATTGAATAAATTAGTGCTCTCTTAAGTTCCCTTTTTGGGGTCTCCTTTACTTTCTCATTCTGGGGGGCTTGAGAACATACTGTTATGGTTTTAGGATGTCCATGGCAGTACCAGTCAGTCCTGGTCTAGTAGGTCCTGACTAAGTGACCTCCAGAGCTCCCTTCCAACCTAAAATTTGATGCTTGACATGATCAAAAGCCAACTTTTCCAAGGCAGGAAGAAAAAGAAGGATTGTTAAAAGAAATGAAGTGCAGGCAATAAAATTCATGTTTTATAACATATTCTTTTATAGGACTTCTTATATAACTGTGTGGAGATAGCTGACTGGCATTTTTGGTCTCATTAAATGCAATGCTAAGTAAAAGCTTCCTGTGTTCCTGAATGCCAATTAACTGCTGCTGTCATTAACTCATAATGGTGATATTTGGTGCCAAGTTGTGGTCTGGGCATGTCTGGTTTCATTTCAAGCCTGACAGAAGTCCTGATTTTGAGCTTCTTTAACTTGCTCCCTTTTTCTCTTGGTTTAGGTTAAGAAGCAAATACTGGATGAGGAAATCTATTGCTCACCAGAAGCAACAGTTTTGCTGGCTTCTTATGCTGTTCAGGCCAAGGTTTGTGCACAGAACGTCTGGTTCATTGACTCTTGCTTTTTTTTGACCCACACATCTGCATGGTGGTATGTAAACCACAGAAGTGTTAATATTTGCTAGGAAAGAAGCAGGTCATCCTGGGAGGGATGGGCACAGCTAGAAAAATAAGCATTAGATGCCACTACCAGGATTTTTTTTCTATACTATGCTTTTACAATTTAGAGGATTTCTTTGGACTTGTCATTTTAATGTAATCTTTCTCCCAGCTAGAATTATTTCCTGTTCTGTTAAAAAATAGCCATGGATACAGAAGGTGCTTGTACCAGAGCTCACAATGGGAAGACTTGGATGGTTTTTAGTGTCTCTCAGAATGTAGTTCACTTCATGCCACTGAGAGCCAAACCTGGAGAATGGCAGGAGGTGAACACAACTCCTCAGCAGGGCTGTCCCCCTGCAGCAGCTCAGCTTATGTGCAGTTGGCTGTAGCAGTGGGGGAGCTCACATTCCTCTAATTCACAGTGTGAATTTTTGGTGGATTCCTTCATTCCTGCAGTTTCCAAGAGCTACAGGTTAGGACTGAAGTCTAAGGTTACAGGCCACCTTAGTGGCTGTGTGGGAGCTACACAAGGCCTGGAAGTAACTTCCATGGACTGTTCAGATGAGAGGAGCCTCTTGATTTTGCTCTCCTGTATGCAGGAGAACCAAACCAAAATCTGTCTCAAGCAATCACTATATGAGTCCTTCAGTGTTCTGCATCCAACAGACTGAAGCATCTTTTCCTTTCTTGGCACAGTATGGTGACTACGACCCAAATTTTCATGAGCCAGGCTTTCTAGCCCATGATGAGCTTTTACCCAAAAGGGTAAGTCTTTATTCTGTACAAAACCAGATCTTTGAATCTCCCCTTTGCAACACAGATATGGCTCTGAGTTAACCAGAGCATTAGAAATTGCAAAATGACCAAGCTGTGAACTGCATTGCCACACCCACATGGCCTGGGAGAGGCAGCACATGGATCTTCAAAAGAAACCAAGCTCCTTCTTTCTCTGCTCTGCAGGTCCTCAGGCAGTATCAGCTGACAGCAGAGATGTGGGAAGAGAAGATCACTGCCTGGTATGCTGAGCACAGGGGCATTGCCAGGTACTGAAATCACTGCATTCCTTGGAAACCCCACACATTTCAGGCACTGCTGATTTGCTGTCTTTGGTGACATTTGGCTCCTGTAGAGTGAGCAAAGAAACAGTGGTCTCCGTTGTGTTAATTAATTTAGAACTAAGAATAAACCCACCGGCTCATCTGGGGTAAAAGGTGTCTTGTACTCCAAGTGCTTGTAAAATGGACTTGCTTTGAAGTGAACAGAGAAGCTGAGGGCTCCTGCAGAGCTTCATAACCTGCTCTGTCTGCAACAGCAGTGCTGCCTCCTCAGAGTCCATCTGTGCCAGCAGAGAGTGTGAATTGTGTTGAACCTGCAGGCAGCCCTGCATTGAGCTTTGCATTTTCACTTAAGGCCATTAAGCCACCTGGAGTTGCTGGTGTCTGCCCTGTGCAGAAGCTGGGTCACACCAGTCTCCTCCTAGAATAAAAGGAATGGATCTGATATATTTTATACTCTGAGAGCTGTGGCTTGAAAGGGTGTCAGTGTACTTAGAAAGGAAGCAAAACAGTAAAGACTCAGCATCATGACTTTTGGTGCTAATCCATGTGGACATCGAGCTACTACTTCAAGACATTCAGCATGTCTGGAAATTCAATTAAATGAGAAATAGGAGCTGCTGGCACCCAAAGGCAGCTTTTCTGAGTATTTGGGTTCAATTTCTCTTTGGCTGGTCAAGAGGTTTCTTAGCACTATTTTTACTGAATATTTTCCTCAAGCCTTATTGATGCTTCACCTTGAAGGCAGAAGGAAAGTGGGTGGAAAAATTTTCACCCTTCATTGGCCTTGGCCATAAGCTTTGTTTAGAGTTTGTTCAGGCCTCATTTCTCAATGAACTCTATTTCCTGAAGGAAATATATTCATGGAATGGAAAACAATAGCAGGGTAGGTTTCCAAGCCATAATAATGATGGAGCGGCAAAACTAACACAAGGATAAGACTGGACTTGAATTTTAATAAAGAATACACTATTCATGATTCATGAATCAAAATAGGTGCAACTTTAGTGTCTTTATTCTGTTGAGATGCTGTTTTTATTACCTTTTTTCTATTGCTCAGAGCAAGATGGCAAAATTAAAGTAAGTTTGTACAAAGGAGCAGATTGTCTGTTCTTTTCGAAGTGGGGAATGTAGAATCAGCCAGGAGAGAAAAGTTAAAAAGGAATCTTATAATCATGGCCTTCTTCTCTAGGGATGAAGCTGAGATGAACTACCTGAAAATTGCCCAAGACTTGGAAATGTATGGTGTCAATTATTTTCCAATTGCTGTAAGTGCCTTATTTTAGCAGTTTTCAATTGCTGTTAGATGACGGTGCTGTTGTTTTAAAATCCTCCAAGGAGTTTGGAACTGAGACTCCTGACTTGTCCCTGCTGCTGGTGGGCTGTGTAGGGATTGTCCTGACTTTTACTTGCCTGCTAAATGAGTGGGTGAATAAAACACTTAAGATGAATGTTTTACAGCCAGACGAAGGTCTCAAGTAGCTTCAAATATGTAATAGGAAGAAGAAGAAGAAATAGTTTGAGCTGTAGTCAACCCAGAGGACTTGGTTTATTAGGCAGCAGTGGCAATATTCACAATATTTTGTATAAACACCAATTTCCTAAAAATACAGATAAAATATCAATGTGTTAAAATAAGCGTGGTTCTTGTCTGTGGTTGTTTAATGTCACCCCAAATGCCTAAAATTATTTTTATCTATCTTATGTATTATCTATTATATCTATATTTGTATTCTCTCTGATATCTGTTGTTTCTTAGCAAAATAAAAACCATACAGACCTTCTGCTTGGAGTGGATGCCAAAGGTATTCATATCTACAGCATCAATAACAGGTTCTCTCCAAATAAGTCATTTGAGTGGAGTGCTATCAGAAACATTTCCTATAGCGAGAAAGAGGTACGGTGGCTTTGATGTATTATTCTCTTTATATGGGTGTGGACTGGGATTCTTGGAACAGCCTGAAAGCTTTCTCTGTTTAAATAATTTGGGGGAGAAGGGGAAAATCCTGGGGAGCTTTGTTACCAAACTAAAAATAACAGAGCTGCCTTCCAGCTGTGCTCGTATCGTCGGTTCCCCAAGGCTGCTCTGAGCTCTCCCCCTCTGCTCTGGGGCCTTCCCTGCTGCTTGGCCTTGGCAGAACAAGTGTGTTGATCTCTGAAAAAACAGATATTATGAATGCCACCGTGACTGGCTCCCTCAGTTATCTCAGCAGGAATTGGATGATCCATGAAAACTTAATGCCCTTTTCCCCAGCAGAAAACCAACCTCCTCGTAGCTGAGGTTTGAAGTGCAGTGGCGAGAGGAGACATGCAGGGAGGTACCCGTGTTTTTCTGCCTGAATTCTGCCAGTTTGTCAAGTGCATGATTCCAGGCTCCAGCACAAGCCTATCATTGCAATTTCACTGTGATTTCAGAGCCCAGCTTTTACTTGTCAGGAGTACTCTGGGGAGTGGGGAGAATTTATTCTCATTACAAATCTACTACATGGAAGGCTGTGATCAGAAAAACAAAACCAGAGAAACTATATTGGAGCTGGGAGAGCTGGAGTTTGTTAGCCCAAGGACAGCACAGCTTTTTCCATTTTCTGTGTGCCTTTTGGAAAACACTGATGGGATGAGATTTGCTCTTTGGAGTTAGATGCATGTACATTAAACCAGGCAGTCCTACAGGTCTTCTGCCTCCACAGAGTTTTGGGTCCTTGATAACATTAAACTTCCTCTCAGGTCTGTGAATAGACTGTGTTAACTCACTATTGTTGGGAAATTGGACACAACAGACCCCACTGTGGGAGCAGAGAAACCCGTGTAACAACAGCCCTGGTTCTGATTCTTTGGAGCAAAAATGGTTTGCACCACTCCCCACATTTGTGGCACAAATCTCTGCTTCCCTGGAGAGAAGTGGAGATGAGCTCAAGTTTGCATTAGCATTAAAAGTTTCAGTTTTGTTTTCTTCCTTCTCACTGTGCTTCCTTTCCTTTCTAATTTTGCCTGCCTAGTTAACTATCAAACCCCTTGACAAAAAAGCAGAAGTCTTCAAGTTCTTTTCCTCGCAACTCAAAGTGAACAAACTGGTGAGTGTCCTGCTCTGCTTCTTTAAAGCTGAGCCTGGTAAGACTGGCTGATCCCTGAGTGAGAAACACTGCTTGTAAAACCTTGGGAGAACTAAGAGGCACGCTGAGTTTCAGCATGATTTCCTGGGCATTGTTCTGTCTGGGGGGTCAGGGAGTGTGTCTTTGCCCTCCCTGGGAAGGGGAGATGGTGGGTGGAAAGCATGATGTGAAAAGAAGGCCCAAATCACAAAAGGAAAACCAGGTACTGGAAGGGGAGGATGGAGTATATGGAAAAGTGCAAAGCCACAGCAGGTGCCTGTCTGGGATGGGATCAGAGGAGGAGGAAGGACAGAGGGAATCTCTCATCCGGTTACAAACTTCCCTGAACTGGTATAGGAGCCTGTCCTGGCTGCTGATCTTTTTGGAAGGGAAGCAACTGTGCCAGCTGAAGTCAGAATTGTCCTGTGAGGCCAGTGTGGGCCTCTTTGTCCCTCTGACTGGGACACAAGTACATCACAATCACATTTGCTTTACCTTTCCTATCCAGATTTTCCAGCTGTGCATTGGAAACCACGACCTGTTTATGAGGAGAAGGAAGGTGGACTCAATAGAGATCCAGCAAATGAAAGCACAAGCCAAGGAAGAAAAAGCTAGAAAAAAGGTAGATTCTTTCTGCTCATCTCTTGTTGAAAACAGTGATTATTATTCCAGCTGGTGCCCTTGCTGCCCATGCCTTGCATCAATGTGTGTGAGTGGCAGGTGAGAAGGTGCAGCAGGATTGAAGGTGGGAACAGCTCCAGCCTGGATGTGGCATCTGAGGATGTCAGGGTTGTCTGTGAGACTGAACAGGTGATCATAAAGATTTGGGGCATAAAACAGATCAATCCAAGAACTGTCCCAGTAGGCTGAAATAACCAGTATTAATGGTTAGGGTCCAGTGCTGCAAAGTGCCAAGCTCTGGGGACTCTCAGTCCCCCAGACAGAGAGCAGCCTGTTCTTCCTTCAGATGCCTTTGCTGTGCTGCCTCAGGCCCAGGTGAGATTCTGCTGCAAACCCACAAACGTGGCATTGCTCCTGCTGTTTCCAGATGGAGAATCAGAGGCTGGCCAGGGAGAAGCAGCTCCGAGAAGAAGCTGAGCGAGCCAAAGAAGAGCTGGAAAGGAGGCTTTTCCAGCTGGAAGATGAAGCCAGGCAGGCAAATGAGGCCCTGGTGAGTAGCACATTAATCTGAATGTTCTTGTGTTTCATGGGCTTTGGTGGTTGGGAAGAAGGATTTTCTTTGTCCTATGGCTCCTGTGAGACAGTAGGCATTATACAGCAGGCACTATAGGTCAGGCAAGGCTGGAGAGTGTCTGATCACTGGTGGAAAAAGCAGGCAGGAATACCTGGGAAAATGCTGTTCATTTGCTGGGAGCCATTCTCTCCCTGTGTTTGGTTCACAGTGCTCTCTTCAAGAAAAGAGAGAAGAAAGGAAATAACCTGGGAGCTGAAATTGGGAGAAAGGGGCACAGGTGCACAACTGAAGGGGCTCACTTCATTTTTGGTACATATCTAAGTACATGGATCTCCCTGCTTTGTAGAGGTTAGAGGCAGGAAGTCCTGGAGCACAGGAGGAACACTAGACCCTACAATTATAATTTTTTTTTATTTAAGAAATAATACTTTTATCACTAGATCTTTTGGGAAAAGGTACCTTCTTCCTGCCTGTTGTAGATGCTACACAAGGAACTAAGAAAACTTGTCTCTTCTTAGCTCCGATCCCAAGAAGCAGCAGAGCTGCTGGCTGAGAAGGCTCAGATTGCAGAAGAAGAGGCAAAACTGCTGGCCCAGAACGCTGCAGAAGCTGAGCAGGAGCGCCAGAGGCTGGAGATCACAGCTCTGAAAACCAAGGAGGAGAAAAGGCTGATGGAGCAGAAGATGAGGGAGGCAGAGCTGATTGCTGTGAAGCTGGTGAAGGAGTCCGACCGCAGGTGAGGTTTGCCTGCCTGGGGTTGTGTGGTCTCACCTGGGCTGTCTGGGGGCAGAGGGTGCTGCTTGTCTCAGAGGAGGGAGGAATTGTTCCTCAAGTAACACTTCACAGTCACTAAACCTCTTTGCAGCTTGTTTGTTCCATCTGGTGTGAGTGGTTGGGATGCAGGTCAAGGTTATGGAGGATCATATGCAAAGTTTAGAGATGTTTGGTCTGAAAGGTCCAGCATTTTCTGTTTAGTGCTGTCAAAAAGACCACTGGCTACCTGACTATGTAATTTTACCAATCTATATCCATGTGAGTTAAGAGGCTATTTTCAATCTTCAATACCAGGTGATGGTCTCCTGTGTCCCACTCAGATCTTTGAGAAATGTAAACTCATGTGGAATAGAAGCCACTCCAAGTGTTTGCATGTTCCATAACACTGCACTGCCTGAAAATGCAGAGCAGGCCAGGGCTGTCTAACCTTGCTATTTAGGGCCTTCTGCATGTTTTAGGATGCTGCCAAAAGCCTTTCCAAAATAAAGAGCAGCTATGTTGCACCTCTCCTTACCTCAGGGAAGATCTCTGGTGGCCTGAACAATCTGTGTCAGCAGGTCACAGTTTAGCCTGTGGAAATTAGGAATAGGAAAAACACTTTAATTCAGCCAGTTTGTGCAGGATTGTGTGTCACGCTGTGTCAGGTTAGTTCTCCATGTGATTGTCCTACCACGTGTCTTGAGGTAAAGGTATCACAGGAATGGGCTTGTTCTCTGGGAGCCAGTGAGGTGCATAGCCCTGGAAATCACTGGAATACACTGGAAATCATCAGCCATTCACATCAGGGTGTTTCTCTTTCAGAGCCAAGGAAGCCGAGCATCTCAAACAAGACCTGCACGAAGCCAGGGAGGCCGAACGGAAGGCGAAGCAGAAACTCTTAGACATCACCAGGCCTAATTATCCTGTAAGTTTCTGCTCTACTGGGCAGCACTTCATTTTCAGAGATAGTCAGATGTTGATGGCATTTTTATAGCCCCCGTCAAGCTGAGTAGTGGCCTTTGTGCATCCAGCTGGGGGACAAACACCTGTGAGACCCACTGGTGCATAAACACATTGTAGAGAGGATGGAAGTTGTGTTTGTTCAGCGCAGTGAGTCAGGTTGTAAAAGAAGGCAAGACTGAAGTTAAAAACAGGACTGGTGTTGGGATTTAGGGAGCAGAGACTGTCTTGCCTTCATACCTAATGCTGACTTGATGCCATTTCAATCAGTCAGTGCTTTGTGGAGATGGTTGTGCTGAACCAGCTGTGTCATCCTGTCATGGGAATTGCCCATGAGTGTCATTAGGCAAAGCAGATGGAGCTGTCTCCAGCAAGAAGGCAGCAGCACTAAGGATGTGTGCCCCAGCTTCCTCTTTTGCTCCAGGCTTGCAGAGGATGGATGTCCATTCTCTGCTGAAATAGAAACGTTGCAGCCAGGATACATCTCTGCCCATGGATCTGTGGGTTGTGGACTTCAGCTGGGTCCAGGGGAAGGGCTGCAAGAGCATCTGTGTGTCTCAGAATCTTATGAAATGGCTCAGCTTGGCATTCTTGCAGAAGCTGGGGAGATAAACCCCAAATCAACCATTCAGATCTTACTGACAGTGCTTGTGTTGCCTCTTTCAGCACATGGCCAAGTACCCACAGTACTCACCAACTGACACCAGGGATGCCAACTTTGACAAAGGATCCATAAAGCTGGATTTGAAGGACATTGACCTCAAGAGACTGTCCTTTGAGATAGAGAGAGAGAGGTATCAGTATGCTCGTGGTGTAAATAAATGAGAATGTTAACCCTGGGGAGTATAGAAAGGAAAAGAAATCTCTGGGAATCACAGTTCATCCTTTTAATCACTTGGGATGGCCTCCTACTTGCACATATGGCCTTCTACTGAGCTGGTGTGGATGATGTCTGGGTAAGACCAGCTATTTACACAGAGGAAGAGTGTTCTGGTGGCATCAAGGCATGACAGGTCCAGAACCTTCTGTCCTGGGGGGCACCATGCCAGGGACAAAGCAGTTTGCTGACCCAAGAGCAGGTGAGAGGACAGAAGTTTCCCTCTAGTGCTAAAGCGTGGTATTGCTGGGAGCTAATCCAGCAGAGGCTTTTCCTCCCTTGCTCTGGAAGGAAACGCTCGGTGAAAAGTTAGGAAGGAAAAGGAGGTGAACCCCCTTCTCACTGGGTCAGGCTGACAGGTGCCAGACTTCCTTTTGCCTATCAATATCCAAAATGAAACAGGGAACAACTCTCCTCCCTCCACACACACTTGTTTCCTGGGCTACGATGTGTCACTAAGCTTTTTGTCTCCATGTGTGGACTCAGG
Organism: Campylorhamphus procurvoides; assembly: GCA_013396655.1. Classification (NCBI taxonomy): domain Eukaryota; kingdom Metazoa; phylum Chordata; class Aves; order Passeriformes; family Dendrocolaptidae; genus Campylorhamphus; species Campylorhamphus procurvoides. Next base: position 9,284 of record WBMV01002339.1, on the reverse strand, counting down.
CTTGACTACTTAGAAAAGAGCAGAAAATTCGAAGATCGACTGAAGGAACTGAAGTCTGAAATTCAGGCTTTGAAACTAGAAGAGAAACAGTCTGGGCTTTACTCCCACTGGAATGAAGTCCTGGGCTCCTTGGATCGCTCTTTGGGAATTGTATGTACCTTAAATCCCTGCCACTTCCCTCAGCATGAACCATAAAACACAGGGGGGCTGTGCCAAAGGTAGTTGCTGTATTTCAGCTCAAGGCTTTAGTACCCTTGATAGTAAAATATTAGAAATATAGAGGAGGAAAAATCATGTCAAAACAAAATCTGAGGTGTTTTTCCTGAGCGTGATACCAGGGCCATGAGCAAAAAATAATCAGCTTATTTCACAGATTATGAAATCACAATAAGGGTTTGAGGTCTTGGAGCAAACTAGCTTGTTGTAACTAACACATTTCAGTGTGGTTCCTTAGAGTTTGCATCACATTCTTATTCATGTGCTTTGTGGTTGCTAAAGTCATAAAGTCTTGGTGTGTAGTTTTTTTTAAGGAATGAGGAACCGGACTCAGATTTTTGTCAGAAGTTGCTTGTTATTTATATAAACACTTCTCCTTCTTGAAGCAGTGCAAGAAGAGGGCTGGCTTTGTCTGCAGGTTATTCCACATGTAGCAAAAGTGGCTCTGAGTCAACAGTTTTAGGGAGGGAAGGGACACTTGGAAAATGATGAGGAAAGATGGCCTTTATTTTCTGACTATTCATCTGATGTTCTCTTTGGCCTAATGAGTGTTGATATAGAGAGGGCATTAAATTTCCATGTGCTCTTTTCTTTCCAAGGCCCCATCCTGGATGAAAACCTTTGAAACTGGGGATTCACTGGATATAAATCTTCAAAGACCTTTCCCTGCTTACTTGTTAAACACTGCAAGCAGCTGGCCTTGTACCAACAAAATTCAGCACACGGTGCCAGTGGAAAAGTCATCTTCTCAAGCAAACTCACTGGCTGCCAACACTGTGGGCACAGGAACCAGAAAGCAGATTATAAAGGTAATTGGATTTATAAGCAAATTCTCAAATGTTCCCTGAAAGTTTAGAAGTTCAGAGAATGGCTGGTTGTAGGGACCTGGTCTGTCCAGCTCTGTCTCAGTGTCTCAGATGACAAGTCAGTGCAAGGCTGTTGCTGGATTTTGGAGACCCTGTGCAGGCACATCATTTGGGAATGTTTCTAACTTGAGGCCACCTGTTTTCTCTCACTTATGATCTAAGCTGGAATGCAAAGCTGCAAGCCTTGGTAAATGAAGCAGAGATGCCCATACACAGTAGGAGGATCTGTGGTAAATTTTATTTGTACCAACCAGACCTGGAAATGAGAAATGTGTCCCCAGGTGTAAAGAGCATAAAACATCCCATGCCAGTCTTCTGGTTTTAAAAGGCAGAGAGGAAGATACCAATAAATACCCAGACTTTCAACAGATCAGTTCTTTTCCATGTGTTCCCTGAAGAGCTGTGAGCTCTTGTGACAAAACAACCTGCTTTTAGGTATCACTGGACTGCAGAATGAAGACTGGTGTGTGGTCTTGAAGAGTGGGAAAGGAATCAGCTTTCTGTAGGCAATGCTAATTGTGCAAGGTATTGGGAGTGAAGGAAGCTTGATGTATTGGCTGCTGGTTTATGTGAACAAAACTAAGGGGGTTTAGGATCAGTGAGAAGCTCTAGTATAGAACATCCAACACTTCAATCTTCAGAGTGGAGTGTTTAGGAGACACACAGCTGAGTGTAGCAAGAGCTGAGGAAACAGCTCTTTCTAAGGCAAGGAACAGAAGTGATTTCAAGACTAACCTCGTGCAAGGGGCAGGGGTGAGGCAAATACACTGGTTTAAAGAAGGAAGAAAAAGCTATTGCAGAGCATCTTGCAAAAGGCTCCAGAGTTGGAGATAAAGAAAGAACCAGACCAAAGGCAATTACTTGAAGGTGGAACTAATTTTCCCTCTTGGATTTGCCTGTAGGTTCAGCAGCATGACTCGGATGTCATCTACATTTGAAGCCTCTTGAAGACTGGTGGCCGCCTTTTTGGCTCCTGCAGGAAGCACCTATGCAAGGACACTTGGGCAGCTCTGTGCTGAAGAGACACGGTATGGTCAGAGAGGTGCCATCCAGCTGCCAGGCAGAGCCATCAGCGGGGAGGGAGCTCTAAAACTGCCCCTGTAAAACAAGCCCGGTGTGTCTGGGTACAGGGGCAAACATGCAGACCCCGAGGGGTGGTGTTTACTACTCATGCACTTTGGAAGAAACACTTCCCACTTTGCTAAACCTTCCTCCCTCAGGTGTTTTCACACACTGACTTATCACTACGGTGCTGTAGGAGGGATGTGAGGCAGCAAGTACCCAGGAGGTGTTTGGGATCAGAAAATTGTACACAAAGCTTGGTGTTTACCCACACAATAGCCTAATTATGTTTTTGGTCCGGTCCAGGGGACACGACTCCCACAGAGCTGCTCGACATTTTAGCGTTTGCCTGCCAAATATTTTCCTTCTCCTCCCCAAACATTTCTTGGATCACTTAATTGATTTGCATTTCTCTGTGAGAAATCTCAGCTTTTAATTCCCGAGGCAGAAGTGGACATCTTCAAACACCTCTCGTTCCTGGGGGAATCCTTTGTTTGGAATGCAAAGCTCCTGCTCTCGCAGTCCCCGACTAGATGAAGCACTTTCTGTTGCCTTTGCCGCTCGAGCAAACTTTGCATACATTAGCTGGTTTCCCAGCTCCGTGTAACGCAGCTCCCAAATTAGACAAAGACAGAAGATGCTGTTGGTGTCTGTTAAAGTTGGGCTTGTTTCTGAGGGAGGGATGCAAGCAGCAAATTGTCTGCCTCATTAGTAAAACCCACTTGCATTTTCCAGGTTTGTGTGTGTTTAAGTGTCTGTTTCACCATAAATCTTCACTCTGAGAGCTTCTGGGGAAGCAGAGGATAGGCAGCTGCAGCAGTAGCATGTGACATGTGATGCAAAAATGAATGTTCATGTTAAATACTTTGTTCTAAAAGCTAAGATTAAAGAAAAAAAGCCTTCAATAAAAAGCTTCAATTTCCACTTGCTCGTAACAGCTTTGAAGGGAATGTTGTGTCAATATTCCTACAGCATTAACAAGGCAGGTCTGAAGAACAAACACACATCTCCGGTGTGCAGCTCTGCAGGGGATGGCAACTGCAGCCAGCTCTCTGTCAGGCTTGTTCCAGTCGTGGCAGCCACCTGTGGAGGGGGACACAAGTGACCTGCTGTGGTGTCCTGGCTGTTCCCAGCCCTGGGAGCAGTTGTTGCCTTGGCTGGGTGGGTTGGAGTGTGTTAATTCTCTCACAGCTCTATCTGGCACATGATGTTTGCAGACTATTGCTATTACATAATTCCTGAGCTGCCTGCTAAAGCCTTGTGAGTGAGAGGGAGAAGCTGTTGGAGATGCCAGAAGGATGAGGCAGATGCTGTCAAGGCCCCAAGGTTGGGGAGGGGCACTGGCCAGGATTTGGGACAGTGAACCATTTCCTCTATCAGATAGGAGATGGTCCTAGAGGGAAACAGCACAAGCCAACTCAGGCATGGCATTCTTAGATTTAAGGGTGGGGAGGAGTGCTGGGATTTCCCCAGTGCTTCTGTTCCCTCTTTTTTTTGCCTGTGCTTTGACACAGAGAACTGAGTTTGTGCCCTCATCCTTCACACGTGCTGAGGCTTCCTTGTGCTGTTGGATGTGAGCTGCATCATGGCACAGGGCAGAGAGGAAGAGAACTGCTCCATGTGCACAGCTGATTTATTTCTCTGGGCCTGGTCCTTCATATCACAGTGAAGAAAAGGACGAGGTCACCCTGCTGCCAGCTGGCTTGCCCCTCTTGCTGGGCATTGCTCATGTGCAGCACTGTGTCCTGCAGACTTGTGTGGATGTTTGAATGATTCAGATGGGGCAGGAGGAGCTGGGATCTGCAGGAGAAATGCTGGCACAACCACAGGTGGAGTCAGATGTCCTGGGCTGCTGCTGGGAGGGTGGTGTGAAGAGAAGTGCCACTGAGGTGTTGGTTTGTTTGAAACCTAAATAAATATCTGCAGCACTTAAACTTTGTTATTTGGTGCTTCTGATGCTCATCCTCACAGTATTGACCACTGGATCTGAGATTGTCATTCTGTTGAGAAACCTGAGCCCTGCTTTCCCCCTAAAGCAGAGGAGGGACACAGATACATACTCTAATCAGTAATTACAAGATCTGTCACCCTGAAGAGTGAGGTATTTATGTGATGATGCTGTCAGCTCAAAGCCCAACTCACAGCTGCGTGGTGAGGACCAGCAGGCAGCAGATGGTGCTGTGATGCTGCTCTGTGCTCAGAAAGACCTGGCTGGAAAACCCTGCCTTGCTCCTTGGGAATCTCTGCCAACTCCTGGGTTCCCACACTACCGTGAACTTGCCCCTGTTCTCCTCTTGGAGTTCAGCTTGACATCATTCTTGATGGGGATTCAAAAATTGCAAGCACTATATTCTGAGACGTGATGATTGCAGGCACAGCTCAGTCCCGGGGGGATGAGCTAGATCCCCAAATTACAAAAATACCCCTATAATGGTTCTGACAGCTCATTGTCACTGTCAGAGTGTGGAAATGGCCTTCTGAGTGGATTTCACCCATGACTGCCAGGAGCATGTGGGACCCCACGGCTCTGGTGCTATGTGATATTTTTATTAATGTTATTTGAAACAAGCACAGGCCTGTTACACTCACAGAGCGTGGAAGGATCATGGTGTGTAGTGCAAGGAGGGGGAGAGAGGCCTGAGAATGGTCTATAGGGGTCACTGAACAAGTTCATCCTTTGTTTTCACGCTGGAGAGGACACGATGTTCTGGTCTCAAACTGCAGCAAAGAGAAAAAAAAAGGAAAAAAATGGAAGGAAAACTCCTGGAGCAGCGAGGAAGTGCGAGGAAATCACCTGAGAGGGAGGAGTTCTGGCCCTGGAGTGAGCAGAGGGTGTTGATCCTCTGTGTGGGAGCTGCTGACTCTGCCCAGCCCTGTTTTCTGTGTGTCCCTGAAAACCCACTTGCTCTTACCCCAAGGGCCCCTCCCTTCCTCATGAAAACCTAAGGTGGGAAGCTGCTGCTCTTGCTCATCAGGGGGTCCTGAGCTGAGCTGTGGCAACCACCAAATGCTGGTCACTCCTTACAGGCAGCACGACGGGTCTCTCAAAGACCAGCCAGTTCATATTCCCACCACCCAGATGATCCAGGGCTGACCTGGCCCTGCAAGGTGGGCACACTGCCCATGTGGCTGACCCCTGGATCATCCTGACCCTTTCCTCCTCATGCTGCTGCTGCTGTTCAGGAGTCCATTCACCAGCAGCAGGATGAGTTCACCTCTTGGCTTCACAGCCTGCTGGTGCAGAATGACACACAAAGCCAGCTCCTTCCTCTTTCCCCTTGCAGACACGCTGTTATCCCCGTGGCTCTGTTGCTCCTTTGCCTCTCTCCGGCCTCGTGCTCTCTGAGCCAGCAAGGTCTGTTGGCTCTTGTGCCCAGGGTGTTTGTTCTCTGCTGCCCATGTGTGCTCCCAGTGCATCCCTGGCACTTGTGCCCCAGCCCCAGGGCTGTGCATGGGGCTCTGGGCTGGCCCCCTTCATTTGCCATTGCCACATGTGCTCCCAGCCTGCTCCCCTTGGTGTTGGGGACAGTGGTGGGAACACAGTCCTGGCTCGAGGACAGCTGTGATGAGTCCTTGGTGGCAAAAATCACAGATCAAACTGGGTTTTTCCCCATGCAGCTCTATGAGTGAAAGACAGGCCCAGGTGCAAGGCTCAGCCATGTTTTGTAATTTCTGGTTCTCTGCACTCTCTGGACTCTTTTTCCATCTTCCTGCGAGGCATTTTCAGGAGTAGCAGGGGCAGCTTTTTGGAGGGGCTCTGGGCACAGAGGGGAGCCCACCCTGGGACTGCACTGAGCCATTTAGCCTGGGGTAGAAAGCAGTTTGCACACCAAAGAGCACTTTGGACAAGGAATGATACGTCTCCTGGGAGGAAAAGGCTTTGTCATGCTGAATTATACCCAGCGGGGTCCAGGCATGGAGGCTGCAGGAAGGAACTGGCTCTTAAAGGGATGGGAAAGGGCTGATGGTTGCCATTACTCCAGCTTGGTCCTAAAAGCAAAGCAGAGGTGTTGCAGTGTGTTACCTGCTGGGGCCATCATCCACACTGCTCTCACTGGGGAATTCACCAAAGGAAGATGAGTCCCCAAAGGAAAAATGAGTCCCTAAAGGAAAAATGAGTCCACTCCAGCTGGAAAGTGGGAGAGAGTGTCCAAAGGGACAGCGTTGTGGCTGGCCCCTGGAAGGGGGGGATGCTGTGGGTGTTGGGGTTCTCAGAGCAGGGGGATAAAAGAGAGGGACCATGAAGTAATCCTCCTCCTAGGGTGAGTCAGTCCTACATCCTGTGGTTGAAAAGGAAAGGGGTACAAACTGACCCCAGAATTAATTGTGTACCAGTAAACTTGAAAGGGAGATTCCAGAGAAAGAGGAAGTCGATAGAAAAAGCCTGGAAAAAATTAAAATTAAAATCTTTCAGCTCAGCAGTGAGGCAGCCCAGGAGGTTCTGAAGGATTTGCAGGAGGTGATCAGAGGAAACTGAAGAGAGAGAAATCGAAACCCCCTGATAGTCCTAAAGGAGATTTGTTGTGCTCTGGCACTACAGAGACATGGGCATGTTCCTGGGGATGTGGCAGCAAGGCTGAAATGCTGGGGTGGGTGGCAGCTGGGACATTGGGATGGGAACATACAGGGAATGTGAAGAGTAAAACGTTTAAACATTTAGTTTGTTGTAAAACTAAATTCACTCCTGGGGAGCTGAAGCAGCAAAAGGTCAGCTTGGAATATTGGGATCTCTGCACCAGCAGGGACTCTATACTGGTAGGATACCCCAGCCCTGCTCCTTTAGGCCAGGGAAAGAGGGGCTCTTAGAGGTGGGGGTGTCCAAAGGAGATATTCCAGAGGAAATTTGGACAAAGGGCTCTTAACCCACGATTCCAGGTTGAAAGGTTGAGCTGAGCAGGCCAGAGCAGTTTCAGGGAGAAGCAGTTCATCACATACCAAAACCCCACAGCCACTGAACCCACCTCCAGCCCTGTGGAGAACCTGGTGGGTGTCCTGGCAGTGGGAGCAGGCAGCTGCCACCTGCCTGGTGGTTGTGCAGCCCTTTAGAACACTGGATTCCAAAATAACATCACTGTCAGTGACACCTTGCAAAGCAGGACTCTAAAACACCTTTTGAAGACAAACCATTCACATTGAGAAGGAAATCCCCCCTCCAGTTTGGATGGTCTCACAGCAGGACTGACATCCATTTGGGTGCTGGTTGGTTGATCTGCCCTGCTTGGGTCAGGAACCTGCATGAGGAACTTCCATGTGGAAACCTCCTTTCCCCCCCGTTGGTGTTCCCAGCCAGTCTCCAGCCATGTGTCCCTTCCCCAGCAGTGCCCACTGCCCCTCCTGCCACCCCTGGGGCTCTCTCTGATGCCTCCACATGGATCAGCCCCTCGTTTTCCCAACCCCTCAACCCAAACCCTTCACATTTGATTCCTCTCATGTTGTTTAACACCAGGGTCGTGTCACAGGCCTGTGATGGGTACCCTGCCCCAGACATTTCCAGCTCAGAGGCTCCCAAACTGGAATGGGTGTTGCTTGTCCCTTGTCCTCAAGAGCAGGATCACACAGTCTGCTCTGCTGGCTCCATCCCTTCTCCATTACTCCAGTCCTCAAGGTCATTATCATCTTTCTGTGTGATACCCTGGCCTGTTCTAGATTGATGATACCATCTTGTTTTGCCTCCTCAGCACATTTCCTTTGCCTTCTCCTGCTTTTTGTGCCAAGATCATTAAGACAAATGTTAAGCAGAATAATTTTTGAGGCAGAAACTCAAGGAACTGCAGGGGTAACCCCCCCTTCAGTGTAACACATCCCCTTTCAGCTGAAGCAATTATTCTGCCTCTTTCAGGCAGCTCTTTAGCAAATTTACTTTTCATATGCCAGTCACATCTTCCCTGCCTTATCTAATAATTTACTATGTGGCATCATTTCAAGTGTCTTCCTGAAGCTCAGACAAGAGAGATCCACTGCATTTCCTTCATCACAAATATCTCTGAACTTATAAAAGGAAGCTATTAGGTTAATGTTGCTCTGCGTCAGGATATTTAAGCTATGTCAAGATAATAAATTAAAGATAGTTTCTGCCATGTTGATTCTTCTGGTGGATTTCTGATTTTTTTTTTGGATGTTTGATGGTGAATTCAATATAAGAATAATGTTGATAACGCACTGATGTTTTAATTGTTCCTAAGTAGCATTTACCCTGGTCAAGGACTTGAGCTGTGAGGGAGCACAGCTGGGACAGCTGGCCAAAGAGATGTTCCACCCCATAAAACATCCTGCCCATAGGGCCAGTTTTGGTCTGGGGACAGGGTTTGGCATCAGTCAGCACGTGGTGAGCAGGTTTTACTCTTGATTCTCCTCCCCATCCCACATGTCCTTCTGGAGGCACCACCTGGAGCAGCAGGACCAGATTCTTTGCCTCAGCAAATCTGCAAGGGGGTCCTCAGGGGTCCCTTCTCCCCATCAGAGCTACAGCAGGGAGGCCTCAAACCCAACTCCTCATTAACAGACACACTGATATAACTGAAATTATCTTTATTTTAGTGTATTATTTTGACATGACATAAATTATTTCCGTGCTATCATTTTAATTAGAAAAAAAATACTTAGTTTAACTTAAATAAGTTAAATAAAATAATTTTCCCCGTTGAAGAAGGTTGCAGGTCTGGAGCTCTCTTGTGTGCCCGGGGCTGGAAGGGACCTTGGGCATCATGGGTGGCAGCGAGGAAGGGTCAGTTTGGTGGGGTCTGGAACTGCTTGAGGCGCTCCTGCACCCAGGGCTCCCGGGGGTCCACACACAGCTGCTTCTTCTTCTTGGTCACCACTCTGCCAGGAGAAAACCCGTGCTGAGGTTCTGGACAGAGGTTCCAGCAGCACCCCGAGTGTCCCCGGCCGTGTCCCCACGTCCCTCCCAGCCACCCTGGGCCACCACCCCAAGCCCTGGCAGTGGTGGGTACTCACATCACCCCTGGGTGGGCACAGCTGCTGCTGGTGACGTAGACAGAGGCGATGAGACCCCGTGGGATGGGGCGTTGGTGGTAGGTGAAGCAGCAGGAGGTGGGCACAGCATCTGTGGGAGCAGAAGGACAGACAGACAGCCCTGGTGAGTCTCCAGCTACAGCACAGGCTCTGCCTGCACTGGCCCAG